>JAGDYQ010000016.1:8344848-8405510 GCA_021962125.1 Bulinus truncatus | reverse complement strand
TGTGTCATCCAGCCTTGTTTGCCAATATTTCATCCAGCCATGTTCGCCAGTTTGTCATCCAGCCTTGTTTGCCAGTGTGTCATCCAGCCTTGTTTGCCAGTGTGTCATCCAGCCATGTTCCCCTGTGTGTCATCCAGCCATGTTCGCGAGTGTGTCATCCAGCCATGTTCCCTGGTGTGTCATCCAGCTAGGTTCTCCAGTGTGTCAGCTCCAATAGTGGGGGTAGAAGTATTGTCGCAACTTTCTATTTAAACAGGAGCCTTGATAAAAATCTTTTTACCATTCGATATAAATGCATCCATTTCAGGGTAGCTCCAATAAACTTCTTCATCCAACATATAGGATGTTTGCAAGACAAGTTAACATGGATAGAAGGGCTTTGATTTACCTGCTTTAACCATAGCATTGCTAACAAACAGAATGGTATTCTCTTGTTCTATTTTTTTCGGCCACAACAAGTTCATTGTCCAAAACAGCTATCCTATTCCTCATAGGTTAATAGGAATATGTCTCCATGCTTATCATAGTTTAGAATACCAATCACTTTGTTGGCTACATATCTATGATCTACTTCACATGCTTGATATAACCATATTTTACTGCTGCTTAGTCTATAATTTTCTTTAATGTAAAGGGAGATCATTTTTTCTTAGTTAACTTTGAAGGAATTTGAAATATTGTTTATTTTCCCAAAAATTATTCAAACAAGCATTGTCTAATTTATTAAAAGGAATGTTGCATGAAACTATAATTATCTTTCAGAATCTCAGTTTCTCTGCTTACGCTGGGTTCAATAGCAACTATTGTCTGTTTGTTGTGATATCTCTGGTCATCAACTACTTATGTTTTGCCATTGTACAATCATGTTGAAATATAATGTTTTCTTTATGTTTATCAAACCATGCTGGAATCTCAAATGTTGCTTTTGATGTCACTCTTTGAAAGCCAATCACTTATTGAAAGAAAAATAATGAGAAGAAAGATTTTACCTAGGAAATGCAATGATATTGTGTTAAAAAGACCTATTTTTATATCACATACATCAATACAAATGGCATGTTATATTAGGTAGTACACTCATCAGTAACACAAATGACATGTGATATCAGATAATACATGTATCATATGTAGCTCTGTTCCCCCCTCCCCCCAATAAATTTATAAGTTTTTTTTTCAAACAACTTAGTTTGAATACTTGACCAAAGCATTTTTATATTTCTTTAATATAGAAACAATTCTTTGGTCAGTATGCCATGGAGGGACTGTCAACTGAGGCCAATGAAATATATCTGGAAGTGACTCCAGACTTAATTTTAAGAGCCTTGAAAACAGCCCATGCAGCCAAGTGGGTGAAAATAAAGTTAACTAAAAAAACAAACCCCTGCCTTACAGTGGAAATTGATCTGGTAAGTATTAAATTAATTCTGTGTTTACACTGTTGCTCAGTTTATTCAAGGTCATTAGAGGTTGTAATTTTTTTTTTTTTTTTCATCATTGGTAGCCTACTGGTGGATCCCATCAGAGACAAGTTGTTCATGACATACCTGTCTTAGTGGTACCTAGAAAACACTGGTCAGACTATACAGAGCCAGAAATGCCAAAGTTTGATGTGAGTAAATATCTTTTGTCAAAGAGCTAAGTAAATTACCAAATACGTGTACATTACAGACAATTTACTAAACTATCAAGGATACTTAGACTTCATGAGCCAATTGCTACTCATCAAGTACTTACCACAGATTGAAAAAAAAAATCCAGGAAAGAGCCTTGAGTTTGCCTATTTCTAGTAAACATTCCATACAAGAGAATTGTTTAAATAGCACAGTGTCTTTTTTACCTTAAATTTTCTTCACTCCTGGCACCCATTGTTCTAAGTTGGGTGCACTGAACACTACAACTGGTCACCCGGGAGTATAGCAAATTAATAGTTTCAGAACAAATGTTATATGTGTAGATGGATGTTTACAACTGTGTCACATTAATAGTTTCAGAACAAATGTTATATTTGTAGATGGATGTTTACGACTGTGTCACATTAATTGTTTCAGAACAAATGTTATGTTTGTAGATGGATGTTTACAACTGTTTCACATTAATAGTTTCAGAACAAATGTTATATTCATATATAAATGTTTACAACTGTATCAGTATACTGGAACACAACTGTATCAGTATGCTAGAACATTTCAGTGTATAATCGAATGATCTCATACAATTATACTGTTGTTGAAATAGATTGTTGAATGATACACTTCATTTTATTAACATTTAATACCCCTATATCTTATATAGGTCAGTATCACAATGCCTCAATTAAAACTTCTGAAAAATGTGGTTGACAAGATGAAAAATCTGAGCAATTATCTTGTAAGTGTAGAAGTTATTGATAGTTGTTTCTTTTATATTTTTTTAGCATTTAATTAAGCAAAAATTTAATTCTGCTATAATTCAACAAAGTAAGAAGAAACGTAAATTCCCCATCTATCATGATTTGAATAAACATACAACATTTATGTGCAGTCTCTTTCTGCTAATAGAAGTGGAGAAATGAAACTTTCAGTTGAAACTGACATGGTAGCGGTGAGCACACATTTTCAGAATCTCACTCATCCAACATGGAGTAAGTTTGATCACATGCAATATGTTTGGTATTCTTTTTATTTTATTAATGTTTAGAAGTTAATCGAAATGTATTGTCATGAAATCTAATGGAAGGAACCCTATCTGTAGGTAGAGATTGTGGTCAGAGCTTTCTACAGTCGTCTAATGAACTAGAAAAGAAAATGTTCGTTACTGCAAGAATTGACATAAGAAAATTTGCCCAGTTTTTGAACAGTCAGCAAGTCAACCCGAAAACTGTTGTATGTAGTAAGTATAGAGTATCACATATTGTTTGATTCATCATAAATTAAGCAGACTGTTTTACATTATGTTTGGTTAATCAATTGTTTAGTATTAGTAGTAACATTGGTTTGTATCACCTTTAATTTCTTATTATAATGGTAAAAGTTTTCTGTCTTTTAAACATCATATTTGAGAAAATAAAAGACAACATAACATAACTTAAAGTAATTCATTTATGCAACCAGTTAAAGATTTACAATAGATTATGAAATTCCCAATATTAAGTCATTTTAGTGGTTTGGTTTTGTTTAACAGATATTGTTCACCACAGAATGGTCCATTTTTTTCTGATGCATGATGATTTATCACTTCAGTATTTCCTGCCGGTCATCTCAAGGTGATGTTACCAGTTAATTAAGCATTTCTTTTATTATTGTAATTTAAAACAATTGTTCCAATACATGTAATTAAAGAATCAAAATGTTTTTTTTTTATTTCTCATTTAGTTAGCTATTATAAAACATGTATTTAGGTGGCTTGCTGCTTAAACATTTGTTTACACATTGTAGGTTTCTAAATATAGATGTGTACATAGTTATAATATCCAGCAATACATTTGATCAAATTAGTCTGACATGCCTAATTTGAGACTTAAGCAGATGTTCATTATTGTATTCTCAATGTTGCTACATGAAATATATGGCTCTGTGTATATCTAATGATACATTCTTTTCACACATAAATTCATATTCTGAAACATTCTAATGAAAAGAATTACTTTTAATTTTATACTGACTTTGCAATAGATAATTTGAGGCAAACATAATCAAATATTGAGACAAACATATTTTTCAATATTCTAAAGGTTTTTTTTATTAAATTTGTTGAGAGCAATATTAATTAGCTTGTCCAATATTTTATAAAACTAAAAATAGAATTAAAATATCTACAGGAAATTTTCTGCATACTGTTACAAAAATATCACATACTAAAATGCAACCACATACTAAAATGCTGATTGTCTAAAAAATGTAGTGCTGTACATGCTCTAACTTAAATGAATTTATCAGCAATAATACAATTAGGTAGAAAATATAAACAAGAACATTGGTAAAAGTATATTTTTCTTCACCTTGTGTTTGTAAAATTGATAAAAATTTATTCAAATTTGAAGTGTAAAGAGTTATTTAGTGATCAAGTATCAAATGTGCATTAAAATGGCAATATTATATCTGTTAGTTGGGAAGTTTTATGGTTTCCCATGACAAATTTTATGAACTAAAACATTTTAGGCAAAAAAAAATTATGTCTTACTATTAATTTAAAGCTGTGAAAAAAATGTAATGTCTTTGGGTTAACATGTGAATGTTGCATTAATGTGAAGCATTGATAGTCACATCTGAAAACACTTTTGACTTTTTACAAGCTCAAAACCATTTTTATTTTTGAAGGTATAGTGATAAATTTAGTATCCACATTCTTTGAGTTCTTTTCAATAAAACATACATTTGGTGCATAATAAATTTGAAAATGCAGGAAACAAAGTCATGTACACCTAAAGATAGGAACACACACAGGGGGCATTTAATTGGTAAAAATTTAACAGCAAATGTAAGGATATTTCTTACATATATTTTATTGATAAATTCAGCACAAATGGAAAAAGATTGACCTCAGCTACAATGTTTTAATAAAGTAAATTATTCCTCATTTTAATAGAACATAGATAGTTTAGGGTGAACAGTAAGCAAATACTTTGATATACTAAAAGAAATGGACCATCAAACTTATTCATACAATTAATTTTTAGTGTCAACTTTATTATAATTGTCCTTTCCACATGGCAGGTATGGGGCTACATTTAACTTGTAAAAAAACACAAGAGTAAAATATTAGGAATTCTGTACTCAATTTGCTCTTCTTTACTCAGGGAAAGAATTAAAGACCTAATTTATTACTGATTACATTTGACTCAAGCATTGCAAGTAACTCACTATTGTCATGAAAATATAAAGCCAATGAATTGCGTTTTTTTTTGCTTTGCTATTAATTTTATTAACAAGGCACACAAAAAATACAAGTGCATCAGCTGCCACATAAAAAAATATTGGAGATGTATTGATTTACTACAGATCAGAACCAAACTGATCAATTAACAATAATTTTATTGGATAAAATCAAATTTTTCTGACCAAATGTAAAAGGATTAAAATATGAAATTTTACATTTTAATAAAAAAAAATATAAAAATGTGCAGATCATTTCTAAAATTTTAATTTTTCACTGTATGAAAACAATTTTTTTTAAAACTAAGCTTGAACACTAGTTATTTTTCAACATTGCAATTTAAGACAATCTTATTTGAAACCTTGCTATAAGCAAGAAATGTTCTTATCTCATTGCCACCTGTTCACATTTAACGGTCTCAAAGACACTAAAGAATTATTAACAAGTAAAAACTACACCGAAAAAAATGGCAACAAATAAGCTTTTGGTGATATTTAAATGAGCTGTAATAACCCTTTGGTTTTTAAACAAAGAATGAAACTGCAGAAATACTCTTGTAAATTTAAATATGATTCATGTTAATTTTTAAAGTTTCTTTTGAATCTTTTTTTTTATGGAATATATTTTTGAAGGTATCAATTCATAATTATATTAGTTGCTTAAACATGTTAGTCATTATTTTCTGTAATTCACTACACACAAAAATGTGAATAAATACTAACAGTGAGTATTATTTTTCAGTAAAATAATTAAAAGCCTACTTAATATAAATCTTATACTTATTAAAATTGGACAAAATTATGTAATGTAAATAATAAACAAAACATTCATACTTGTATATGACATGTCACAAGTATTTAACTACATGTATATGACATGTCACAAGTATTTAATTAACTACATTAAATGACATGTCACAAGTATTTAACTACATGTATATGATATGTCACAAGTATTTAACTACATGTATATGACATGTCACAAGTATTTAACTACATTATATGACATGTCACAAGTATTTAATTAACTACATTAAATGACATGTCACAAGAATTTAATTAACTACATGTATATGACATGTCACAAGTATTTAATACAATTTTGTAATAATTTATTTCATGTTTTAATGGGAAAAAAAACTCAGACTGATCAATAATACATAAATAAAAATGTCTGTATACACAGCAACTCATCTATAAGATTTCTTTATGAAAAAAATCAATCATTAAAATATTGTATATTGAAAGAAACATTATAGACAAAATCATTTAGAAAAAAATTCATTCAATACAATCTCATTAAAAGTTCATATAAGACTTGTACCACCAACATATACAGTTCCTGTGAATAAATAAATGTAAACGTCTGCTTCTGGTGTAAGAAGTCAAAGAAAAAAGACTTATTTACAACAGTTTAAAAAAGCCTTTTTTTTTTTTAATATTTCTTTAAAAGTATAGAACTACATTAAATTTTACAGCAATAGAATCTATACTGCAATAATAACATAACTGAGTTCAGATATTAAACATGAATTTTAAAAGAAAAACATGCATCAAATAAAATCATTTGAAAAGTAACTGTTTTCACATCTTAGAGTCATGAATCTTTTTCCATTTCATAAAACTAACCAATTTGGTTTGAAATTCATATTTTTGTCTCAAGCTCTGTATCGTGAATATGAACAGCTTATGTGTGAGGATTTATCATTTTTTCTGTCACACATATTTCCAGCTTGCTTTTCTTTAATTTTGCTATGCGTTTTCTGTAAAAAATATAAAAATACTTTTTACTATATCTAAGGCAGCATGTCATTCAAGTTAATATTAACAATTATTAGAACATATTTACCTTTTATGCACATGCCAAACAACTAATATAATAACACAGATGAAGAACAAAAGTGTGCACACAATTCCTGCATAAGCGCCATGGGACAAACCAAAGATGGTATCTGATGAACCATAATGGAGGCTGCCAACTGGAACATACAATTTTAAACGAAAAATAAACGGATAATGCTATTACCTAAAAACAAATTATTATTGTTTTCATTTAATACTTACTACATGTACATGTAAATAAAAA
Source organism: Bulinus truncatus (assembly GCA_021962125.1). Lineage (NCBI taxonomy): Eukaryota > Metazoa > Mollusca > Gastropoda > Planorbidae > Bulinus > Bulinus truncatus. The sequence continues at coordinate 8,398,574 of JAGDYQ010000016.1, read as the reverse complement.
CACATTTGTTTTGTTTTCACTTAATACTTACTATATGTACATGTAAATAAAAACAAATTATTATTGTTTTCACTTAATACTTACTACATGTACATGTCAATAAAAAAAAAAAAATAAATGTTTTTTCTAACTTTGAATTCTTAGCAAAGAATATTGTATTAGAGTGTAAACAGTTTGCCTCAATAACTCAATCAAATAATTAATCAGCAACAAACTGCTTATGTTTGAAGTCTGCTATCAGACTGACAAAAAGCTGAGTAACTGGTATAAGGTAACATAACGTATTGAACACATCATGTATTCTTTTTTAATACATAAGCTTAAATAAAAATTTTTATACATAAGTCATAGATAAATAAAATAATTATTAAGTTATTTTTGTTTACTAAAGTATTTTATTTTATCATCAATATTGTTAGGATTTATTTAGATTATTTATATTACAACAGCATAATTATAAAAAAACCTGTATTAAAAAAAAGTCTGCAGATTAGTTAAAATTAAAAGAAACAGTATTTTTCTAAACTCAATCATCAAATTTTTTATAGTCTTAGTAATTAATAAGCATAAAAAAGAAGCTGTTAAATTTCTCGCAAAATGAGGACAATATATAGTGATCCTTAGTAGCATGCAACAGGCACAAACAGTTAACTTTGTTAAAAAGTAAAATCCAAGCTTAGATTATCTTTCAGATATTAAACACACAAAAAAATGTGTTATTTTGAAATTAAACTAAATCTTTCTTCATAAGTCAACTGATCATTAGAAAGATTATTCTATGTTACAATCACAACAAATATAAATGCTTTAAAACAATACTCCCAACCTCTCGCAGCACAGTAAAACTCAGCTGAAAAACTCAGTGGCATGCTTAAGCAAATTAATGTCTTTAAAATTAGAGCAATGGAGTCCTGAATATTTTTGTTCAACTTTTACTACTAAAGCTTCTATATGACTGTCATATATCTTGTCTCAAAATATGTATTTCTTCACCCACAAAACCATTGTCTTATATCTTATTTCAACATATTTATTTCTTCACCCACAAAACCATTGTCTTAAATCTTATTTCAACATATTTATTTCTTCAACCAAAAATCCATGTGGATAACTTTGGCCTATGGATTAGGTTTTTGGAGCATCACACCTAGCACATCTGGCACCACACTCACACCTCTTGCTGAACACTGCTCTATTAAATGAAAAATTTAAAAAATACAACAACTAAACATAGATTGCAGAATTTATGAGACACACAGAGTAACATCAACTATAATGTCACATGGAGTGAGACATACAGAGTGACATCAACTATAATGTCAGATGGAGTGAGACATACAGAGTGACATCAACTATAGTGTCACATGGAGTGAGACATACAGAGTGACATCAACTATAGTGTCACATGGCGTGAGACATACAGAGTGACATCAACTATAGTGTCACATGGAGTGAGACATACAGAGTGACATCAACTATAATGTCACATGGAGTGAGACATACAGAGTGACATCAACTATAATGTCAGATGGAGTGAGACATACAGAGTGACATCAACTATAATGTCACATGGAGTGAGACATACAGAGTGACATCAACTATAATGTCAGATGGAGTGAGACATACAGAGTGACATCAACTATAATGTCACATGGAGTGAGACATACAGAGTGACATCAACTATAATGTCAGATGGAGTGAGACATACAGAGTGACATCAACTATAGTGTCACATGGAGTGAGACATACAGAGTAACATCAACTATAATGTCACATGGAGTGAGACATACAGAGTGACATCGACTATAATGTCACATGGAGTGAGACACACAGAGTGACATCAATTGCATCAGCATATTCAAATGATAACAACACTACAACTATTCAAAACTAAAATTACCATTATTATCATTGTTACATATCTTTTTATCTCCAGCTGAACATTTTGTTGTTACATCTATCCATACAGTAAGTTAAGAAGACAAGGTTTAGTTATGAAGCAAAAATTTATAAATAACATGCACAAATAAAACATCCTAAAAATATATAATCCTCATATTTAAATTGTTAAAGCATATGTTATACAACATGGTTAAAACAAATATTATTTATTTAGTTTAAGGAGATTTAGCTCTAAAGACATTTATCAACCAGTATATGCAAGATACATATGTACTTTAAAGTCTCTTATTATTTGGGGATTATGCTCCACTTAAATCACATATTAACAAATCCTCTCAAATATGACTTTATTTACTTTGAAAAATTAAGACTACAGTAATTTATAATTTTCATAATTATTTATATTGAAATTATAAAACTTTTTACTTCAAACTGCCTAAAAATTTTGCAGAAGCATAAAAAAAAAATACCATGCTTTATAAATTGCTAAAAGTTAGTAAAAGTTTTAAAAGGATTTCATAATAATATAAACCTTAACAACTTGTACAATATTTAAAAAAAAGAAAGAATGATCTAATAATTTGTTCCTACTAGTGTTATACAAGCGAATCCCCAAATCATGTAAGTTAAAAATGTATTTCCTACTTCGCATCCATAACATTTAAACAAATTCATTAAAAAATTATCTTATTAACAATGATATATTTTGTTTTTTTAACCATCAATTCATGTGATTTTAGGGCATAAATTAAATAAAATCCTGATGATTATGAATCTAAAAAATAATAATTCTAATGCAACACATTGCAAAAGATTTCATATTTTGACATAGCAAAATTTTCTGTCACTATATTAGTGAGCCATGTAAATATGTCTAAATGTACATGTTTGTATTATGGATGAAAATTATACAGCTGAAATTCAAATTTTCATAAAAAAAGGGCATTTATAAAAATAGACTTTACAGTATATATGTTTAACACCATAGCAAAAACCATTACCATAATTATATATTAGTAAATATATACTTATACAGACATGCCCTATTTAAAGCTGTTTTATTAACTGCCAATGTAATTTAATGGTGTTTTCACCCCAATTTATAATTTTACATTTATTCATCAAAGTTTAATTTTTTTAACACAATGGATATATAAACTCTGGTATTTACTATAATATTCCTCTGATTTTGTGATCACTGAATCTGGATGTGAGTTTGTTAGAAGTTTGTAACAAATGGCTGAAATGTCAGTATATTTACTTATGATTCAAGTTGTGTAGCAAAGGCTTGAAGTGTTGGTCTATTTACTTATGATTCAAGTTGTGTAACAAATGCCTGAAATGTCAGTATATTTACTTATGATTCAAGCTGTGTAAAAAATGCTTGTAGTGTTGGTCTATTTACTTATGATTCAGGTTGTGTAACAAATGCCTGAAATGTCAGTATATTTACTTATGATTCAAGCTGTGTAATGCTTGAAGTGTTGGTCTACTTACTTATGATTCAAGTTGTGTAATAAATGCCTGAAATGTCAGTATCTTTACTTATGACTCAAGCTGTGTAATAAATGCGTGAAATGTCAGTATCTTTACTTATGACTCAAGCTGTGTAATGCTTGAAGTGTTGGTCTATTTACTTATGATTCAAGTTGTGTAACAAATGCCTGAAATGTCATTATATTTACTTATGATTCAAGTTGTGTAATAAATGCTTGAAGTGTTGGTATATTTACTTATGATTCAAGTTGTGTAACAAAGGCTTAAAGTGTTGGTCTATTTACTTATGATTCAAGTTGTGTAACAAATGGCTGAAATGTCAGTATATTTAATTATGATTCAAGTTGTGTAATAAATGCTTAAAGTGTTGGTCTATTTACTTATGATTCAAGTTGTGTAACAAAGGCTTGAAGTGTTGGTCTATTTACTTATGATTCAAGTTGTGTAATAAATGCCTGAAATGTCAGTATATTTACTTATGATTCAAGCTGTGTAATGCTTGAAGTGTTGGTCTATTTACTTATGATTCAAGCTGTGTAACAAATGCGTGAAATGTCAGTATGTTTATTTATGACTCAGCTGTGTAATGCTTGAAGTGTTTGTCAATTTACTTATGATTCAGGTTGTGTAACAAATGCCTGAAATGTCAGTATCTTTACTTATGATTCAAGTTGTGTAACAAATGCTTGAAGTATTGGTCTATTTACTTATGATTCAAGCTGTGTAACAAATGCGTGAAATGTCAGTATCTTTTCTTATGATTCAAACTGTGTAATGCTTGAAGTGTTGGTCTATTTACTTATGATTCAGGATGTGTAACAAATGCCTGAAATGTCAGTATATTTACTTATGAATAAAGTTTTGTAATAAATGCTTGAAGTGTTGGTCTATGTACTTATGATTCAAGTTGTGTAACAAAGGCTTGAAGTGTTGGTCTATTTACTTATGATTCAAGTTGTGTAACAAATGGCTGAAATGTCAGTATATTTACTTATGATTCAAGTTGTGTTATAAATGCTAAGTGTTGGTCTATTTACATATGAATCAAGTTGTGTAATAAATGCCTGAAATGTCAGTATCTTTACTTATGATTCAAGTTGTGTAACAAAGGCTTGAAGTGTTGGTCTATTTACTTATGATTCAAGTTGTGTAACAAATGCCTGAAATGTCAGTATCTTTACTTATGATTCAGGCTGTGTAACATATGCCTGAAATGTCAGTATCTCTACTTAAGATTCAAGTTGTGTAATGCTTGAAGTGTTGGTCTATTTACTTATGATTCAAGCTGTGTAACAAATGCGTAAAATGTCAGTATGTTTACTTATGACTCAGCTGTGTAATGCTTGAAGTTTTGGTCTATTTACTTATGATTCAGGTTGTGTAACAAATGCCTGAAATGTCAGTATCTTTACTTATGATTCAAGCTGTGTAATGCTTGAAGTGTTGGTTTATTTATTTATGATTCAAGTTGTGTAACAAATGCCTGAAATGTCAGTATATTTACTTATGATTCAAGTTGTGTAACAAATGCCTGAAATGTCAGTAAATTTACTTTTGATTCAAGTTGTGTAACAAATGCCTTAAATGTCAGTATCTTTACTTATGATTCAAGTTGTGTAATGCTTGAAGTGTTGGTCTATTTACTTATGATTCAAGTTGTGTAACAAATGCCTGAAATGTTAGTATATTTACTTATGATTCAAGTTGTGTAATAAATGCTTGAAATGTTGGTCTATTTACTTATGATTCAAATTATGTAACAAATGCCTGAAATGTCAGTATATTTACTTATGATTCAAGCTGTGTAATGCTTCAAGTGTTGGTCTATTTACTTATGATTCAAGCTGTGTAATAAATGCGTGAAATGTCAGAATCTTTACTTATGACTCAAGCTGTGTAATGCTTGAAGTGTTGGTCTATTTACTTATGATTCAAGTTGTGTAACAAATGCCTGAAATGTTAGTATATTTACTTATGATTCAAGTTGTGTAATAAATGCTTGAAATGTTGGTCTATTTACTTATGATTCAGGTTGTGTAACAAATGCCTGAAATGTCAGTATATTTACTTATGATTCTAGCTGTGTAATGCTTGAAGTGGTGGTCTATTTACTATTGATTCAAGCTGTGTAACAAATGGGTGAAATGTCAGTATGTTTATTTATGACTCAGCTGTGTAATGCTTGAAGTGTTGGTCTATTTACTTATGATTCAAGTTGTGTAACAAATGCCTGAAATGTCAGTATCTTTACTTATGATTCAAGCTGTGTAATGCTTGAAGTGTTGGTCTATTTACTTATGATTCAAGTTGTGTAACAAATGCCTGAAATGTCAGTATATTTACTTATGACTCAAGCTGTGTAACAAATGCTTAAAGTGTTGGTCTATTTACTTATAATTCAGGATGTGTAACAAATGCCTGAAATGTCAGTATATTTACTTATGATTCAAGCTGTGTAATGCTTGAAGTGTTGGTCTACTTACTTATGATTCAAGTTGTGTAATAAATGCCTGAAATGTCAGTATCTTTACTTATGACTCAAGCTGTGTAATAAATGCGTGAAATGTCAGTATCTTTACTTATGACTCAAGCTGTGTAATGCTTGAAGTGTTGGTCTATTTACTTATGGATTCAAGTTGTGTAACAAATGCCTGAAATGTCATTATATTTACTTATGATTCAAGTTGTGTAATAAATGCTTGAAGTGTTGGTCATATTTACTCATGATTCAAGTTGTGCAACAAAGGCTTAAAGTGTTGGTCTATTTACTTATGATTCAAGTTGTGTAACAAATGCCTGAATGTCATTATATTTACTTATGATTCAAGTTGTGTAATAAATGCTTGAAGTGTTGGTATATTTACTTATGATTCAAGTTGTGTAACAAAGGCTTAAAGTGTTGGTCTATTTACTTATGATTCAAGTTGTGTAACAAATGGCTGAAATGTCAGTATATTTAATTATGATTCAAGTTGTGTAATAAATGCTTAAAGTGTTGGTCTATTTACTTATGATTCAAGTTGTGTAACAAAGGCTTGAAGTGTTGGTCTATTTACTTATGATTCAAGTTGTGTAATAAATGCCTGAAATGTCAGTATATTTACTTATGATTCAAGCTGTGTAATGCTTGAAGTGTTGGTCTATTTACTTATGATTCAAGCTGTGTAACAAATGCGTGAAATGTCTGTATGTTTTTTTATGACTCAGCTGTGTAATGCTTGAAGTGTTTGTCTATTTACTATGATTCAGGTTGTGTAACAAATGCCTGAAATGTCAGTATCTTTACTTATGATTCAAGTTGTGTAACAAATGCTTGAAGTATTGGTCTATTTACTTATGATTCAAGCTGTGTAACAAATGCGTGAAATGTCAGTATCTTTTTCTTATGATTCAAACTGTGTAATGCTTGAAGTGTTGGTCTATTTACTTATGATTCAGGATGTGTAACAAATGCCTGAAATGTCAGTATATTTACTTATGAATAAAGTTTTGTAATAAATGCTTGAAGTGTTGGTCTATTTACTTATGATTCAAGTTGTGTAACAAAGGCTTGAAGTGTTGGTCTATTTACTTATGATTCAAGTTGTGTAACAAATGGCTCAAATGTCAGTATATTTACTTATGATTCAAGTTGTGTTATAAATGCTAAGTGTTGGTCTATTTACATATGAATCAAGTTGTGTAATAAATGCCTGAAATGTCAGTATCTTTACTTATGATTCAAGTTGTGTAACAAAGGCTTGAAGTGTTGTTCTATTTACTTATGATTCAAGTTGTGTAACAAATGGCTGAAATGTCAGTATATTTACTTATGATTCAAGTTGTATAACAAATGCTTGAAGTGTTGGTCTATTTACTTATGATTCAAGCTGTGTAACAAATGCCTGAAATGTCAGTATATTTACTTATGATTCAAGCTGTGTAATGCTTGAAGTGTTGGTCTATTTACTATTGATTCAAGCTGTGTAACAAATGGGTGAAATGTCAGTATGTTTATTTATGACTCAGCTGTGTAATGCTTGAAGCGTTGGTCATTTACTTATGATTCAAGTTGTGTAATGCTAAAAGTGTTGGTCTATTTAGCTATGATTCAAAATGTGTAACAAATGCTTGAAGTGTTGGTCTATTTACTTATGATTCAAGTTGTGTAACAAATGCTTGAATTGTTGGTCTATTTACTTATGATTCAGGTTGTGTAACAAATGCCTGAAATGTCAGTATCTTTACTTATGATTCAAGCTGTGTAATGCTTGAAGTGTTGGTCTATTTACTTATGATTCAAGCTGTGTAACAAATGCCTGAAATGTCAGTATCCTTACTTATGATTCAAATTGTGTAACAAATGCTTGAAGTGTTGGTCTATTTACTTATGATTCAAGTTGTGTAACAAATGCTTGAAGTGTTGGTCTATTTACTTATGATTCAAGTTGTGTAATGCTAAAAGTGTTGGTCTATTTAGCTATGATTCAAGTTGTGTAACAAATGCTTGAAGTGTTGGTCTATTTACTTATGATTCAAGTTGTGTAACAAATGCTTGAATTGTTGGTCTATTTACTTATGATTCAGGTTGTGTAACAAATGCCTGAAATGTCAGTATCTTTACTTATGATTCAAGCTGTGTAATGCTTGAAGTGTTGGTCTATTTACTTATGAATCAAGTTGTGTAAAAAAATGCCTGAAATGTCAGTATATTTACTTATGATTCAAGTTGTGTATCAAATGCCTTAAATGTCAGTATCTTTACTTATGATTCAAGCTGTGTAATGCTTGAAGTGTTGGTCTATTTACTTATGAATCAAGTTGTGTAATAAATGCCTGAAATATCAGTATATTTACTTATGATTCAAGCTGTGTAACAAATGTTTGAAGTGTTCGTCTAGTTACTTATGATTCAAGTTGTGTAACAAATGCCTGAAATGTCAGTATCTTTACTTATGATTTAAGCTGTGTAATAAATGCGTGAAATGTCAGTATCTTTACTTATGACTCAAGCTGTGTAATGCTTGAAGTGTTGGTCTATTTACTAATGATTCAAGTTGTGTAACAAATGCCTGAAATGTCCGTATATTTACTTATGATTGGAGTTGTGTAACAAATGCTTGAAGTGGTGGTCTATTTACTTATGATTCAGGCTGTGTAACAAATGCCTGAAATGTCAGTATATTTACTTATGATTCAAGCTGTGTAATGCTTGATGTATTGGTCTATTTACTTATGATTCAGGTTGTGTAACAAATGCCTGAAATGTCAGTATATTTACTTATGATTCAAGCTGTGTAACTAATGCTTGAAGTGTTGGTCTATTTACTTATGATTCAAGTTGTGTAACAAATGCCTAAAATGTCAGTATCTTTACTTAAGTTTCAAGTTATGTAACAAATGCCTGAAATGTCAGTATATTTACTTTTAATTCAAGTTGTGTAACAAATGCCTGAAATGTCAGTATCTTTACTTATGATTCAAGCTGTGTAATGCTTGAAGTGTTGGTCTATTTACTTATGATTCAAGCTGTGTAACAAATGCCTGAAATATCAGTATCTTTACTTATGATTCAAGCTGTGTAATGCTTGAAGTGTTGGTCTATTTATTTATGATTCAAGTTGTGTAACAAATGCCTGAAATGTCAGTATCTTTACTTATGATTCAAGCTGTGTAATGCTTGAAGTGTTGGTCTATTTACTTATGATTCAAGTTGTGTAACAAATGCCTGAAATGTCAGTATATTTACTTATGACTCAAGCTGTGTAACAAATGCTTAAAGTGTTGGTCTATTTACTTATAATTCAGGATGTGTAACAAATGCCTGAAATGTCAGTATATTTACTTATGATTCAAGCTGTGTAATGCTTGAAGTGTTGGTCTACTTACTTATGATTCAAGTTGTGTAATAAATGCCTGAAATGTCAGTATCTTTACTTATGACTCAAGCTGTGTAATAAATGCGTGAAATGTCAGTATCTTTACTTATGACTCAAGCTGTGTAATGCTTGAAGTGTTGGTCTATTTACTTATGATTCAAGTTGTGTAACAAATGCCTGAAATGTCATTATATTTACTTATGATTCAAGTTGTGTAATAAATGCTTGAAGTGTTGGTATATTTACTTATGATTCAAGTTGTGTAACAAAGGCTTAAAGTGTTGGTCTATTTACTTATGATTCAAGTTGTGTAACAAATGCCTGAAATGTCATTATATTTACTTATGATTCAAGTTGTGTAATAAATGCTTGAAGTGTTGGTATATTTACTTATGATTCAAGTTGTGTAACAAAGGCTTAAAGTGTTGGTCTATTTACTTATGATTCAAGTTGTGTAACAAATGGCTGAAATGTCAGTATATTTAATTATGATTCAAGTTGTGTAATAAATGCTTAAAGTGTTGGTCTATTTACTTATGATTCAAGTTGTGTAACAAAGGCTTGAAGTGTTGGTCTATTTACTTATGATTCAAGTTGTGTAATAAATGCCTGAAATGTCAGTATATTTACTTATGATTCAAGCTGTGTAATGCTTGAAGTGTTGGTCTATTTACTTATGATTCAAGCTGTGTAACAAATGCGTGAAATGTCTGTATGTTTTTTTATGACTCAGCTGTGTAATGCTTGAAGTGTTTGTCTATTTACTTATGATTCAGGTTGTGTAACAAATGCCTGAAATGTCAGTATCTTTACTTATGATTCAAGTTGTGTAACAAATGCTTGAAGTATTGGTCTATTTACTTATGATTCAAGCTGTGTAACAAATGCGTGAAATGTCAGTATCTTTTCTTATGATTCAAACTGTGTAATGCTTGAAGTGTTGGTCTATTTACTTATGATTCAGGATGTGTAACAAATGCCTGAAATGTCAGTATATTTACTTATGAATAAAGTTTTGTAATAAATGCTTGAAGTGTTGGTCTATTTACTTATGATTCAAGTTGTGTAACAAAGGCTTGAAGTGTTGGTCTATTTACTTATGATTCAAGTTGTGTAACAAATGGCTCAAATGTCAGTATATTTACTTATGATTCAAGTTGTGTTATAAATGCTAAGTGTTGGTCTATTTACATATGAATCAAGTTGTGTAATAAATGCCTGAAATGTCAGTATCTTTACTTATGATTCAAGTTGTGTAACAAAGGCTTGAAGTGTTGTTCTATTTACTTATGATTCAAGTTGTGTAACAAATGGCTGAAATGTCAGTATATTTACTTATGATTCAAGTTGTATAACAAATGCTTGAAGTGTTGGTCTATTTACTTATGATTCAAGCTGTGTAACAAATGCCTGAAATGTCAGTATATTTACTTATGATTCAAGCTGTGTAATGCTTGAAGTGTTGGTCTATTTACTATTGATTCAAGCTGTGTAACAAATGGGTGAAATGTCAGTATGTTTATTTATGACTCAGCTGTGTAATGCTTGAAGCGTTGGTCATTTACTTATGATTCAAGTTGTGTAATGCTAAAAGTGTTGGTCTATTTAGCTATGATTCAAAATGTGTAACAAATGCTTGAAGTGTTGGTCTATTTACTTATGATTCAAGTTGTGTAACAAATGCTTGAATTGTTGGTCTATTTACTTATGATTCAGGTTGTGTAACAAATGCCTGAAATGTCAGTATCTTTACTTATGATTCAAGCTGTGTAATGCTTGAAGTGTTGGTCTATTTACTTATGATTCAAGCTGTGTAACAAATGCCTGAAATGTCAGTATCCTTACTTATGATTCAAATTGTGTAACAAATGCTTGAAGTGTTGGTCTATTTACTTATGATTCAAGTTGTGTAACAAATGCTTGAAGTGTTGGTCTATTTACTTATGATTCAAGTTGTGTAATGCTAAAAGTGTTGGTCTATTTAGCTATGATTCAAGTTGTGTAACAAATGCTTGAAGTGTTGGTCTATTTACTTATGATTCAAGTTGTGTAACAAATGCTTGAATTGTTGGTCTATTTACTTATGATTCAGGTTGTGTAACAAATGCCTGAAATGTCAGTATCTTTACTTATGATTCAAGCTGTGTAATGCTTGAAGTGTTGGTCTATTTACTTATGAATCAAGTTGTGTAAAAAAATGCCTGAAATGTCAGTATATTTACTTATGATTCAAGTTGTGTATCAAATGCCTTAAATGTCAGTATCTTTACTTATGATTCAAGCTGTGTAATGCTTGAAGTGTTGGTCTATTTACTTATGAATCAAGTTGTGTAATAAATGCCTGAAATATCAGTATATTTACTTATGATTCAAGCTGTGTAACAAATGTTTGAAGTGTTCGTCTAGTTACTTATGATTCAAGTTGTGTAACAAATGCCTGAAATGTCAGTATCTTTACTTATGATTTAAGCTGTGTAATAAATGCGTGAAATGTCAGTATCTTTACTTATGACTCAAGCTGTGTAATGCTTGAAGTGTTGGTCTATTTACTAATGATTCAAGTTGTGTAACAAATGCCTGAAATGTCCGTATATTTACTTATGATTGGAGTTGTGTAACAAATGCTTGAAGTGGTGGTCTATTTACTTATGATTCAGGCTGTGTAACAAATGCCTGAAATGTCAGTATATTTACTTATGATTCAAGCTGTGTAATGCTTGATGTATTGGTCTATTTACTTATGATTCAGGTTGTGTAACAAATGCCTGAAATGTCAGTATATTTACTTATGATTCAAGCTGTGTAACTAATGCTTGAAGTGTTGGTCTATTTACTTATGATTCAAGTTGTGTAACAAATGCCTAAAATGTCAGTATCTTTACTTAAGTTTCAAGTTATGTAACAAATGCCTGAAATGTCAGTATATTTACTTTTAATTCAAGTTGTGTAACAAATGCCTGAAATGTCAGTATCTTTACTTATGATTCAAGCTGTGTAATGCTTGAAGTGTTGGTCTATTTACTTATGATTCAAGCTGTGTAACAAATGCCTGAAATATCAGTATCTTTACTTATGATTCAAGCTGTGTAATGCTTGAAGTGTTGGTCTATTTATTTATGATTCAAGTTGTGTAAAAATGCCTGAAGTGTCAGTATAATTACTTATGATTCAAGTTGTGTAACAAATGCCTTAAATGTCAGTATCTTTACTTATGATTCAAGCTGTGTAATGCTTGAAGTGTTGGTCTATTTACTTATGATTCAAGTTGTGTAACAAAGGCTTAAAGTGTTGGTCTATTTACTTATGATTCAAGTTGTGTAACAAATGGCTGAAATGTCAGTATATTTAATTATGATTCAAGTTGTGTAATAAATGCTTAAAGTGTTGGTCTATTTACTTATGATTCAAGTTGTGTAACAAAGGCTTGAAGTGTTGGTCTATTTACTTATGATTCAAGTTGTGTAATAAATGCCTGAAATGTCAGTATATTTACTTATGATTCAAGCTGTGTAATGCTTGAAGTGTTGGTCTATTTACTTATGATTCAAGCTGTGTAACAAATGCATGAAATGTCTGTATGTTTTTTTATGACTCAGCTGTGTAATGCTTGAAGTAGTTGTCTATTTACTTATGATTCAGGTTGTGTAACAAATGCCTGAAATGTCAGTATCTTTACTTATGATTCAAGTTGTGTAACAAATGCTTGAAGTATTGGTCTATTTACTTATGATTCAAGCTGTGTAACAAATGCGTGAAATGTCAGTATCTTTTCTTATGATTCAAACTGTGTAATGCTTGAAGTGTTGGTCTATTTACTTATGATTCAGGATGTGTAACAAATGCCTGAAATGTCAGTATATTTACTTATGAATAAAGTTTTGTAATAAATGCTTGAAGTGTTGGTCTATTTACTTATGATTCAAGTTGTGTAACAAAGGCTTGAAGTGTTGGTCTATTTACTTATGATTCAGGTTGTGTAACAAATGCCTGAAATGTCAGTATCTTTACTTATGATTCAAGCTGTGTAATGCTTGAAGTGTTGGTCTATTTACTTATGAATCAAGTTGTGTAAAAAAATGCCTGAAATGTCAGTATATTTACTTATGATTCAAGCTGTGTAACAAATGCTTGAAGTGTTCGTCTAGTTACTTATGATTCAAGTTGTGTAACGAATGCCTGAAATGTCAGTATCTTTACTTATGATTCAAGCTGTGTAATAAATGCCTGAAATGTCAGTATCTTTACTTATGACTCAAGCTGTGTAATGCTTGAAGTGTTGGTCTATTTACTAATGATTCAAGTTGTGTAACAAATGCCTGAAATGTCAGTATCCTTACTTATGATTCAAGTTGTGTAACAAATGCTTGAAGTGTTGGTCTATTTACTTATGATTCAAGTTGTGTAATGCTAAAAGTGTTGGTCTATTTAGCTATGATTCAAGTTTTGTAACAAATGCCTGAAATGTCAGTATCTTTACTTATGATTACAGCTGTGTAATGCTTGAAGTGTTGGTCTATTTACTTATGAATCAAGTTGTGTAATAAATGCCTGAAATGTCAGTATATGTGCTTATGATTCAAGCTGTGTAACAAATGCTTGAAGTGTTCGTCTAGTTACTTATGATTCAAGTTGTGTAACAAATGCCTGAAATGTCAGTATCTTTACTTATGATTCAAGCTGTTTAATAAATGCGTGAAATGTCAGTATCTTTACTTATGACTCAAGCTGTGTAATGCTTGAAGTGTTGGTCTATTTACTTATGATTCAAGTTGTGTAACAAATGCCTGAAATGTCAGTATATTTACTTATGATTCAAGTTGTGTAACAAATGCTTGAAGTGTTGGTCTATTTACTTATGATTCAGGTTGTGTAACAAATGCCTGAAATGTCAGTATCTTTACTTATGATTCAAACTGTGTAATGCTTGAAGTGTTGGTCTATTTACTTATGATTCAGGATGTGTAACAAATGCCTGAAATGTCAGTATATTTACTTATGAATAAAGTTTTGTAATAAATGCTTGAAGTGTTGGTCTATTTACTTATGATTCAAGTTGTGTAACAAATGCTTGAATTGTTGGTCTATTTACTTATGATTCAGGTTGTGTAACAAATGCCTGAAATGTCAGTATCTTTACTTATGATTCAAGCTGTGTAATGCTTGAAGTGTTGGTCTATTTACTTATGAATCAAGTTGTGTAAAAAAATGCCTGAAATGTCAGTATATTTACTTATGATTCAAGCTGTGTAACAAATGCTTGAAGTGTTCGTCTAGTTACTTATGATTCAAGTTGTGTAACGAATGCCTGAAATGTCAGTATCTTTACTTATGATTCAAGCTGTGTAATAAATGCCTGAAATGTCAGTATCTTTACTTATGACTCAAGCTGTGTAATGCTTGAAGTGTTGGTCTATTTACTAATGATTCAAGTTGTGTAACAAATGCCTGAAATGTCCGTATATTTACTTATGATTGAAGTTGTGTAACAAATGCCTGAAATGTCAGTATATTTACTTTTAATTCAAGTTGTGTAACAAATGCCTTAAATGTCAGTATCTTTACTTAAGATTCAAGCTGTGTAATGCTTGAAGTGTTGGTCTATTTACTTATGATTCAAGCTGTGTAACAAATGCCTGAAATGTCAGTATCCTTACTTATGATTCAAGTTGTGTAACAAATGCTTGACGTGTTGGTCTATTTACTTATGATTCAAGTTGTGTAATGCTAAAAGTGTTGGTCTATTTAGCTATGATTCAAGTTTTGTAACAAATGCCTGAAATGTCAGTATCTTTACTTATGATTACAGCTGTGTAATGCTTGAAGTGTTGGTCTATTTACTTATGAATCAAGTTGTGTAATAAATGCCTGAAATGTCAGTATATGTACTTATGATTCAAGCTGTGTAACAAATGCTTGAAATGTTCGTCTAGTTACTTATGATTCAAGTTGTGTAACAAATGCCTGAAATGTCAGTATCTTTACTTATGATTCAAGCTGTTTAATAAATGCGTGAAATGTCAGTATCTTTACTTATGACTCAAGCTGTGTAATGCTTGAAGTGTTGGTCTATTTACTTATGATTCAAGTTGTGTAACAAATGCCTGAAATGTCAGTATATTTACTTATGATTCAAGTTGTGTAACAAATGCTTGAAGTGTTGGTCTATTTACTTATGATTCAAGTTGTGTAATGCTAAAAGTGTTGGTCTATTTAGCTATGATTCAAGTTGTGTAACAATTGCTTGAAGTGTTGGTCTATTTACTTATGATTCAAGTTGTGTAACAAATGCTTGAATAGTTGGTCTATTTACTTATGATTCAGGTTGTGTAACAAATGCCTGAAATGTCAGTATCTTTACGTATGATTCAAGCTGTGTAATGCTTCAAGTGTTGGTCTATTTTCTTATGAATCAAGTTGTGAAATAAATGCCTGAAATGTCAGTATATTTACTTATGATTCAAGTTGTGTAACAAATGCCTTAAATGTCAGTATCTTTACTTATGATTCAAGCTGTGTAACTAATGCTTGAAGTGTTGGTCTATTTACTTATGATTCAAGTTGTGTAACAAATGCCTAAAATGTCAGTATCTTTACTTAAGTTTCAAGTTATGTAACAAATGCCTGAAATGTCAGTATATTTACTTTTAATTCAAGTTGTGTAACAAATGCCTGAAATGTCAGTATCTTTACTTATGATTCAAGCTGTGTAATGCTTGAAGTGTTGGTCTATTTACTTATGATTCAAGCTGTGTAACAAATGCCTGAAATATCAGTATCTTTACTTATGATTCAAGCTGTGTAATGCTTGAAGTGTTGGTCTATTTATTTATGATTCAAGTTGTGTAAAAATGCCTGAAGTGTCAGTATAATTACTTATGATTCAAGTTGTGTAACAAATGCCTTAAATGTCAGTATCTTTACTTATGATTCAAGCTGTGTAATGCTTGAAGTGTTGGTCTATTTACTTATGATTCAAGTTGTGTAACAAAGGCTTAAAGTGTTGGTCTATTTACTTATGATTCAAGTTGTGTAACAAATGGCTGAAATGTCAGTATATTTAATTATGATTCAAGTTGTGTAATAAATGCTTAAAGTGTTGGTCTATTTACTTATGATTCAAGTTGTGTAACAAAGGCTTGAAGTGTTGGTCTATTTACTTATGATTCAAGTTGTGTAATAAATGCCTGAAATGTCAGTATATTTACTTATGATTCAAGCTGTGTAATGCTTGAAGTGTTGGTCTATTTACTTATGATTCAAGCTGTGTAACAAATGCATGAAATGTCTGTATGTTTTTTTATGACTCAGCTGTGTAATGCTTGAAGTAGTTGTCTATTTACTTATGATTCAGGTTGTGTAACAAATGCCTGAAATGTCAGTATCTTTACTTATGATTCAAGTTGTGTAACAAATGCTTGAAGTATTGGTCTATTTACTTATGATTCAAGCTGTGTAACAAATGCGTGAAATGTCAGTATCTTTTCTTATGATTCAAACTGTGTAATGCTTGAAGTGTTGGTCTATTTACTTATGATTCAGGATGTGTAACAAATGCCTGAAATGTCAGTATATTTACTTATGAATAAAGTTTTGTAATAAATGCTTGAAGTGTTGGTCTATTTACTTATGATTCAAGTTGTGTAACAAAGGCTTGAAGTGTTGGTCTATTTACTTATGATTCAGGTTGTGTAACAAATGCCTGAAATGTCAGTATCTTTACTTATGATTCAAGCTGTGTAATGCTTGAAGTGTTGGTCTATTTACTTATGAATCAAGTTGTGTAAAAAAATGCCTGAAATGTCAGTATATTTACTTATGATTCAAGCTGTGTAACAAATGCTTGAAGTGTTCGTCTAGTTACTTATGATTCAAGTTGTGTAACGAATGCCTGAAATGTCAGTATCTTTACTTATGATTCAAGCTGTGTAATAAATGCCTGAAATGTCAGTATCTTTACTTATGACTCAAGCTGTGTAATGCTTGAAGTGTTGGTCTATTTACTAATGATTCAAGTTGTGTAACAAATGCCTGAAATGTCAGTATCCTTACTTATGATTCAAGTTGTGTAACAAATGCTTGAAGTGTTGGTCTATTTACTTATGATTCAAGTTGTGTAATGCTAAAAGTGTTGGTCTATTTAGCTATGATTCAAGTTTTGTAACAAATGCCTGAAATGTCAGTATCTTTACTTATGATTACAGCTGTGTAATGCTTGAAGTGTTGGTCTATTTACTTATGAATCAAGTTGTGTAATAAATGCCTGAAATGTCAGTATATGTGCTTATGATTCAAGCTGTGTAACAAATGCTTGAAGTGTTCGTCTAGTTACTTATGATTCAAGTTGTGTAACAAATGCCTGAAATGTCAGTATCTTTACTTATGATTCAAGCTGTTTAATAAATGCGTGAAATGTCAGTATCTTTACTTATGACTCAAGCTGTGTAATGCTTGAAGTGTTGGTCTATTTACTTATGATTCAAGTTGTGTAACAAATGCCTGAAATGTCAGTATATTTACTTATGATTCAAGTTGTGTAACAAATGCTTGAAGTGTTGGTCTATTTACTTATGATTCAGGTTGTGTAACAAATGCCTGAAATGTCAGTATCTTTACTTATGATTCAAACTGTGTAATGCTTGAAGTGTTGGTCTATTTACTTATGATTCAGGATGTGTAACAAATGCCTGAAATGTCAGTATATTTACTTATGAATAAAGTTTTGTAATAAATGCTTGAAGTGTTGGTCTATTTACTTATGATTCAAGTTGTGTAACAAATGCTTGAATTGTTGGTCTATTTACTTATGATTCAGGTTGTGTAACAAATGCCTGAAATGTCAGTATCTTTACTTATGATTCAAGCTGTGTAATGCTTGAAGTGTTGGTCTATTTACTTATGAATCAAGTTGTGTAAAAAAATGCCTGAAATGTCAGTATATTTACTTATGATTCAAGCTGTGTAACAAATGCTTGAAGTGTTCGTCTAGTTACTTATGATTCAAGTTGTGTAACGAATGCCTGAAATGTCAGTATCTTTACTTATGATTCAAGCTGTGTAATAAATGCCTGAAATGTCAGTATCTTTACTTATGACTCAAGCTGTGTAATGCTTGAAGTGTTGGTCTATTTACTAATGATTCAAGTTGTGTAACAAATGCCTGAAATGTCCGTATATTTACTTATGATTGAAGTTGTGTAACAAATGCCTGAAATGTCAGTATATTTACTTTTAATTCAAGTTGTGTAACAAATGCCTTAAATGTCAGTATCTTTACTTAAGATTCAAGCTGTGTAATGCTTGAAGTGTTGGTCTATTTACTTATGATTCAAGCTGTGTAACAAATGCCTGAAATGTCAGTATCCTTACTTATGATTCAAGTTGTGTAACAAATGCTTGACGTGTTGGTCTATTTACTTATGATTCAAGTTGTGTAATGCTAAAAGTGTTGGTCTATTTAGCTATGATTCAAGTTTTGTAACAAATGCCTGAAATGTCAGTATCTTTACTTATGATTACAGCTGTGTAATGCTTGAAGTGTTGGTCTATTTACTTATGAATCAAGTTGTGTAATAAATGCCTGAAATGTCAGTATATGTACTTATGATTCAAGCTGTGTAACAAATGCTTGAAATGTTCGTCTAGTTACTTATGATTCAAGTTGTGTAACAAATGCCTGAAATGTCAGTATCTTTACTTATGATTCAAGCTGTTTAATAAATGCGTGAAATGTCAGTATCTTTACTTATGACTCAAGCTGTGTAATGCTTGAAGTGTTGGTCTATTTACTTATGATTCAAGTTGTGTAACAAATGCCTGAAATGTCAGTATATTTACTTATGATTCAAGTTGTGTAACAAATGCTTGAAGTGTTGGTCTATTTACTTATGATTCAAGTTGTGTAATGCTAAAAGTGTTGGTCTATTTAGCTATGATTCAAGTTGTGTAACAATTGCTTGAAGTGTTGGTCTATTTACTTATGATTCAAGTTGTGTAACAAATGCTTGAATAGTTGGTCTATTTACTTATGATTCAGGTTGTGTAACAAATGCCTGAAATGTCAGTATCTTTACGTATGATTCAAGCTGTGTAATGCTTCAAGTGTTGGTCTATTTTCTTATGAATCAAGTTGTGAAATAAATGCCTGAAATGTCAGTATATTTACTTATGATTCAAGTTGTGTAACAAATGCCTTAAATGTCAGTATCTTTACTTATGATTCAAGCTGTGTAATGCTTGAAGTGTTGGTCTATTTACTTATGAATCAAGTTGTGTAATAAATGCCTGAAATATCAGTATATTTACTTATGATTCAAGCTGTGTAACAAATGTTTGAAGTGTTCGTCTAGTTACTTATGATTCAAGTTGTGTAACAAATGCCTGAAATGTCAGTATCTTTACTTATGATTTAAGCTGTGTAATAAATGCGTGAAATGTCAGTATCTTTACTTATGACTCAAGCTGTGTAATGCTTGAAGTGTTGGTCTATTTACTAATGATTCAAGTTGTGTAACAAATGCCTGAAATGTCCGTATATTTACTTATGATTGAAGTTGTGTAACAAATGCTTGAAGTGGTGGTCTATTTACTTATGATTCAGGTTGTGTAACAAATGCCTGAAATGTCAGTATATTTACTTATGATTCAAGCTGTGTAATGCTTGATGTATTGGTCTATTTACTTATGATTCAGGTTGTGTAACAAATGCCTGAAATGTCAGTATATTTACTTATGATTCAAGCTGTGTAACTAATGCTTGAAGTGTTGGTCTATTTACTTATGATTCAAGTTGTGTAACAAATGCCTAAAATGTCAGTATCTTTACTTAAGTTTCAAGTTATGTAACAAATGCCTGAAATGTCAGTATATTTACTTTTAATTCAAGTTGTGTAACAAATGCCTGAAATGTCAGTATCTTTACTTATGATTCAAGCTGTGTAATGCTTGAAGTGTTGGTCTATTTACTTATGATTCAAGCTGTGTAACAAATGCGTGAAATGTCAGTATGTTTACTTATGACTCAGCTGTGTAATGCTTGAAGTTTTGGTCTATTTACTGATGATTCAGGTTGTGTAACAAATGCCTGAAATGTCAGTATCTTTACTTATGATTCAAGCTGTGTAATGCTTGAAGTGTTGGTCTATTTATTTATGATTCAAGTTGTGTAAAAAATGCCTGAAGTGTCAGTATAATTACTTATGATTCAAGTTGTGTAACAAATGCCTTAAATGTCAGTATCTTTACTTATGATTCAAGCTGTGTAATGCTTGAAGTGTTGGTCTATTTACTTATGATTCAAGTTGTGTAACAAATGCTTGAATAGTTGGTCTATTTACTTATGATTCTGGTTGTGTAACAAATGCCTGAAATGTCAGTATCTTTACTTATGACTCAAGCTGTGTAATGCTTGAAGTGTTGGTCTATTTACTAATGATTCAAGTTGTGTAACAAATGCCTGAAATGTCCGTATATTTACTTATGATTCAAGTCGTGTAACAAATGCTTGAAGTGTTGGTCTATTTACTTATGATTCAAGTTGTGTAACAAATGCCTAAAATGTCAGTATATTTACTTATAATTCAAGCTGTGTAATGCTTGATGTATTGGTCTATTTACTTATGATTCAGGTTGTGTAACAAATGCCTGAAATGTCAGTATATTTACTTATGATTCAAGCTGTGTAACTAATGCTTGAAGGGTTGGTCTATTTACTTATGATTCAAGTTGTGTAACACATGCCTAAAATGTCAGTATCTTTACTTAAGATTCAAGTTACGTAACAAATGCCTGAAATGTCAGTATA
Organism: Bulinus truncatus; assembly: GCA_021962125.1. Classification (NCBI taxonomy): domain Eukaryota; kingdom Metazoa; phylum Mollusca; class Gastropoda; family Planorbidae; genus Bulinus; species Bulinus truncatus. The sequence goes on along the minus strand of JAGDYQ010000016.1, from coordinate 8,377,517 downwards.
TTTACTTTTAATTCAAGTTGTGTAACAAATGCCTGAAATGTCAGTATCTTTACTTATGATTCAAGCTGTGTAATGCGTGAAGTGTTGGTCTATTTACTTATGATTCAGGTTGTGTAACAAATGCCTGAAATGTCAGTATCTTTACTTATGACTCAAGCTGTGTAATGCTTGAAGTGTTGGTCTATTTACTAATGATTCAAGTTGTGTAACAAATGCCTGAAATGTCCGTATATTTACTTATGATTCAAGCTGTGTAACAAATGCTTGAAGTGTTGGTCTATTTACTTATGATTCAAGTTGCGTAACAAATGCCTGAAATGTCAGTATCTTTACTTAAGATTCAAGTTGTGTAACAAATGCCTGAAATGTCAGTATATTTACTTTTGATTCAAGCTGTGTAACAAATGCTTGAAGTGTTGGTCTATTTACTTATGAATTAAGTTGTGTAACACATGCCTGAAATGTCAGTATCTTTACTTATGATTCAAGTTGTGTAACAAATGCCTGAAATGTCAGTATATTTACTTTTGATTCAAGTTGTGTAAGAGTTGGTCTATTTACGTATCTTTTGTGTTCAACCTTTTTCACATACTTTTTATTCATATTAGGAATTCCTTAATTTATTTATTTTTAATGAATCCTTAAGTTCCTTTCAAAAAAGTAAAAAGACAAGTTGGAAAATAAATGCAAGTGCTGAGATGAATTTAACGGCATTTATAATTTAGTACATTTTTGAAGGCTAATGAAAAAAATAACGATACATTAATAAATAATAACTACTGGTATTAAGAAATTAAAGAGAACTATAAATATTGATGATAGAATATACCAACATTTTTACTCATTACACTCATACCTCGCTATACGGCCGCTCTTTATACGGCATTTCGCTATGACGGCCTTCATCATTTATGGCACGTTTTCGATTTACAGCCTAAAATGTTCCGCTATAACGGCAAAAAAAAAAACACTTTTGTACAAAAGTGAAAAAAAATATGGATTATTTTATATAATGCACCAGGGCATCCTACCTAATTTATCCAAACTATCTGAAGATGTCATGATTGAGTACCTTCCGAAAAATACAACGACACTAATCCAACCAATGGATAAGGGTGCAATAGGCACTTTTAAGGCATATTACCTACACAGAACTTTCCGACAACTCAGTATAAGGGAAACCAATGGTGAATCTTCACTTCAAACATTTTAGAAAAACTATAACATTAAGGATACAGTTGACAGCATCAGTGAATGATGGAAGGAATTAAAATTGACAACAATAAACCATGTATGGAAAAACAAGCAATTAAGCCTGTTCCATTCTGGACACAGGACGTGTTAGCGCATCTTCGTGTTATGTATCAGTACGTTTGTTAGCTTTCAGTAAATATTTGTAAATTTTGGAAATGTTTATAAATTCAATTGTGTAATGCATATATCTGTAAAAAAAATTATAAAGACGTTTCTTTATATTTGAAAAAAAATTATTGTCTCTTAAATCTAACTACAAGTGGTTTGTGGTTACTGAAATAGGACTCATAATTGAAAACATTCGAAATTATAGTCATTTAATCGTCCGAAAACTCCGTCAATTGTTGCATAGCTCTGATACTTTCAATTAAACTCAGAACACAAGCTTACTATTTCATTTGATGAGTTTCTTAATAAATCTTGGTGAAACTACGTGCTGCAGTATTTCGCACCAAATGAATGGGTTATTGAACGTACAAGGTGTATATATAATATATAAGCCCCTTAGGAGCCCTGAAGCCCGGCCCTCAGAGGTCCTATCGCGAAATGAACTTTTGATGTACACATGGCAGGCCAAGACCTACAAAATGATATATACATCATGGGTCTAGGACTTATGGTTGTTGAGATCTAGGGTGATGACAGACAGACAGACAGACAAAACGGGGACAAAATATGGCCAGAATGTGTAAAAAGTACTGATGTACTGATGCAGACAGAAGCGTAGCTAGGGTAAGGGAGGGGGTCCAAATTTAAAAGCTCCCCCGGCCTTAGCTTGAGGGGGCCCCCAAATATTTTTTTTACATTAAATATAAAGTACATTATCTCATGTCATGTTGTCGAATGTCAAAATGCAGGGACCTCCAATGAGGGGCCCTATAATCCCTAGGTTCGGCACTGGATACAGAAGTTAATTTTCTTCCTGAAATTAGGCAAAATATTTTGAATCTAGTAGAAGATTTCGTCTTGGAAGGTTTGAACGAACGCGATGTGCTTGCTCTACTTGAAGCTGATAGGGAACCTCCTCCTCAATTTCTCAAGGAATTAACTCAGTCATTAGCAGTTATTACTCATTGAAGAATGAACTAGACAAGAAGGCAAGACAAACAACGTTGGACAATTGCTGTAAGCCACGCCCATCCTTACCAGTGAAAAATGATGACGTCATTGATCTGCAGGTTACCATTTCTTCATTGTCTTCATTTAAAAAAAATGATACATATTCATATTTTATGTAACATGAAATTGTTTCATTTTTGTTTATAGACTATTGTTGAGTGTTGGAGTTTGTTATTATTTTATGTACAAATGTATGTAGCTGTAATTTAAATGAAATAAAAAGAGAAAATGCATTTTGAATGATAAAAAATGTTACATATTTAAACAACTTGGAACCAATCTCATTGAATTTGTATGGATTTCTACTAGAACAATTGATTCCCTATACGGCTTTTCACTTAGCGGCCAAATTTCGTGGAACGTATCTAGGCCGTAAGGCGAGGTATGGGTGTACTATACTATTCCTAACAGTGTTTTAACCTGCTTCAGTTATCATTTTCTATGCAAAGAACTAATTGTAATATATAAAAATGAAACTGTGTGTATGGGGCTATAATTCTTTGCATGGCATAGAATTCCACATCGTTAAAGCAGCAGTCAACAAACGTGGTATGCCCATTAGAAAGATCTAGATTAATCACTGTTAAACAATCAGGATTTAGCTATTTTTGATCTTTAAGAACTGAATTGACAGACTAATTTCATTTATTTTAGGTGAACTTTGGACTATTGACATTCTTACTGTGCATGCCTGAACTATTTTAAGTATAACTAGTGACATAATTGAAAGGGGGGATAAAAGGAAAATTTATTTACTATATTAATTTTTCTTGAATTTACATAGGTGCAAAATTATATTTTAATAAAATGTATCACACAATTAAAAACTAACCCGATCATTAGCCTATCTATCATTTTAAATTAAAAGTGGGTCACATGTATACTCAATTGGTTACAACCAACCCTTGAAATGATAAAATTAAAAGGGAGGAAAATAATGAACAAAATAAAATGTATCTATAACAATGAAACAATGCATCTGTAAATGTGCATTATTGAACCAAGTCAGCAAACTTGGCATGCCACTCCTTTATTATGACCTTGAGAACAATGTTGGCTATTTTTTTTTCTTTTTACTTTTCCATATATGCAAATCTTAAAAGCAGTAGGACCTATACATTTACAAAAGTGAAACATCAGGAGACTAAAAATGGCCATTATTATTTCTCCGCTATACTCACTTTTTGAAATCATCAAAATATTAGCCTATAAAAATGGGATGGCATTTTCACTGAAATATATTTGTGTATAAAAGAAGCCTAAAGACAGAAATGGATGGTAAAAACCAAAAGGACTAAGGCAAGTTTTGACAGTATTAAAAGGGGAAAATTGTGTTAATTTGTCTACATTATTTGAATTTTGTCAAGTATTTTTCTGATGCAATGTTGTCTGATGTAATGATAAAGTAAACAAAAATTATAACGAGTGAACTAAGAAAGTAATGTTTAAAATAAGGCTGACAACTAGAGGTGTACCGATTAATCGGTTGGCCGATTAATCGGCCGATTACCTAGCGGCACAATCGGTATCGGCCGATAATCGGCCGGCTTCGATTATCGGCCAATACCGATTGTTATTTGTTTATTTTGTCTGAGTCATCAAGCTTAGTCTAACAAGTAACAATAAAAATAAAAAGGTTTGCTTTATTCAATATAAAACGAGAGAATAAAGATTGTTATGAAAGCCTTGGCTTTGTGTTCAGTTCAATTTCAGTGTTCAACTTCAGTCACTCTCACTCGTATGCTGCCATGTTAGTGCGAATAAACATGAGCATTTCAGCCTTGTCAGGATGGAGACGTGAACCACGATCAGAATATATTAGCTCAGCCCCACTGAAGAGACGTTCACTGGGTACACTGGTTGGTGACGGGAACAAGAACTGTCTAGCAACGGGAGCCAATTTGCTGTTGACACCATTTTCAGACCACCACTTCAGAGGATCACTCATACGATGAAGCGTGGACTCAGCACCTCTTCAGCAAGCCAATGTAGGCGCGTTGTCGTACTTCGGCGGGCATGAAGCGATCTTTAAATCTAGGGTCAAGCAGTGTGGCCACCATCAGCTGTTTCTCAGCGAAGACAAACTGAAAGCGTCGATCGAGAGAAGTGAGTAGTTCTGTAATCATGGTCTTGACGCCACGGCTGTCTGGATGTTTCAGAAGCGCCATACGAATCACTGCAACCATTGGTTGTATACAGCTACACGATGCGGAATCAGAGCTGACTACCTAGAAATTTGCATGAAACAAACCAAAAAATCAATTTATTATTATAATAAATTACTAAACGAAAATTTCATTCTCTCAGTCTCACTCTCATTCATGTGATTTGTCGACTCATTAGTGTAACTGTGTAAGTAGGCCTAACAAATAACAATAACTTAACTTTATTATTATTGACTCAATTACTCAACAATGCAAATTCAATTCACGATACATTATTAAATTTAATGTAATTAATAAATTAAGTTTCAGTTTCAATTTTGATTATTTCATTTTCATTTAATTATAATTAATATATTTGCAAACTTACTATCATGGCTATAAAAATAAATTCATTTACCTGAGTAACATCCTCAATGGGCTGAAGAGCGACAATTGTTTTATCAATCAATTCCCACTGAGATACTGTGGGCAGATTGACGTCATACTGGCCGCCGTATGACATCAATGCCAGTCGTTGCTCTCGCAGACGAACCAGCATGTGGAAAGTGCTGTTCCACCTTGTTGGTTCGTCCTGGATAAGACGATGTTCAGGCAACTTATGCACCTTCTGAAATTCCACCAACCGGTTGTATGCCAAGGTTGAATGCTTGAAATTTCCAACAATGCGTCGACCAAGCGCTATTACGTTCTCTACTCCTTTGTGTGATTCCAAAGCATCTTTTACTGCAAGTTGGAGTGTATGGGCCATACAACCAGTATGTGGCAAGTCTGCAACTCTCATTGCCTTGATCATGGCAGCAGCATTGTCACGCAAGACGTATTGAACACGATCTTTACGCAGATTCCAACCATCGAGCCAAGTAGTCCCCTGTGTGTCCTTCCTCCAGAATTTGGGCATGCAGCATGGCGTGGCATCGGTTGAATTTCTCATCAATCCAGTGAGCTGTCAAGCTAAGCAAAGCAACGCCCGGCGCACTGTCAGCAGACCACTCGTCGGTTGTTAATGCGATGAACTCACATGATGGGGGGACGAGGGCTTTACCAACATTCACACGAAGATGGTCGTACATTTCAGTGAGCAAAGTTGAACTAAAGTACTTGCGGCTGGGCAAAGCATACTTCGGCGCAACAAGCTTCATCAACCGTTTAAATCCTTCATCCTCAACGATACTGAAAGGTTGACAATCCAGTGCCATCATCGCGCCAATTGCAGTTGAGATCGACTTAGCCCTCGGATGGTCCATTGCCCAGGCCTCAGCCATGCCATAACACTGGGCCAAAGTAGGCTGAACAACACACTCACCAACAGTTGAACTTGAAGTGGATCCCTTAATAGAATTAGAATTCGGCATCGCAACTGCTGATTCTTTAGATTTGTTCAGTTCAAACTCATGGTACAGCACAGTGTGTTGCGATCGTAGGTGACTAATCATATTTGTCGTAGTAAAATTTTTTGCGGTTGTACCGCCTCTTGATATTTTCGCATTACACTCATTGCACACTACTTTAGTTGCATCAACATTATCAATTTTGAAATATTTCCACACTTTACTTTTATTTGTAGCCATTTCTAAAGTTCAAAAAAACTTTTATTCCAAATTATAGAGCAGAAGGTCACTCATTAACTCAGGATACACACATGGAGTATAGTGATGCTACGATTATCGAATTTTCGATTCGATTTCGATTATCGAAATCGAATCGATTTGATTTTTGAATTCGATTTTGATTTCGATTAAAAATTATTTGCTAAAGTATGGAATTTGAGAAAGATAATCATCGTTTTTCACTTTGAAATACCGCTGAGCGAGTGAGCGGAAGTACCTTTGTTTGTTTATCATACTTTATCTGATGCGCAGAATATTGAACACCCAAATTTTATAGCGCCACACTTATCGGCAATGATAAATAAAGTAAAAGTGCGTAAATAAAATGCGTCGGCGATGGTAAATGGTTCTGCCTACATTCGAAATTTGTGATTATGTGCCGATGTGTCTACTGTTTACATTTGACTTAAGTTTAATGTTCATTGTTCGAAAAAATACGGAACGCTTTATGGTCTGTGTGAAATATATTAGAGGAGTTATTTCAGATGTTTACGATTTTTGAGATTTTTACAATTGATAATAAAAAGTTATAAACCATGTCATGTTGTTTTTTATTAATTACAGGAATACGATAATTAATCTTAGCCATGGTATATAAGTGTCGCGTGTAAAATAATTAAATAATTAATTGCGTTTTCCGATCTACAAAAATCTATATAATATCTATATCTAATTTTATTCATCTTGTTATCATTGACTTTTTATATCGAAATCGTTTTTTTTTCTGAGGAAATTAATCGAAATCGATTTGATTTTTCATAATCGAAACATCACTAATAGAGTATTTTCGACTTCCGCTGAAGAACTGTGGGTGTTACCACTCAACAAATAATTGAAAACCCAATAATCGGTATCGGCCGATTGTTCGGTGCCGATAATCGGCCAAAACGATATCGGTACACCTCTACTGACAACAGATATACATTTGAAAACCAAAACAAATGTTTTTCAAACTGATAATAATCTTTAAAGATGTATTTAAGTATGTGCATATTTATATTTAATAAGATGTATTACTATATGAACCTTTCACAAACAATCTTAAGACAATGTGAGTAATATTTCTCTAATAGAAAATATCATAATAAACAGGAATTATAGACTTTAGATCTTTATAATTTGTAGCTAAGTTCACTTGACACAGCAGTTATAGTAAATTAATCTATATTTAACCGATAGTTAAAGTATGTAAAAAAAAAGAAGAGAGTTTTTAATGCAAGGGTGAACATTTTCCACGGGTCACCACCCAGGTAATGAAAAGGTATCCTACTAGTAGATTTATTAAAAAGCGTAGAGATTCAATAATCCAATATCAATTGGTTGAGGAATCTGAAAGTGGGCTGGAATTCTGACTGATGCAGATACAGAGTAAAATGAGGTTGCATCTTATTGTCCGAAAGCTGTCCAGGAAGGTTGTAGAATTTTTCTTGTGTTCTGCTCTAAAAACTGTGTACTATGCTCATGTGAGTCTTATAGTCCGTAAAAATAGGTACATATTTACATGTCGATATTGCCCAATTTAGTGCTGTAATGTCTTTGAATCCCCTTGTCTTACACTGGCAATATTTTCTAAAATCTAAGATCTTCTGATCATCATTCTCCATAGCACAACTATTTTATAAAACCAATATTTGTTTTTAGTTGTTTTTTTAAATTTTATCCTGTGTTCATGCTTGTATGTTAACACTTCAATATGGTGTTCCCCTTAACCGATAACTGAGTATAAATTAAAGAATATAAACAATATGTTAAAAAACATCACAATAGAAGTAACTGAAAGGCAGAGGTCTCAATTCTGAGATATTACATGTATCTTTTTCTAAAAATACCTGAAAATATTTTACTTATAGCATCAAATAGGCAAAGTTTCATGCACTAAAACAAAACACAAAAATTATTAAGCTGTGCTATAAATAAGCATAAATAACCTTATGTTTCTATAGACTTACATAATGAAGAATGTACATTTACAATAACAAAGCAAAAATTACCAGCGCTATGGTTAGATAACTCTGTTTCTATAATTGATTCAATAGTTGTTACCTCTTCCATCAGTCCCTCTGACAGCAAGAATTTAATGGAAGAACAAACATTTTTGATAAATGACAGTCTATGAAGTTTATATTTCTGTGGTACAAAAACTTAAAGGCAATTCACACTTAAGTGATTATGTAAGCTGTCATATGCTGTCTATGTATAATGTATTTATAGTCTAGTTTTTATATAAGTTAAATTGAAAAAAGTTACTAGTTATCTATTGTATAATTTGACTAAATGCAGCATAAAAATATACTTTGACATGCCTAGATAATTAAGGCCAGCTAGTTCTTTATAAAAATGAAGTATTTATTATTAATACACTTAAAAGTAAAAGAAAACAAAAGAAGATAATGTATGCTTATGTAACAATCTTCAACAGCATTTTACCAGTGGAAGCATGTAAAAACTTAACTTGGATAAAATTCAAAGATTATAAATATAGACTCTGCTCTAGATTTATACTAAAAAATCCATAGGCAGTTAATTATAACTGTTAATTATAAAAATAATAAAGGAAATGTTAATTCTGATAGAAAAATCAAGTTTTTAAAGGAACAGTAACCTAATTGCTTTAGCAAAGGATCAAAATAAAACTAAAACAATAGAAGATTATAATATAGACTAGATAATTTTAAAGCATAATATAGAATTTAGCAGCAGAACTCTGAAAAACCCACTTGGCTACTAATTATAAAATGTCACACCATCATTTTGATTGTAAACTAAAACTTTTAATCATTCTAATATTTCTGCCTGATTCAAAAAAGCTAGTGATTGTGATACAAAATATAAAAATTTTAATTTAAAGCAGAAATATAAATTACAAGCTGAAAATACCAGGATCTCAGTCAAACCTCATTGACTATGGCACTGCCACTAAGTAGAGAGGATTTAATTCTTAACCGATGTGAAGACACCAATAAATAACCCCCCCCCCCCCATTAGTTACACTATGTAACAAATTTTAACTTTTTTTTTCCTTGGCTCAAAGTGTATTTTCCTAATCCGTTATTCCTAAAACAAACAGAAAATAGCTATTGTTCCACAAAAACTTTATTTCTGTGATTAGGATGATGATATTTTGAAATTCTTGTTTTCTTTATTCGCATTTTATGATTTGTAGTCTTCTAGAATTATTCTTGAACTGCAAGAATTGTCTGTTTTTAAGAAAATTCTTGATTCGCATTCACTAATGAGTAGTCTTCCAGAATATTCTTTCAAGAAACTTTTAGAACTTTCTAGGACTGCCCAATAGTAGTCATACAAGTATAAAAGCACAGGTGACTTAAACCAACATTTCGGTTTTTGATATTGCTAAGTAAGAGAATAACAAATCATTGTTAAAGAGTAATTATTGATTTAGACGGCATCAAGAGGTTGTTTGCACCCAGGAGATGAATTTTGCTACGTGTGTCGACAATGTATAAAGAAAAGAGCCAGAAAGTTTTCCGTGAAAGCATGTAGTAAGATTGCGAGACCTACTAGGCATACTTCGGCGTATCTGTCGGGGATCAAGATTGCAGCCGCTTACAGGGCAAAGTCATGGAGAAGATATAGAAAATTTTGTGCAAAAATGCTTGGAAGACTGAAAATGATATAAATAAAATCATTTCCATAGCAACTGATGGAGCTAGAAGTATGACAGAAATAGGTAAAGGGGCAACAAAGATTCTCAGTAAACCACGAAATTTTAACATATCACTGCATAATTCATCAAGAGGCACTTTGTGCCAAAACTTTTCTGGCCGAAATAGCTGAGGTCATGAACTTGGTAATTAAAATCTTTTTGAAAGAAGACAAATGACTGCAAAAATTCATGGTGGATATCACAAAGACACTAAATGAGCTAAATGTAAAACTGCAAGGAAAAGGAAACCCAGCCTATGCCTTGCTTGAAGAAATGGTTTGTTTTGAAAATAAATTATTTCTGTTGAAGACCTGGAGAGCGTTAAATTACTTCATTTAAAAAATCTGAAGCAATATCGCGATGAAAACAATGCAACTATTGACACAAATTACTTCAGTATGGCTATAAAATTAATGAAGAATGGATTCGCTGAGAGATTTGAACAATTCAAAACAAATGCAAGTACTCTGGCATTCATAGTAAATCCTCTCAACACAAATGTGATCAACATTAAGCCATTTGGAATCGATGCCAGTTCGATTCAAATGCAATTGCTAGATTTAAAAACCAAACAATTGTGGAGTGGCTAGTTCACAGAACTCAAGAGCAAGTTGGAAGAGTTGGAGGTCCAGAAAATCATGCATCTTGCACTGCACAAGTGGTCAGCTCTTAAAGAAATACATGGAATAGTCTTCCAGAATGCTACAGTGAGGTGAAGAAGTTGGCATTTGGGTCAACATATTCGTGTGAGCAAACGTTCTCTTGCATGAATATAATAAAAATAAAGTAAGAAGCCAACTAACAAATAAAAATATAGAGGCGTGCTTGAAGCTAAAAATAACAAGTTATGAGCCAGATCTAACAAAACTTTCAAAAAGCATGCAAGGCCAATGCTCCCATTGATGTAACTATTGTTGCAATCTATTAAAATCATTTATTTAAAGTTAAAATTTTATATATGAATACATATTATTTCGTATTTAAAGCTATTTATTTTAAATCAAAAATAAAATTTATTTATCAAAACCTAATCAAATACCATAATATTGAAACAACAATTTTAGTGGCTCTTTAAAAACTGAGAAAATTTTAAATTATTACTTTTTGGCTCTTCCGTATCAAAAGGTTGCCGACCCCTGAGCTAGGGAGATATCAATTACTTATTCTTCTCCCCATCTCTCGTTTCAAAGGGATGCCTGTTTCAATTCATATGCTTCCCGCAAGTCAACAATAAATTCGTGTGCTAAAAAAAATCATTGGTTGTTCTGTGGAATTAATAAATGACTTGAATTTAGCCCCTTTTCCAAGTCGAGGAAACAACGGATGCAATAAATCTCTCTATGTGTATATACCACCCCCTCCCCATCCATGCAATCCTCAAATTACCCCTGAACCACTTGGTCATGCCTTCTCACTTGTATCCCTCAACAATTACTTTCTATCAATGACAATGTACACAGGCGGACTAGGAGGGAATTCATTGGAAAGTCAGTTTCCCAGATTTCTCTGTAATTTCGTGGAATGTATCAACATTTTTTGCTAATTGTTAAGTTCTAAGCTAAAACCAGCTTTTAAAACCCAAAAAAAAAAACGGTTGTCGATTGCTTCAAGTTTCATAAAAAAACTGGTTTTTCGCCACCAGTTTTTAAAAAACGTCAATTCCTAATCCATACACAAATACATTATTTTAGAAAACAATTATTTTAAAAGGATATGCACACAGATTCGCTTTTGATTTGCATATAAATGGAAGTGTTATGGTAGTGTTATGGAAGTGTTGTAAGTGAAGTAAGGAACATTGAGAACCATGTCACTTGAGGAAGCCATCTTGTATTGAGATGTGTCATGCTGTGCACTGATGTAATTTCATATGTGTGTCAATAAATGTAGTAATGTAAACAATAGGATGTAATAATGCTAGCTCACACAATGTGCACATGTGACTACACACATTTCATCAATGTGACAACAGATGACACTAAGCTACACCATCATGTAAACAAATGATGTCAGGAATCAATTATTTGAATTAAACATAAAGATGAAAAGCCATCAATTTAATTCCATTTCCAGCAAAAAAAACAACAATTCTTTCGGTTCTCAATTCAGGTGAATCGTCCCATCACTTTATATTTACCAACTGTGACAGTGGGGTTAACATAAAAATCATTCAACATGAAATTAACATATGTTTATTATATTGTGCTAAAGGTTAGATTATACTACAAGTCTGTGAAACGGACCAATGAGACAAGAATTTTTTTTTAGTACACTATGACATCACATCAATAATATATCAATAATATAATCTTTATTTTTATTTTAAATTGACAAACTCCAAGAAAGCAGCTAGAAAAAGCCATCTTTGATATTAATTATCCATGGTAGTTTTTGTTTATTTTTAAGGGCTAATTGGGTTAGATAAATTTGCATAATGAGGGATTGTGCTACTTTATTTTAAGCTGGGTAGACTTGAACATTTCAATAGGACTAGTGTTTTATATAGGTTAAATTGTTGACTTTCCAATGTCTTTCATAATTTATATTTTTAACTTACAATCATCTTTTAAGAACGATATATTATTAATTTACCATTGCCTTTTACCATTTTCTTAAACACAGGTTCTATTATTAATTTACATCTCTGTCTCTTAGATTGTTTACTTACCATTTTCTTTAATACAGGTTATATTATTTGCAGGATCCAATATATAGCCAGGACAACACTCTTCCACAATCTGGTATTTTTCAACAGTGCGATTATGTTGAATAGGGCACTCATGCAACCTATACATTCGGGGATATAAATTGATATGAATAGTGTATTTCTTTTAAAAACAGCCCCACAAAATAAAATATTTGTATAGACCTAAGTGATTTCTGCAAGATACTTCAAAGCCAAAATATTTCACATATATTTACCATCAAATGTATATTACTTTAATTTATAATAACTCAATTTTGTGGGATTTAAGCTTATTAACTTTATAACTTAAATGATTTAATATTAAGTTATAGGTTTATGATAAACTTATGGTTCTACTTTAAGTTCCAATACCTTTAAGTCATAAGATAATAGAATTCACAATATTTTCTATCATAAACTTATTAATCCAAGGGTGGCAGAATTTTTTGATCCATGGGCTCCATGGTTTCTTAAATTTGACACAAGGGGTGGACCAAGTGCAGAGGGATGGAGCAGTTGTTTTTTTTATCTCAATGGCTACAAAATAAACCAAATCACTGTTTTTTTCCCATTGGTTTTTTTTTTTCAAGTAAAATTTTTAAGTTTTAGAAACTAATGTAACATAACTAGAAGAAAGGAATGCTACTTCTTTCGAACCTGAGAAAAGTATTGGCGATCCCTGGCTCAAACTCGAGACCTTTCAGTAAGAATATGATTGCTCTACCACACTGCAGCCATATCCCCACCGACACAAATATCTTTTCCAAGTTAATTATTGGCCAAATATAGTAATTTTAACTTATAGGAACCAAGCCCTTAAATCGTATGTATCAGGTATGAATAAGTATTCACTATTACTTTCTAACTCATACTAATTGTAATCATCATGCTTACTCATAGTAAGTACACATCTGACTTGAAAACCAACCACATCTAGCTGTGTAAGATCGTTTACACTGAGCCATGACAAAGTCTGTTTCCACATGATGCTTTCTTACAAGACGTGTGCACCATCTGCCACTAAAAGTATGCACAGAAGAAGTTGTAACTGGAAAATTCTTTAATTTTATACTGTTAACTATTTCTTTATTCAATCTTCTTTTCTATACACTTGAAGATTAACATGGTGTATTCTTTACTGAATATTAACATAGTGCATTCTTTACTTAAACTATGTAAAGTACGTATATTTTATACTAAGACTCTAAATGTCATAACTATTCAATATTTATTTTCAAAACTCTATAAATATTCAAAACATATATATACTTACTATGTGAAATCTGAAATGCAAAGAACCATCAGAAATCCAATTGAAAATGTTTTTGACCACATTTTAGTAAAACATGTAAACACTGGAAACACACATTGATAATCAATCTTTCCAGAGCCGCATCATTCTGAAATCATTCAGCTGAGAATGAAAAACAGCAAAACATGTCTACACTTCATTCTACTAACAAAAGTATTTTCGTATGATTTATTCAAGGGGAAGTATATACAAAAAAACTATTAAAAAATGCTTTGAAATTTTTCACCTTCTCTTTATCGCTGAATCAAAACTAGTGGTTCTCAAAGTGTGAGCTAGTTTGAAATGTGTAGCCAACTTTTGTAAGTAGAGTTGTACTTAATTCAGAATTGATGTTAGCATTTATTTCTTTTAAATCTGTTTCTTTTTTTTTTTTATATCTGGATAGCTAAAATAAACAGGTAGATCAACACATTTTAAGTTTTAGAAACACTGCAATAAAGATGGGATTAAAAAAAAAAGGGGAGGGGGCTTAGACAGCCAACTTGACAAAATAAGGTGTATGTATGTTTAGGTACACAATGTTATCTAGCAAAGTCAATTTACATCCCTTTAGAATAATGTTTGGGATTTTAGAATAAAAATTTAATTCTTTATGTCTTTTTTAACTATATTTCTTTTTTAAAATTATGCCTCCTACTTTGAGAGGAGTCTAAACAGTTGAATGTATAGGGCTCATCCATTAATTACGCCAGCAACTTTGAGTGGGGGGGGGGGTCTAAGAAAGTTTGAGAGTTGTTGACATGGGGGTGATGTTTAAAGATTTTGTGATGTCAACAATGTAATTATTTTATGTATTAAACTCCAAGACTTGCGATAAATGAGAGCTTGTTACAATCTAATGTGAATTTAAAGCAATGATTATTCTGACTCCAATCAATGACATAAATTAATGGTGTCTAAAATATTAATATGGCATATTTTAAATGAGTACACAGAGCACTAGTATGTCTAAATTAACTCCATTGGAACTATTTTTACCCATTACAATTTTGAAACAAGACCAAGCTAAATATTACTATTCTAACTCTAACTATATAATATTTTTTTATTGGAAAGATACGGTGAACTATCCCATCTAATGTTGCGCAATGACATTCAAACATTCCCAATAGTGCTATAAGTCCTAGATCTGTATACAATAATAATATGCCTTACACATAGTAATAAAATAAATCCTTTTTATTAGGGCTACTGATTAAATTGCGTTAATTTGCAATTAACGCATCAAAAAATTTCGTGATTAAAATTTTTAACGCAACACCTAAATGCGTTAATTTTACCAAAATGATGAGAGTTCACCAAATCGATAAATAACAGAATTTCACTCAACAATTTGAAGTTAAGGTCCGTTGACTTATTAAGCAAATCTACCACCCACCCTGTCGCAATTTGCTCACACCCTAACTCCCAGGTATATCGCAAAAGCCCCTCTTGTAATATAAAATGAAGACAGGTAAACCTGCTCCCTTCCCGGTCGATGTAACAAGAGAAAAGTCTCATTCACTAGTTTACATTATATACTGTAGTGTATTGGTGGAGGTACTATAGTGTATTGTTAAAGGTAAACAAACAACAAGTGTATAATGAACCCGATTATAATTAGATCAAAATAATGAGATGCTAGAAATTTTGTATCATCCTTTTTTGCACATAGGGGAAGGAAAACCCTGATTACAAACCGCTACTGCCTTGCAAGCTCACCCACCCATGGGAAAGGCTTCGGGAGTCAACCCCGAGGAAAATCCTGAGTCAGAGTCCCTAAGGCAGATGTACGTCACTCTTGATGTCCTTCCGGCAACTCCTGGCTGGGAGCTGACTGACAAGCTTGCAGATAGGGCGGATACATACGGAATGGAAATCAGCTCAGATAAAAGTAAGATAATGGTCAACAACACAAAAGCTGGAAGATGTACAGAACCTCAAATGACTGGAAGTCATCTTATCCAAAGGCGGAAGCTATGAAGTGGAAATTCTGGCCAGGATTGGGTCAGTGCTGGTGGCTATGGCTGAATTAAACAGACTTTGGACCAGCAAAAACATTAGCCTACTCATGCTCCGACTTTACAGAGCCCTAGATAGAACAATAGCCTTGTGTGGATGTGAGACATGGCATGAGGAAAATCCTTTGAATCTCCTACCTAGAATGCAAGACCAATATCTGGGAAAGAATATCCTCAATCACATGCCCTCAAGAAACGATTATGGAAACAATCAAGCGATGTAAGTTGGCATGGTTCTGACATGTGTCAAGGCATGATAGCCTGCCAAAAACTATTTTCCCAGGGACTGTAGAAGGAGTCAGCCGCAGAGGGCGCCAGAGGAAATGTTGTATTGGACAGGGCTACCAATGAATGAACTAAAGATAGTCGCACAGGATAGGCAACTATGGAGAAATATGTTGGTTGAGGTGTCCATGCGTTCCACCAACAACCACATGATGATGATGATATTGGATATTTTTTCTTGTAAGCCTTAGTTTAAAATGGTATAAATTGATAACAATGTAAGGTAAAATTAAATAAAATATTTATTTAATTTATAATTTGTAGTTGCAAAACAATTATACTGCAGTTAAAAGTATTTAAATTTGAGTCATTGGTAGTAGCTTTATTAAACAAATATAATATTTCATGAGTTAGAGAAGTAGGTCATTTATACAAATACCTCTGAAATTTCAAAAAATTATGTAATGATGATAAATGCTGTACCTTTGACTAAATTATTATATCATAGTAAGTCATCCAAATATTTAGATTTAGTCCTGTTAACATGAAGCAATACTCCTTTCTATTATGACTTTCACTTAGTTTGTATCAGGAAAGCCTTGATTTTGTTGACAAATCTGGACTTAAGTTTTCAATTAAATATTCTTAAAAAAAAAAAGGTTATGTATAATCATAATATTCCTGTAGAAAATGTTTTGTCTGTGATGACACGACAATAAACTAATAATGTCAATTATTGTTATATGAAAAAAATGAGGTGTTAAAGTAAACCACAAAAGTATATTATAAATAAATAGCAAGTCTTTGAAAGACAAGTCCAAATACACTTTTATACAAAAGATTTTATCATATGGTGACTTTGTATCCAATTTGAATAAACGATTCGTGGTCAGAAAAGTATTACCATACACAAATACGCACCTTACTTTACACAGGTCAAAGGCTAATCGCCAGAGAGATAGCATTTTCTGTCCGCTTGTGTTTACTATGCACTTTTTCACTTTAGCAGTAGTCATCGACACTTTGTGTTTTGGTAAGACACACCCCGGATGTTGTTGTCTATTTTTCTTATTTTTCGTCTTTTTAAAAAAATCTTTTTATCATAAAGAATAACATAACGCCCACTCTACAAAAGGTTCGAATTCTAACATTATTTTTTCTATTGTTAAAATTAACAAAGGAAACCTCTATATTTAAAAAAAGACACTTTTATATTCCTTTTTTTATCGTAGCTTTTTTCTTCTTTTAAACGAAAGCTTATAGTGAGTCATATAGTTAGTGATGGCCAAAATACGTCTCTTTTGACATTGTGCCTCTTCGACTTCTTTGAGATTGTGCGATTCCCAAACCAAAGTTAGCCTTTAGACCCAGTGGCGTAGCTAGAGTAAATGTCACCCGGAGCGGTCCGTTCAAATGTCACCCAGGTATCCCACACGACCCTTTGGTGAATGGTTAGGTGTAGCTAAATTTTCATAAATACTCTACCTCTAGGCTCTACTTTACTCTACTGACCGGTACGTTACTGCTTACATGTATGATCCAAGACAAAATCCGAATCCAATACCACAAAACAAATAGTTCAAATCCAAAGATTTTTAAAATGCAACTGTTCACTTTCAGAACATCTAAATGCAAAACACGACTATGCACAGCCCAAAGGAATGTCTTCTTGTTTTCATTGTGGCAAACAGGTCAATGACATCGTCAAAATCTATTTGTCTTGTAAGCTTGCGTTCAATGGACAGAACAATCTCACAATCTCGACTGGCTCATGGTTGACCGGAGGTGATGTTTTATAAGATTCATTTTGGAGAGACTTCTTTCACACAATGCCACAGAAACACATATTGTCAGAAAGAATCTTAGAGTCAGCGTAAGATATAGCAATGATTCAAAAAAAGTCCCACTTGATGATAAACCGTAGGAGTTGCAGTACAATCCAGCGCTTGGCTTCCTCCAAGTTTATTTCGGCTGCTTGTACATGTTGCCTTAAACGTGGAATTTCTAGACAAAGGTCTTCTTCAGCTCATCATACGCGGTTGCTTGGTAACAGACAACTGTATTTCTTCGTCGTTGGCACAAATATTATGGTCTGGCTCAACGGCAGAAAAATTCAGCAAAATGTCATTCACTGCATTTCCTCTCGTATCTAACTCCATACTAAAACGGTCCAGACAATCTAACATTACTCTCTTGCAATGACAATCAAGCATCTCTTGCCTCCTCTCATGGTAATCTTCTCTTTCTTATGATTTTCTTCTCTGCAGGGATATCAAGTTCTTCACATTTCGCAAGTGCCTGCTGGACGGCATTGTCAACAACCTTCTTTGGTTGCACACCACCGTGGATTCCATCCATGCTTTTTGCATTATCGTACCCTTGACCGCGACATAACTGAATATCCAGTCCTTCGTTTTCTAGTTTCTCGAGGATATCGCCAGTAAATGCAGTAGCTGTTTTACTTTTCAGATGAAAAAATCCAAGGAATGACTTCAACTGTAATTAGGGCGAAACGTCCTGTCACATTTCCTGTGTTGGTTGGGTTTTTATAACAATTCTATTTTCAGACTATTTACGCACCTTAGCCTTGCTGTAAAATTTTGTTGAGGGGACATAGTGTCACCCTCCATATGCTGTCACCCGGGGCGGTCCGTCCCCCTCGACCCCCCCTTAGCTACGCCACTGTTTAGACCAGACACGAGTGAACGACCAGCGGGTTAAGCAAGGCACTCAGTATACTCCCCTTCGTTCACTGACATCAATAACGTTTACATAGTTCGTAAAAAAAAATACTCCATTAACCTGTTCATAGTCAGGCCCTTCTGTCAGATAAAAGAACCCATTAGGGACTTGCTCTAGACATTTTCATATAATCTGTGATCTCCATCATTTAATTCACACTAGCTCTAGCTAAATCAAAATAACACATTGCGTTAATCTCTTTTGTACAGCGCAGAAGACGGGAAAAGATCTGGAGGATGAAAAAAAAAATTGATAATTGCTGATCTGTAACTGTCAAGACGATGCGAATAAAGCCAGCCTATACAATGGTATGCATACACAAATACCCAATGTAAATCATAGTACTGTCAACTGCTTCTGTAAAATTTACAGGGTGTACATCAATACACGAGTGACGGATGACAGAGAGTTCAAGTTGTATACAATGGTGTACATCAACACACGAGTGACGGATGACAGAGTTCAAGTTGTATACAATAGTGTACATCAATACACGATTGACGGATGACAGAGAGTTCAAGTTGTATACAATGGTGTACATCAATACACGAGTGACGGATGACAGAGAGTTCAAGTTGTATACAATGGTGTACATCAATACACGAGTGACGGATGACAGAGCGTTGTATAGAGCTAGACTGGTAACACAAGAGTCCCTTGTTCAATCCATTGGGATTTTTCCAGGTCCAGATGAAAGTTGGATAATAAGTCCCTCAAATCTACCCGACTCTAGTTTAAGAAGTAAAGGTGGCTGTGCGTTGTATTTGCCGTTGTTACAGAATCAATTATACCCTTTTAGTGTACACTTTTAGACCAAGGAAACTTTCCTTTTTTACTTACTGGTCCACATTTCAGGTGCATTTCATAGGCTTACTATAGGGTGCAAAGCGCGTTTACAATGCTTTTGTAAAATGAAAAAAAAAATGTCGGTTCCGGCAATTTATTTACTATTTTGCAGTATGTTCATTACGATAACCAAAAAAATGATAGCCAGTAGTATATGTAACATGAAAAGGCCACTTATACCGTTAAAGATGGAGATTTAGAGCAACTTGAATGCACTATGCATTGAAGTAACTGATATATTTTATCCCGGGGGTGGGGACTCATAGACAGAGACATTATTACGATTTTAGGAGCCCCAAGCTATGGGGCTCGCGTCTCTTTCGAATTATATACATTTTTTTCTTTTGTAAAATTGGAGTCAAAGGGGACCTTGCTGTCATTATTTACTAAAGAAATAATAAAGTGTCTTAGAATGTTTACATGTTTTGAAATTCGAACATCCGGCGAGTTATCTGGCTGTTTTTGTATAATATTTTGTCATTTATAATTGCACCATCTTTATGTCATTATAACATGTGTTGTGTAAGTATCTGGTATTATTTCTCTGTGTAGTATAAGTATATGGTATTATTTCCATGTGTTATGAAAGTATCTGGTATTTTTTCTCTGTGTAGTATAAGTATCTGGTATTATTGCGCTCATGCTATCTTTATGTCATTTGTAACATATCTATGTGTTGTGTAAGTATCTGGTATTATTTCTCTGTGTAGTATAAGTATATGGTATTATTTCCATGTGTTATGAAAGTATCTGGTATTTTTTCTCTGTGTAGTATAAGTATCTGGTATTATTGCGCTCATGCTATCTTTATGTCATTTGTAACATATCTATGTGTTGTGTAAGTATCTGGTATTATTTCTCTGTGTAGTATAAGTATCTGGTATTATTTTCATGTGTTGTGTAAGTATCTGGTATTATTTCTCCGTGTTGTGTAAGTATCTGGTATTATTTCTCTGTGTTGTGTAAGTATCTGGTATTATTTTTTAAAACTTTTTTTCGAAGTAAAGTTGAGATTTTTTTTTTAGTCCTATTCTATAAAAACAAAAACTCAGTACATTTACCATTCAAATACAGCATTAGGTATATGAAATGTATTTACCGCTCACAGCTGTGATATCTCTTATAGTAGGTATATGAAATGTATTTACCGCTCACAGCTGTGACATCTCCTATAGTTGGTATATGAAATGTATTTACCCCTCACAGCTGTGACATCTCCTATAGTAGGTATATGAAATGTATTTACTAGAGAGCGACCGATATGCCTTTTTACCGATAGTCCGATATCGATATTTTCCACCAGCATTTTTGCCGATACCGATATTTTGCTATTAATGAAAGTGTGTCTTGCAGATGAAGAAGATTAGAAGAACAAAAGATTTGAAAAGACAGACCGGAAGACCGAAACACAAACCATGCCTGCATAATCTAAGAAATCTGCATGTTTATTGTTTAAAATTAAACTTATAACAAACAATTTGTTGTTTTTACTTTTTACTTGTACACAAACAGAAAAGTAAGATAAAGTTGTAAATAATTAATGTCAAACTAAAAATGTATTAATTGTTAATTGTAACTTCATTAACTTGTGAAAGTTGTGATGAAATTAAAATAATTTTCTTCGTTAATCTTTGTAATTTTTACTGAATTTATTTGTAGAAGATTTTTTAAAAAGTTTGAAAAATTAAAAACACTTAATTATATCAGGAAATCACTTCACTCAGGCTAACAGTTAACTGGAAGTCTGTAAGTAAACTTTAACTCTGTAAACCAAAACCAGTTTAGAGTTACTAGATTTGTGGAAAAAAAACAAACAATATCGGCAGCCAAAAAACGGCCGGTCCGATAGTTCAGAGGTTTTCAACCTTTTTTATGCTGCGGACCCCACAGACATTCCAAGCTCGGGTGGCGGACCCCCATAGCACAAGGCGCCCTGACCTCAACTTTTCGTACCTCAGGTTGGGCCAGAATATGTCTTAAGTTTGCAGATGCAATCTACTTAAATTCTGCTAAACGGTAGACCTAGCCAAAGTTACGCGCACAACATATAAAAGTCAAATCAAAAAATGAATCAATCACCGAGTATCTATTCTGCTGGTATGTCTAGTGAGTTTGTCCAAACATGGTGGTATGCGAAATAAACATATGTGTATTTTATGTTCAATGTCCAGTCAGGACCTGTACTTGGTAACAGTAACAGCAGAGAATGCAGTTTCGCACAAGTAAGTCGTAGAAAATGGTTGCAGGACATTGATGGCTTTGTCTGACAGCAGCGAGTACTCCTGGAAACATGCTAGCCAGAACGACAACAGTGGTAGTCTGCTTAACTGTCAGACGACAATTCGAACAATTGTTCTTGTTCGAGACCAGTTAAATTGGTTAGATCGAATTCAAAGGGATTTCGAATCCAATCAAATGCGCTGATATCGTTGTCGCCAAAGTACTGATGAAAGTAATATGACAACTGCTGTAGGTAGTTCTAAATGGTGCTTGCAATGACGCCTGTCGAAATATTGTTCACTGTAAGAAAGTCAGCCAACAATGGAAACATATCATAGGTGCCTTCACATCTTCCCCTCCATATGCGAAGTTTCTTCTGGAAGGCATCGACTTTGTTTTCAGGTCTTTGCAATGAGAGATTTAAACTGTTCAAAATGTCTGCAAGATAAGCTAGTCTGGCAACCCATGTCTCGTCTGTAAAGAAGTGTGCCATCGATTCAATATGTTGGTTTAGGAAAATGAGCTCATCTAATTATACTACTATTATAAAACAAATACATATCTTATCAAATATTTTGAATTGTTTACTAACATTTTAAAAAAAGTATTTGTCACATAAGCAATTCACATGACAACAAAACAGTATAATAGGTTCATCGCTAGAATTTCGCACCGTTTCATCTGTGGGTGTCATTTTAAATAAACATGCGAAGTGTATACCAGCATTTTGATATCAAATCAAAAACCTTTGTCTAATATTATTTCTAGGCCAATCTAGGATTTATAATGATTGTAATCACTGATTAACCAGACTATTTATCAACAATGCACACGCTTGCGCAGATCCGGATGTTTTATCGGTGATGTCAGGGCTCAGTAGGTAAGAAATATTTCCAAGATGACATAACTCAAAAACTCACTGCATAAGTACATGTAGTATGCAGTCTAGTCAGCCCCGTAGCGTGAAAATTCTACAGCAGGGGCCAGGCCAATATCATGGGGGGGGGGGCAGGAAATAAATGTCACTAAGTAGAGCAAACAAGCAGAGGGGGGGGGGCAGACAAAACGCACCGCCCCCAGCCCCCCTCACACTTCGGACCTGAGTCTAGTTTTGACTCCAGACGAAAATATAAGGAAATACCAGCGAAGTTTTCAATTCCGCACATTGTTGGTCTGTGTCTGAAACATTGGCATAGCTAGTATTTTTTGTTTAGCTAAAAGCTAACCAATCAACCAAACCAAGCAATACTTTATACAAGGAAAATCACTAGTTTCCTTGATTTGCCCACGGACCCCTGTAAAGCTCCTCGGGGACCCCTGGGGGTCCGCGGACCACAGGTTGAAAACCTCTGCGATAGTTAACCCATAGTGCCAATATCGGTCCGATTATCGGTCGCTCCCTACAAAAATCGGCCGATCTGATATTAACCGATAGTGCCAATATCGGTCCGATACCGATCCGATTATCGGTCGCTCCCTAGTATTTACCCCTCACAGCTGTGACATCTCCTATAGTAGGTATATGAAATGCTCTTAAATTCCTAATGCTCTTAGTCCAGCCCTCCTATTAAATTTAAGACCCTATAGAGGCCTGCAGTTTGGCCACTAAGTCCTAGATATTGTGTATTTAACATGCCGTAGTTAGTGAAATAATTACACTTTACTTAAAGGTATAATTGATGACAATCTAAAGTTCACCTCAGAATGTGACCAGATAAAGTCATCTGATTATCACTAACACATAAAACTGTTTCAAAAATTGAGCATCTTTTTATTTTATTGTAAGAAAACAACAACAGCATTTCTTGAAAAATAATTTCAGAATTAAATTATCACACGAAAAAATAATAATGAAAGTATCACTGAAAGTTTATACAAAAATTGAACAGGTAACTTAGGTTATATGAGTAAGAGCAACAAACCTTTGTACCGATGATGCATATTTTAATGCCTTGCAATACCAGTTAAATTGAAAGTACTATTTTGTCATAACTCTAAATCTGACTGCATTAAACAACTATTTTCATTTTGATGTGACTTTTACAACTTTTTAAAAATCCTTTTAACTTTTCTTCTCATTTTGTTGTATCTAAAATATTATATCTTAGTGTATTCACCATTCAAATATTCCACACTTGTACTTAAGAATCAGGTAATGAAAAATTTCTATTTGAAAAAGGAGATTTTATAACATTTAAATTGACAAAAAACAACAACTAAATTCTACTTTCAGGAGAGGCATGATTATATTCTTAATATTAGATTTTATTTTACTAAATGACTCACTTTTTTTTTTACCTATTTGCTATGTTCTGATTAAATTTTGTTTACATGCATTAGTATTAAACTTGCTCATTGGCTCAGTAAAATATAAAGACTCTAATCATGCCTAACATAAAAATATGCTACCTAGGAACAAAATTTGATTGTGCAAGAAATGAAAAGAAATTGTATTATTAAATTGTATTAAAATATTAGCTGCTAGTATTATCTGATATTCCACAAAAATATGACAACAGTAGAAACATCAGTGAGAAATAAAAATAAATTTGTCAGACATTTTTAAATAAATATGGATGGAAAAGAAATAAACCAATAACTAAAAAACATGTATTTAGGCTGATAGAAATGTCAATACAAATGACTTCCAACTGCGTGTAAAAGAGCTGGGTTTGCAGATAAAAATAAAACATCCTAGGCACATAAAGGAATTAAAAGTATTCTTTACCAGGAATTCATTAGATGAATATTTCTAGCATAAAAAATAGTTCGTATTCTTCTGCAACCTTGAAAAAAATTTAAATGTTATTTTTTTTGTGAACAGAATCTGTGAGGAAGATTTAGTTTATTTAAAGGCATTGGTTAGTATTATTCAAAAAAAGGGTTTCAAACTTATGTGGCAAAACTCTTTATCTTCACAAGGTCACAATGGAAGTAGTCTGGGGCCACACAAACAATATGGAAAATGAAATTACATTAATAAAGCAATTAAGCAAAAAAAAAGTGTGAAGGTACATTTAACTATATGGGCCACATTTACACCTTTCTGGTTTGGATTGACATAGCCTACGGGTTAGGTAGAAAAAATTGTGCTGACATGAACATTTTCTAAATTTTCGTCAAAGTCAAACCATATAACTTATGTTTTATTTCAAAATAATTTTAACACCTTTTATCCATTTTATATCATCTAAAATACTCTTCAACTAAATTATAAACTACAAGATTGAAGCATTTATAGCTAACACATAGAAAATTTAGGGAACGAAATGAGGCCAAATACAAAATTTCAGAAACTAAATCAGAAACATAATGTGCAGTCAAATCACAAGAATTTAAATTACATTAATGAAGAAAATACTGACAAAAAATTATTGATGAATAATATTTCATTTCCTTGTTTATATTTTACTGCGTTTAAAAATGAATCACTCAATGAGTTTACTTGAGTACAGATACCAGAGTTAAGCAATAACCTAACAGTTATACAGTTTATACAACAGTAATCAAGTCATTTATCTCAAAGTTGTTTAAGTAAATTGATTAGAAAAAATATGATGACACAATGGTAAAACACTCTTGCCAGATAACAAATCATCTACATGTTTACCAGTGGCTATAAGAATTAAAACTGACACCACTAGTAAGCTAAAAAAAAAACTCTATTAAACCACAGAAATGAATATATTTTAACTAGTTATTTTTCAATTAATTATAGAAATGAAAGCTTTTGCTTTGTTTACTAAGTGAAAAAAAAAAATCTGAAGGTTTCCTGCAAAGGCCTACTGGTGTTTTAGATCAGGTTTGGGCTACATAAGGTCCGTGGGCCACATGTTAAACACCACAGTATTTTAGTGGCCCTCAGAAACATTTACTAAAAATAGTTTAAACTTCTAAAAAGTCTTTTATTGAATTTTTTTTTTGCATTAAAGGTACTTAAAACATTTTTATGTTAAAAATCATCATCATCTACAAATAAAAAATATGTGAATGGGGTTACGTTTTGGTCCGATGGGCCAATGTAGTGTCAAAAAGACTGACATTCAAAACAGGGCTAGTGCATTAGTTGTGAGATAGCAACAGATGAATCTGGTCAGTTTTTAACAAATCACTTGTAAAGCCTGATTAGTTGTAAAGGAGAGGGGGGGGAGTGATGAAAGACTTGTAATATTGAATACCAATGGGTTAAAGTTGATACACAAATATGTGCATTGGTAGTCAACTGAACCTTGCTGGATAGAGAGGTTCCTATCATTGAATTAAATAGGATGTCACATGATAACTTTAAGGTACTTAAACAGTATAGATGACTATAGTTTTTAAATTATAGTGTGTAAAATTTGACTTAACTAAAGATTTTAAGAAGTTCAAAGAATTTAATTGGCATCTGCTCTCACATAATTTTCAGAGGTTCTTTATTTGAGAAAGTTGCCTGAATAAGGTTATTTTAGATGGAACCTTCTTAGATGAGAAGCTTATGGATTGAACTTTATAAATACTGGAGTAATTTTAGTGAGAAAAAAATCATAGAGTTCTGAAGATTGGTCTACTACAGTTTGTTAGTGTTCTGAAGATTGGTCAACTACAGTTTGTTAGCGTTCTGAAGATTGGTCTACTACAGTTTGTTAGCGTTCTGAAGATTGGTCTACTACAGTTCGTGTATGTGCAATCAGAAATAAACAAAGTCCAGTCTGAATATGTATATGAACAGAACTAAAGAATACTTAGAGCAGAAATTGTGTTTGGTATACTTTGGCACTGGACACAGTTCAATCACTTATATTTATCTGTAGAGTAGATGAACATGGTGTCATCACATTGAAAACAACACAACCACAGAGACTTGAGTGTGTTATGGATTGTGTGGAGGAAAGAGGCTTGTTAATACTTTTCATGGTATTTAATATTGTTTTGCTCTCTTTATTGGATATTATGCAGTTCAAATATGAATTAAATAAAGTGAAAAGTAAACCAGTAAATACAATCATTTTTTGTATAAAATGGCCCTCTGCTCACCACAACCATATGTTGCTTACCCCTGGTCTAGATACATTTATGTATAGACCCTAAAACAAGACAGATCATTAGTTTGTTTATACTTTGACTAATTGTTACTCTAAAAACTACACTCAGTCAAAAAAACTAACAAACTAGAATTGTTAACAAGCTTGAAAAAAAATTGTACAAAAAAAAATTATTTTAAAAATAAACAACTATAATTCTTGTTATACATTTTCTACTTTACATGTGAATTCTATAAATTATAAAGAGTTAATCTTGTAAATGTTATTGATATTAGCTTGTGGAAAGAATATTTCAAATGTAACTAAAAAAATCATTTAAAAAGATTACAATTAAAGCAAAGACATGATTACATTTATTTACATGAACCTAAAATGCAATAATTCATATCAAGAACACTTTAAACACATTTTAATACTTTTAAAATTAGCAACATCAAAATTTTTCATGAAACAAAAATTATGTATTTAAAAATGCAGTTGTTACTAAACCAGCCAACTGGAATAATTATTTTTTTTTTCTGCCGACCAGCAATAGATGTGTGCATGAGCGACTAGATGGACTTCGTACTATTTTTTTTTTCGGGATCCGGCTATAGATATTGCGCATGCGCGACTAGACGGACTCCGTATTATTTTTTTTCGGGATCCGGCTATAGATATTGCGCCTAACCCTAACCTCCGAAAACGAGAAATATGCAATAATATACAGTCTGAGTCCGTCAAATCGCGTATGCGCACATCTATTGCTGGTCGGCGGGAAAAAAAAATTATTCCAGTTCGCTGGTCGAGTAACATTTGCGATTTAAAAATGTAATCAAACATTGAATTAACCAAATCATTTTTGTTTGATTTACTCCAAATAGAATCTTTCAGTATTTCACTTAGCTATCAAGCAAAAATATTACATGATTGAATAAGAAATCCAATGTACCATTTTCTTTTTTTTATTTCAAAGCAATAGAAAGTAACAAAGTCATCTAATGTAACTGTGTCTCAACTGAGTATCAGTCTACTTCTACTGAATCTTTTATAACATAACTGATTGATGGTAATAATTAAATTTGATAAAACTTTCCGAGAGACTGTAAAATCCCATTGTTTTTTTTATATCATTATTAATTTAATCGGAAGATACTATGATCATATTCTTGACGAGAATTTGTGAAATTTAATAACAATTTAACCTTGTTAAAAAAAGAAAAACTACATGGAAAAACTATTTTACTAAAAAACATTAACACACATAATAGTCCAAGCTTTTTATAATAAGAAAGTAACATTTAACTCTTTCAATGATCCTCAAATCATGAGTCTAAGAAAAGTTATGTATACAAAAAAATATAAAAATTTCAAAGAAAAATAAAAACAACAAACTATGTCATCAAAATCAGAAAGCCAGAAAAAAAAAAGGAGCTGACAGTTCACATAAACATTTTTGTAAAATGATTTAAATAGTAACAGAAATAAGAGACAGTTGCTCTCAAAGTATTTCTCACAATTTTCTTTCAGGGTTGAAAAAACATCTTGCAAATTAAAAAGAAAACAAACCCTTTATGATACAGCCATACAAATTAAATATCATTTGATCTATAATGAAACAAATTTTAGAAAGAAATTGTAGTTTAAATCAATAATTCTGATTCCAAGATAAAAGTAATGCATTGATTTATTTCCGTTGCATTTGTTTTTTTTCTCAAGAAAAGTGTCTGCAGTATTAAGTTGTCTTCTTTTTTACTGCATAACCTAGATGCTACAAATATAGCTGTTGTTATGTGGTTGAAAAGGAAAATATCAGTATGCAAGCAAGGGCTACATGTATCTGTTTATATAAATTTACTTTATACTGTCATGTTTATAATTCTCAGCAATTTACTTTTCTATACTACAAATGTTTCAAGCAGGGGGCAACAATGCATTTTTATTTTTCAAGATTTAAATTAATTATAAAAAAGACCCATAGAATTAAAATAAGTTTTTACGAAAATGCACTAAAATCTTTTTAAAATTCATTATATCATACAAATTAATATAAATTATCATAACTAAAAAATATAAGTATGTAGTTCACCTAGATATAAAGATTATCAAATTATATAATGAAACTTATTATCTAATGTAACACATATTTAATCCAGTATATTGTAATTACCAAAGATGAATCTATTTGTGTGCCAGATTTTAGCCCATTCACTATATTAAAACGGTTATAGAATTGAGTTTAAGATTTGAAGACACACACACACATACACACCCACAAACAACCACATAGATATAGTGAAACTTATTTTGGCTACGCTGCAAAACAGAAATAAAGCTAAATATGTAGATAAATACAGATTGTTACAACTCTTTAAAATGAATAATGTAACAGACATATTAATAATAATTTAACATATAAATAATAAGACTACTGAAAGATTTATGCCAACAGGGAAATAATTATGCTATATAACGTTATCATTTAAAGAAAAAATATGTTAAATGCTATATAACACCTTTATATTTAAGATATTGTAAAATAATTCATAAAAGAGACATTTTATAAACAGAAAAAATTCTGGTAATTTTTACAGCAAATTCAACAATAGTAAATGATATATTGCTACTTACTTCATTTTAAGCAAGATCAGTGAAAGTGAAAATATCATGATCGAAACACTCTAACAACTCTAGCAATGTACTGTCTACAGATGGGGCAATCAGCTAGCCTTTTCCCACACTGAGTACAAGTAACCATATGACCACATTCCAGAAGAATGCAGTCCACCAGGGAATCCATGCAAATGTGGCATAAGCTGTCATCAGGCTGTTTGTTATTGGTTGTTGCAATATTTTCTGAATTTCTCGCAACAAATGCGGAATCTGTGTTAGTGGTATCTCCAACATTATCTAATGATGGGATTTCTAATAAAGATAAAGGAGGCGCTTCTGTTGATTGTAATGGAACATTTTCAACATTCTTGCTGACTGACTGAGTTGCTTGCCCTTCACCAAAATAAGCTTTATATGGAATGAAAAAAAGATAATACACATTAATAGTGAAAATAGTGTCACTTATTTTCTCCCCAGATTAATAATTAGGATAATTTTTATGAATGATTCACATACTTCTGAAATTCATTAAAAAATATAAATACTCATCAGAAATATTGATTCATTTTCTCTTTATGGGAAAGTAAATCTTTCGATGAAAAGCATTGTTTCCACACATAATAATAAATATTATAAAACTACACATCAAATTTCTTACTATAGTATGCTGTAATGGTGAAATATATAAGTGTTCCCCAACTCCCGGTCCGCGGACCGGTACCAGTCCGCCAAAGAAACAAATTATTATTTACATTTGCGGTGTATTTCTCTCAGGATTTTGCGACTTTCCATGCATGAGAAGTCAACAGGGAGCTGAGTGGCTGCAAGTGGCAGTGTCGCTGTAGCTTTAGTAGAGAGAAGGTGTGTGACGCTTTCCTCTCTGTTCACCGGTACTTTCTCATGTTTAACAGTGCTTGGCGTACATGTATTGTGTGTTTTAAATTTTGCCCCTTTTTTAGTCCACATTTACTATCTGAGTTTAGCTAGGTTTGTTTTATTTCCATGTTACATCTCGGTCACATGTGACTAGACACATTGAGGAAATGGTTGAAGACATTGAGACACAATCGTTGGAGATGATTAATACATTACCATGGTACGGCACTCCAGGTTGACGAATCTACAGATATCAACAATAAGATAATACTACTTGTTTCTGTGCAATATCTTTATCAGGAACATGTGATTGAGGATTTATGTGCACTATCTTTGCCAACCAACATCACAGGAGCTGAAATGTCACTGGATGGTTATATATCAGGACAACTAAAATGGTTCTTTTGTGTCAGCATATACACAGAAGGAGCTGCTGCCATTATAGGACAACCATCTGCTTTAACTGCTTGGATTAGGGAGATTGCACCTGAAAGTGTGTCGACACATGATATCTTTCACCAAGGAAATGCTAGTCGAAAAATGTCACTGTAATTTAACAGCATAATGATTGATGTCGTTAAAGTCATAAACCACATTAAACCACACATCCTTAACTCATGCCTATTTGAGCAGCATTGTGAGGAGATGGGCACAGAGCAAAGATGACTTTTCTTGTACACAGAAATAAGATGGTTATCCA
This sequence comes from Bulinus truncatus, assembly GCA_021962125.1. NCBI lineage: Eukaryota > Metazoa > Mollusca > Gastropoda > Planorbidae > Bulinus > Bulinus truncatus. The sequence goes on along the minus strand of JAGDYQ010000016.1, from coordinate 8,346,482 downwards.
GAGGAAAATCGTTAACAAGAATATTTGAATAACGAGAGTCATTGCAAAGATTTCTCTCAAACAGAAGTCACCGCTGGCAGAACATTTCTGTGACATATGGTCACAAAACTGGCTTACCTGTATGACATATTCAGCCTGCTCAATGAACTCAAGCTGTCTCTTTAGGGGGAAATGACAACCGTTTTCAAGTTGGCAGACATAGTAGCTGCATATAAAGCCAAACTGAAGTTGAGGGGACGGCACATGAACAGAAGCATTTGGACATGTTTCAAACATTAGCGGGGATTTTAGGCCAGACTGAAAACTACGTATTCATTCTCCCAGTTGGTGCACGATCACCTGTCTTTGCTTTAAAAAGAGTTTGAGCGCTACTTCCTAACCACAAAAGACCAAACAGACAAATCTAGCTTGTCTGTGCAAGAAGAAAATAAACTGCTGTAGATAGCAAATGACTGTAGCCTTAAAGCTACTTCCGAGACAACCTCTCTGCCAGTGTTCTGCATTAAATTCATGGCTGAATACACTTAAATTGCCACCACAACATTCAAATCCCAGTGCCATTTCAGATATCCTATATGTGTGAAGTGGGGTCTGCAGTGACAGCAACCAAAACAAAGGAATAAACTAGATATAATCAATGCACTTCGGGTGTCCTATTTCCCAAGATGGAACCGTTTCGTTGCAGAGAAACAAGCTCAGAGTTCTCTTTGATTTAGCGTTTTAGTGAATTAAAATGTTAAATCACTTTCTACTCAGTTTTTGGAACATTTAAATTCAATTAAATTAAATTATGAAATCAAATCATGTAAGGTTCACCACATCCCCCCCCCCCTACATGGGGCAGTGGTGAAAAAATCAAAGGTTGATTGGTTCCTGGCAAGAAAAAGTTTGGGGACCACTGAAATATACAACAGGGTTTATTTATGACAAAGGCTCTTTGTTTCTATAATACTTTGAGTTAAATTATAAACACTGTAATTAATGCAGAAATAAACCAAGTTTAAGAAAAAATGTAACAAATAATTTCTTAACCAAATATATTAAAAAAAAATATAAACAGGTCAACTGCTCTGTCACCCCTTTAACAAAATGAATAAAACATTATTATAAAACTATTTTGGGAAAAAATGTATAATTCTTAATGTCATTTCATCATATACACAAAGTATTTTGTCATTTTTGTATGCACTAAATGCATAATAAGGTTTTATCATTTAATTGATTGAAATGACCTGTAATAGATTCATTATGCCAACAGATTTATAAGTGCTCAGATACAGATATATTTCAATAGATAATACTGAGATAATGGTCAACACCACAGTAGGGACAGATGGTCGAGTGGTAAAGCACTTGACTGTCGACCTGGGGGTTCTTGGTTTGATCTTCATTGAGGACCAATGGATATTTCTTGTCATGGTTAAAGTTTCCAAGTTGTAGGCATTCGAAAAATAAATGCATGAGGAAAATCCTATGAATCTCCTACAGAGAACGCAAGACCAATGAGTATATCTGGGAAAAATATCCTCAATCGATGGCCCACGGGAAACAATTTTAAATGAAATGTTTTTTAAGCTAAATCTGGTTTCAAATTCTAATAGTATAGTGGATAAAAAATGATATATAATAGCAGT
>JAGDYQ010000016.1:7956163-8344348 GCA_021962125.1 Bulinus truncatus | reverse complement strand
GATTTGATCAGTTTTACATAGAGAAATCATTAAGTTAAAACTATCCAAATATTGACTACAGTGACGCAAAACCACGATTTTGAGCCAGTTTGTAGTACCTATTATTAGTGCTTATTTCATAGATTCCATGATTAATTTGCTCTTTTATATTTATAAAACAGCCGGTGAGCCGTGGAAAAAATGCATTTGTTGCAAAATATTAAAAACGAACAAGTTGTCAGTAAAACAGATTCAAATGATGATTCTAAAAAGTAAAACAGATTCAAATGATGATTCTAAAAAAACTTCAAATGCCATTATTGACTACTGCTCCTTTCAAGTCTTATGATGTGATTACTTAATTTTCTCCACTTTCCATCCTAAAGTTAATGGATGTGGAGCTATTGTTGTAACACACTTTGTTCTGAAATAATTGGAAATGAAAGCATTACTCTAGACAAGCCAAACTTAAATATGTTTCTCAACATTTCAATTTTGAAATGTTAGTAAGCTTTCTGGAAAAAAATTGTTATTAATATCTTTGAATAAACTGTGTGGATTGCCAATATGACCGTTCATTACTTAGTGATCTGTTTTTACATGTCCATCATTACTTTTACCTGGGCCAGATCTGTAGACATAATTTCACCACCAGTATTCAATTGTTCCTCCAAATCTACTTTTCTCTTCTATTTGCAACTACAATAATGTCATTTAAGATTTGTTAAAGAACAACTTTATAATATACTTCTGATGTTGTTTTGAAAATTCAAATGCTTCCAAGATTGCTTCCAAGAGATGCTGTCATTTGTTTTAGTTTTGAATCTACGATATCTTTCATATCAGTTTCTCCTGTTTTACACGATGCTTAAATGCAGAGTGTTTGCAGTTCTCTGTTATTAATCTCATCACATTTTTTTTTAGCTTAAGATTTTCTGCACGACATTTTAAGGCTGCTAAATCTCACAGAAATAGAACACTAACCCACTTCTAAAATATTAAGTCCTTTAAACTATAGTAGTATTAGAGACACTAAAATTACACAAACTGAATACACTTTATTTTTGCTATCAACAGCTGAATTAAACCCCAGCTTAAAAATAATAAAACTCAAATTCTCAATGCCATTTCAAGTGTTATTTTATAATGCAGTATCTATCTATGTTTTTTGCTATCCCCTATGAATACAAGGATGATTCGTTTTACTCCTTTTGCTGTTTTGACTATCATGCCCCCAATTTGTAAAAAACATGTTTGCATTAAGTTTTAACTGTTATTTAAAAAAAAAATATATTGAATATTATGAATAGTTCATTTTCAAACTCATAAGGTTTAAAAAAATTCAAAGGCATCTGTGGCCCAGCTGAACCCCCCCCCCCTCAACCGCAGCACCCCTCCTGATACAAGTATATAGATTTATGTATCTTCTGTCCACACAAGTGGATGTATAGAGCCACATGCAGCCAACAGCCCTCAAGTTTAACATGCCTTCCTTATTAAAAAATTTACTTGAATCATAGCATAAAGAAATTTGGCTAATTTAAGAATTTTGTAGGTTTTTATCTATATATCTAACATTTATCATTTATTTGTTTAAAAGAAAAAAGGAGACAATAGTAGTCAAAAAAATGCTCTTGCTTTAATTGTACAGAGCAGCAATAAGGTTTTCAAATGAGTTTATTTAAATTACTTTATTTCTGGGTTTTGTTTTTTATTCCATGCTTTTTTATTTTTGATAGCAACAAAAAATTGAAATAATTGTCAAAAGTTCTCTAAGTGCAGCCGCTTAATTTGGTCTGTCATAATGTCTGCTAATTCATGGTGCCATTCACATATTGTAGAACTCAAAAATAGCTAAAAATTTTCCCTACCCATATAATGTCCCTCTGATTATATAACATAGGTTCACTTATCTATGGAAATTTTCTGATGGCCTTTATACAGGTAACAAGCAATATTGTAAATAAATACAAAAAAAAAAGCCATGAAATTTTTTTTAAATGAATACTTGCTAGAAATCTTTTAATCTGTGATGGCAATTAAAACACTGTACAGGTCTCAGCTTGAGTACAATCATCTGTTTGTCATGTTGAGACATCATTGGTACACACTGTCCATGAAGTTTTTCAAGTCAAGTTGGAGCCTCCTAAGTCACATTAAAATCTTTTTTTTTAAAAAAACTAAAATTCTTTTTATTAAATTTATAACATTGTTAAAATTAAGCAAGCTTAGCTATGGGTAAACAATTTTTTAAATGTTTTTATAGTAAACATTAATTTTGATAGTTTAGGGTACTTTTTTGATCAAGCATTGATACACTGATTTTCTTCCACAATATCATTTTATTTATTTAATTTCTTCTAAAAACTGTTTTTTAATCCTTATTTTAAATCAACAAAATGAACTGTTATGAAAGGTACCCATTATATTTCTGGCATACTCTTCAGGTTTAACTGAATAAGAAGCAATTTTTTCATCTCATCTTTTTACAGAATTTATCTTTTTTGACTGCTTTACTACTTGTCAAAAAAATGAACATTTTGTCCATTGACCATATTTTACACTAAATTTTTAATATTGATCATGATACATGTAAAATGTTTTGTTCATTTTAAAAACACATGGCAAATACAAATTTACAACAAAAAATGTATCAAAAAATAAAAAAAAATACTTTCTGTTTGTCATAAGAGTCACTTTTATGACTGGATGCCAGCTCGTAGTAGGAAAATCTAATTCTGCTTTATTAAGTTTATATCAGTAGTTAAATTTATTTCTTTGTATTCAAAAAACTTATATAACTTTAATGAAGTGATCAATTTGTTAATTTACAAACTATTGCAAATCTTTTTCATAGGAAGACAGCAGTTCTGTCAAAAAACCTTTTGGGTCAAGAACAGTTAAAAGACAGGTAAAAAACTTTTTGCAAGATTAAGTTAAGTTTTGAAATATTTAATTTTTGTGGTATAATATAAATATACATTGTACTACCCAGTCACACTTGAAATATTTCATGTTTAGGTATAATATAAATATACTTTGTACTACCCAGCCATATGACTGTGACATGACACTTAAAACATTTCTTATGCTTGTTGCATGTTTTATCGAATAACAGAAATGGTATTTTAAGCTCCACTTGCATTTAACACATTGAGCGGGAATCAGAACAATAATTATGTAAATATTATTAAAGATTTATAATTATGAAAAAAAAGAGATTATTTCCAAGCTCATTATGTTAATGTGATCTGTAATTAAATGCTTGTGTAATGTGGTGAGTATTGCTTTCTAAAATTACCAATCCATATGATCATATTTATATATTTTTTTTGTTTTCAAAAATGTCTTTGTTTGTTTTGTGGAGAGTCAGTAGTTGAAGATGTGTCAGCATTAAATGTTGATTGTTATGTGTCTTCTTAATATGGGTCAGGAGATTTGTAGACTTGTCAATGTTAAAAAACATCTTGTTAAAATATAACTTAGTACTATTTAAAATTATTGTAATTTAAAAAAAAAAAGAAATTTTATGGTTTTTACTTTTTTAATTATAAAATTGATATTGTTAAAAAATCCTACATCAATTTATCAAAAAAATAATTACAATGTAATAATTTGTCTCCATTAGATTAATTTTTGTCTCCCTTATATTAAAAAATTATGTTATTTACCTAAATATTACTTAAATTTGTTGCAAGCTAGATAAATTTGTTGACTAAAACATTTTAAATAAAGAGATTCATCATATCAAAGTTTATGTTATAAACTTGAATGCAATATGTGCACTAATACTGAGGAATGATTCATTCATACCCAAACAGCAATCTACACTTTACTGAGACACTGATACTGATGAGTATACCAGTCAAATTCAGCAGCAATCTACATTTTATTGAGACACTGATACTGATGAGTATACCAGTCAAATTCAGCAGCAATCTACATTTTACTGAGACACTGATACTGATGAGTATACCAGTCAAATTCAGCAGCAATCTACACTTTTCTGAGACACTGATACTGATGAGTATACCTGTCAAATTCAGCACCAATCTACACTTTTCTGAGACACTGATATTGATGAGTATACCAGTCAAATTCAGCAACAATCTACATTTTACTGAGACACTGATACTGATGAGTATACCAGTCAAATTCAGCAGCAATCTACACTTTTCTGAGACACTGATACTGATGAGTATACCAGTCAAATTCAGCAACAATCTACATTTTATTGAGACACTGATACTGATGAGTATACCAGTCAAATTCAGCTCTAATCTACACTTTACTGAGACACTGATACTGATGAGTATACCGTTCAAATTCAGCAACAATCTACACTTTACTGAGACACTGATACTGATGAGTATACCGGTCAAATTCATCAACAATCTACACTTTACTGAGACACTGATACTGATGAGTATACCAGTCAAATTCAGCACCAATCTACACTTTACTGAGACACTGATACTGATGAGTATACCAGTCAAATTCAGCAGCAATCTACATTTTATTGAGACACTGATACTGATGAGTATACCTGTCAAATTCAGCACCAATCTACACTTTTCTGAGACACTGATATTGATGAGTATACCAGTCAAATTCAGCAACAATTTACACTTTACTGAGACACTGATACTGATGAGTATACCAGTCAAATTCAGCAGCAATCTACATTTTATTGAGACACTGATATTGATGAGTATACCAGTCAAATTCAGCAGCAGTCTACACTTTACGCTGTCAAAGTTTATAGAGAAAGGGGTACAGGCCAAATCATTGTAAAAAAAATTAATTTTAAATTAACAAAACACATCAGTGGAAAATGAAGTATAGTAGGTCTAAGAGAACCGGCTCATGTGGAACATATTTGTATTGGACTTTTTGGAGTTTGGTATTTTATTTACCGTACATCCTAGCACAAAGCTTTTAAGTTGCTCATATAAATCATTTTATGAATAAATGAATTTGCCTTATAAAAATATCCATACATCCATCCAATGTAAAAGAATTTTTTTTTAATTGAATAATTTTAGCATGACAGGGTGTTTTTTGCCTGCCACACCAGAAATGGGTATTACATGATACCTAGAGTTCCTGGGCAATTTGGGGGTTTGAAGCTGGTATATATAAATATATATATATGTATGTATGCATAATATTTCATTCACATATCTATTTTATTTTTGCAAAAATAATTGAGAAAAACCTATTCCATTATTTACTTTTTCATCAATGTTTATTCAATTTAATATTTCACACTAAGTCTGTATTGGCTTTATATAAATGAAATGATATTGTATATGTCACATAGTGAATATGTACATGTTCGTTATGCTTGATGTCATGAGAGTCAATGTTAGGGCTAGAGGGAATCCTCCGGGGAATCCTGAAACTTGCATGCTTCAAGTATGTCACCAGGCCTGAAGCAAGAGAATGTGTGCAACGGAGTTCTGTTCCTAGTCGGGAAGGATGCTGTTTGCTGCTAGTCAACATTAGTGCCCACACATTATTTTTTCTATAAATATTTCTTTGATCCAAGGAGTTTTTTTTTTTTTTTACTTTTAAGTGCATTTTAGTAAAAGCTGATTTTTTTTTCGTAGTTCTATCACATTAACATGTCAAACTGCTTGTTGACATATTCAAGCAGCTAATTTGTTTTTGCTCTGGTGTTCTAGACTCAGATGGACATTGAAAAGGCTATGCAAGATGATCCCACAGTATATGAATATGACTCTATCTATGATGATTTACAAGTCACCAAATCACAAGCGGGAGGAAAAGAGAAAAGTGCTTTAGCAAAAAAGGTGAGATTTTTAGACATATATTTATATATATGCAGTTCACACACAGAGACTTATAAAAAAGAAAATGCACTAAATGAAATAACGATAAATTAATTATTGTCAGCAGTTATTAATTATTGCATTGAAATCAGAAATGGGTGGGAGTTTATAAGTAAGGCATCAGTGATGCAGATATCCATATCAGTGCTGGCCATGCATTAGGTTTATATGTAGTTTTAACAATTATGAGCCATTTTCTAATCTGACTTTTATGCCATTTTACAGAATGTAACACTGTTGCTTTTTTTTTTTTACATATTAAAAATTATATAAATAACTGCACAACTATCGATCTAACAATATTTAGTGAACACAATAAAATATAGAAAATGGATCTTTGGGAAATGCACAAAATGCATTTGGCCACTATTTGAATATAATAACAGACAAACTTGTTTAAATGTTACTAATAAACTAAATAATTTGTGTCAGTTATTCTTGCGTTAATTTCGTTTAAAATTTTTAATTATGTGTTAAATTAGATTTAAAAAATTAATCTAATTTAAATATGATTGTCCATTGTTCTTATTGCTACTTGTAAATCTCATAGCTCCAACATTTCATGGCTCCAACATTTCATGGCTTCAACATTTCATGGCTCCAATATTTCATGGCACAATTTTGTATACTTAGGGGCCTCTAAATAGACTGGGGTCCGTCACATGTGTTCATATTACATCCACTCTGAGGCACTCTTTTTTTGTTGGCCTTGATATTGCATTTCAGTGAGGTACATGTGATAAGATACATATTACTTGTGGAGACCCCTCACCTTGATAGCTATATTTTAACTCATAATAAGGCTGTAGGGGCCACTATAGACCGAGGCCTAAGGGACCACTATAGACAGGCTGAAGGGCCACCATAGACAGGCTGAAGGGCCACCATAGACAGAGGCCCAAAGGGCCACTATAGACAGGCCTCCTAGCGTATGTTGTGTTCACTGCCCTTTAATTGACCCTGGTATTTCTAATATTTTGTATTATAGATTGTAACACTTGCTACTTTCATCTTTTTGGCTTTTATAGTCTTGTTTATAATTGTCTTTACAAATTATAGAACATGAAAATTTTTGGACATTGATGTGACATGTAATTCACAGTAGATTATATTTTAAGTGAATGGATCATCCTATTTTATCTTAACAACTTTCCCTTTTATAGCCCAGATACATCACAGGTCTTCTGAAAGCAGCAGAAATTAAAAAAAAAGAAGATGAAAGGCGAAAAGAAAGACAGGTAAGTGCAAATTAACTACCCTAGAGGATAAGTAGCCTTTCTGCCCTTACACAATAAAAGAAATAATTTGTATATTAAAAGGGCCTCCCCGAGACCGTAGTATTTGGAACAGGACTAACGTGGCATAGAAAGTGGTTCCAAACAACTCATAATTTCTTCTAAAAATCAATTTATTATACAGGCAGTCCCTCGAGGTAATCATGCAGGCTCTGGCTGATAACATACAGATCATGTCGCAATGCTTAAATATTTTATTTAAGAATAGGGAAAAAGAAACAAAATAATAGACATAAACATGTACTTTATAATATTACATGTATTACGAACATAGTTATTGTTTATAGTCTTATATTTTTTATTTTATTTTTAATTTACCTGACTTTTGCGCTTAGTATTTTTTTAAAAATCTCTTTGGTATCTCATAATGTTTTGTAATAATTTTCTACAAATAGTTTTTGGTAAAAACTTACAGCCTTAGCAAATGGAAACAAACAATGACTCCCAAATGTTTGTTTTTTCTTTAATTATAATAATAATAAATATAAACTTGACTAAAAATTGACAGTAATAAATGTAATTGTTTATTGCTTTTAATAAAAATTGAAGACTTGTGTAATAAATTGTAAGCGCCAAGTATTTTTCTATTTGAGAACACTTTCAAAATAATTTAAAGTGTATCCCAAAAATACAGAGGACTTAATTTTGAATGACAAGTGTTACATGACAAATGCTTTATGTAATAAACACAATATAAAATTCACAAGCACACCTGATTCTGGGTCACTGCAGCGGATAGGTCCCTCTGTTCCTCTTGTTTGTTGTGTGGTCCCCAGTAGGTTCGCTAAATTTTGACCTGTCCATTCTTTAAAGTTGTTTATACATTTCTTTCTAGTCCATCCTATGCACTCCATCCATAGTATCCTGCATTATAGTTTTAAAAAGGCAATTACATAATTAAATTTCTGTTGAGGTCTTTCAAGTATATTGGTAAAAAATATCAAGATATCTTCAGTATCTTCTATATATGCAAAAATAATATGAAGGTTTAATCAAATGAAAATAAATCTCATATCTTAACCCTCAACTGCAGTTTTTGCTATTATTATCATTTTTGGCTTTTGGTAAAGTTTTTGGCTTTCACAAAGATACTTGCTGTAAAAATGAAAATGGAATAGTCTTTAAAAAACATTTTCTTGATGTATTCTTGATAAAAAAAATCTGCGGAAAATTTTAAAGACAAATGATGACAGCAGGATAATAAGTAAAATTCAAATGAAAGAGAAAAACTTTGATGAACTAGAACTATAAAATGTACATTTTACAGTAGTAAATTGGGTTACAATTTAAATTCGTTCCAGAACTTGGTTCGTTACCCAAAACCATTGTTATCCAAAAAATTGCAATTAATGAAATGATAGAATCCGTTTAAAGATGAAATAATCATTCTTTTTTATTAGCATCTGGTCATTTATCTCACACACACTAAGAATAGATGTTCACATATTAAAAAAGGGAAAGAAAAGACCTAAAATTTTAATTTAAAATGGAAAATAAATTTGTCTTTTTTTCTTACCAAGAAAATATTATACGAAGTTTTTCACTTTCTTTGCTATTCTGAATTTTTAGTTTAAGGTGTTTCTTAGCAGCCAACTTGGAATCTTGCTGTATCATTACTGGGTAATCTTTTTGAAGTGGGACATTTATTTTTAACAGGTTTACTGCCCTGTTAGCAACAAGTTTGTTTGAATGATGTTTACTGCCCTGTTAGCAACAAATTTTTGGTTGAATGATGTTTACTGCCCTGTTAGCAACAAGTTTGTTTGAATTATGTTTACTGCCCTGTTAGCAACAAGTTTGTTTGAATGATGTTTACTGCCCTGTTAGCAACAAGTTTTTGATTGAACGATGTTTACTGCCCTGTTAGCAACAAGTTTGTTTGAATGATGTTTACTGCCCTGTTAGCAACAAGTTTGTTTGAATGATGTTTACTGCCCTGTTAGCAACAAGTTTGATTGAATGATGTTTACTGCCCTGTTAGCAACAAGTTTGTTTGAATGATGTTTACTGCCCTGTTAGCAACAAGTTTGTTTGAATGATGTTTACTGCCCTGTTAGCAACAAGTTTGTTTGAATGATGTTTACTGCCCTGTTAGCAACAAGTTTGTTTGAATGATGTTTACTGCCCTGTTAGCAACAAGTTTGTTTGAATGATGTTTCGCTAAGAAGTGTCCAGCACCTGTCAACTTGCTGCAAATTTCCTTAGATGGTGTTTATCTCCTCATCTTTGGACGACTTCATCCTTCAATATAATTTCATTCTGATGAACAACTAGCTCATCTTTTATGAGCTCTTCACTGTGGTCCTCAGTCAGTTCCTCCAAGCACTGGCGGCGAAGCAGGGGGGGCAGCGGCCCCCCCCCTAAAACTTTTAAGGGGTGGCGGCGCCCCCCTTGAATTTCCAGTTTGGCCCCTCCCCCTCCCTAAAATTTTAACTATTTTAACTTTGTAATTCATTTTAGTTTATATGTATCATTTTCATTTTCATAATTCATTTGATTTATTTCTTAAATTTAATATTTGAAAGAAATTATAAGTAATTGACGTTTACAGTAATCACATTATCGAGAGTTGTTGTGGCATATTTTAAAACTAGTTGCAAGTACCCGGCTTTGCCCGGGTTTAAAATAATGTTTTCTGTTTATTTAAGAAGCGTAATTTGACGTTTAATTAAGATTTAAAAAAAGACGCGTAAAAAAGGGTTTATTAGCATGCAATAAAAGGGTACATTTATCTTATTACAATGTGATACACAACATTTTTGGCAGTTCCTCTCTCTCTCTCTCCCTCCCCTCCCTCCCTCTTTTCTTCCCTCCCTCTCTCTCCCCTCCCTCTTCCCCTTCCTCCCTCCCCCCTCTCTCTCTCCCTCTCTCCCTCCCTCCCTCTTTCCCTCCCTCCCCCCCTCTTTCCCTCCCTCTCTCCCTCTCTCTCTCTTAGGCATGACTGTAGCAAAAGATGACAATTCCTATGGATGAAGGAATGGAATGTAATAATATAGTAAGTAATGTGATATTTGGTTCCCTGTACCGATCATATTTATAGTAAGTTAGCTATGTGGGAGAGAAGCTCGTAAAACCTGAAATCGGGGTAAAAGTTTGCCAATTTTCATGTCTTTGATATCCAAAATAATTAATTACAATTAAAGTACCCATTGAGATGGAACGAAACCTGTTTAAAAACATTCCCCATGTTATTTTGTGTACGTGTACCCAGTGGCGCAACCAGCAAAAAATGCTAGTGGGGGGGCTCACATCTTGAAAAAAGACAGCCTGACAGTCTTTTTTGTAACTTTATAACGTAAATTATGTATTGATGATTTGGCCTGGGGGAGGGGGGCTCAAGCGCCCCCTTCCCCCCCCCCCGGTTGCGCCACTGCGTGTACCAAATTTCACGTTATTTGGTTGTCTGGATCTTGAGTTTTAAGGGAACAGACAGACAGATAGCAAATGCGTCTTATAAGTATAGAGAAGTATTGCCATCTACCGAATGACGGCAAATGTAATTTTTAAAGAAAATACAATTATTTATTATCTTTTCATAAATTACTTTTTGTTTATTGAGTTTCCCGTTTCTGGTTTCATATTCATCATTCATGATAATTATCAGTAATTTTCTGATCTATTTTCACTATTAAATTTGTAAACAAACTGACATTACGAATCAGTTGACGACAGAAGTGCTCAATATTCATTTTTATTTTTTTTAATATACTATTTTTTAATAATATCGATTAAATACTTTCTACAGAATTACTATATTCTATTATTGAATAAAGGTGGTAAAATTTGTCTTTCGGTCATATTTTGTCTTGCCCCTCCTTAAATTTTCAAGGGGGGGGGGCGCCCCCTTGAATTTCGGCTTGCCCCCCCTTAAAATATTTCGTTCTGCCGCCGGTGCCTCCAAGCCATTGTCATTGATTTCCAGGGCCCAAATTTTTGTACTGCATGGCTTTCATTTGTACTTTATGCGATCATTTGTCTCTAATGTTAGACATCCCTCTATTTCTCTATCACAATCATTCATAACCAGAGGCACTGTTTGTTACTTAAGACAAAATAATTTTAAGTTTATTGTTCACAACCCGATCGTTCGTGACTGAAGAGGTTTTAATTTATGGAGCCGCTGTAATTCTATGCAGAAAAAAAGACTTTTGGGTGAAAAGTTTGGCTAAATAGCTTATATTTTCTTGTGAAAGTTACTTGAATGCTAAGCAACTTCTGGCCATTTTTCAAGAAATTTTCCAACTTTAAAAGGTGAAATATACACTAGCAGTAAAAAAAACAACAAAATAGTAGTGGCAGGGTTGTGTCTGACCAAACCCAGTAGGGTCATCATTTTTTTATTCAAAGACCAAAGTCATGTAACAAATTGTATTTTTCTCTTTGTATAGCCTTTATTCCAGCGACATATGTTATAAATTTAAAATTTCAATCAGCGAGTATTGAAAATGAAATATTTCTAGCAATGAGTATATTAGAAAAGAAACATTTTTAAAAATAACTTTCAGTGAAAAGCATTCCAATTAGGAATCTCTGTTGTCAGTATTTATTAGGTTTCATTGGTTCCAATTAGGAATCACTGTTGTTAGTATTTATTAGGTTTCATTGGTTCCAATTAGGAATCACTGTTGTTAGTATTTATTAGGTTTCATTGGTTCCAATTAGGAATCACTGTTGTTAGTATTTATTAGGTTTCATTGGTTCCAATTAGGAATCTCTGTTGTCAGTATTTATTAGGTTTCATTGGTTCCAATCAGGAATCACTGTTGTTAGTATTTATTAGGTCTCATTGGTTCCAATTAGGAATCACTGTTGTTAGTATTTATTAGGTTTCATTGGTTCCAATCAGGAATCACTGTTGTCAGTATTTATTAGGTTTCATTGGTTCCAATTAGAAATCACTGTTGTCAGTATTTATTAGGTGTCATTGGTATTTATGATATTTGCTGTAGCCTATTTCTGTCCTTTGATTATAGGTATTATTCATATCTTCAAGTCCATTCCGTAGCGCTATAAATAAATGTTTTGCAGAAGTAAACATTCAATAAAAAAAAAATTATTTTACTATGGAAGTGTGCAAAAAAAAAGATCATTGAAAATTTGTAATGACAAACTTGTTATGACAAGTTTTCAAACTAATTGATAATTGATAATTTGCTGTGACAAACTTGTTATGACAAGTTTTCAAACTATATAAGACTTGAAGATAGTTTGATAATTTGTTGTGACAAACTTGTTATGACAAGGTTTCAAACTATATAAGACTTGAAGATAGTTTGATAATTTTTTGTTTTTCTTTTTAAAAATCTGTACAGGTTCAAAAGGAACGTGAGGCAGAAGGAGAAATGTTTGCAGATAAAGAGAAATTTGTGACTTCTGCTTACAAACAAAAAATGTTAGAAATGGCTGAAGCTGAAGAAAAAGAAAAAAGAGAAGCAGCATTAGAAAGTAAGTGATGAATTTCATCTAATGCCTAATTTTTTAAGTTTGTTTGACTGAATGACTGGAACTGAAATTAAGTCAATGTGTACCAATAAATGATTGTAATGAAAAATGTAAAATAGTAATTGAATTTATATGATTTGATGATTGGCAGTGTTATTCAATGTCAAAAAAAGCTTTAGTTTGTTGGAACTTAATGTTGACCTCATTCATTTACTTTCAATCTCAATGATATATACATATCTGTAATCATAACTTTCATTGGAATTTTTTTTACAAGGAGGAAAGTTATAGTTTTTTCTATCTCATTTAGATATCTTGGATGTAACAAAGCAGAAAGACATAAGTGGTTTTTACAGATATCTTTACAGAACTAGTACAGGAAATGAAGATCCACCAGTCGCGGACAACACAAAGATGCTAGAGAAGTAAAACCTTTTAACTCTTCCTTTACCTATGTTTTTTTGCCTTTTTTTTACTATTAGTGGGTTGCTCTGTTCAATGAAGTTTTTGTTCGTTTAAAACTTTTAAAAATACCCCTTACCATACATCATCTCATTCAGAAATGCATGAACATTAAAAATGTGCCACTTTTGTTGACATATCTATTCAATAAAAAAAATTTTGCATAAAAAAAATTATTTTTTTTTTTACAATTTACAAACAAACATCAAACACCAAGCAGGAAAAAAAAATCTTTTTGAGATAATATACTGATAATTTTATTCTTATATTAAACCTCAGTCAAAATTACATATTATAACACCAAATTCAATGAAATTTATCAATAAATAAAATAGTTAACACACACACACACAGTCATTTTATGAGCCAAAATTATCAGTCATATATGTTTGTTCCCTAAAGTTAAGGATAAGACAAAATATTTATATAAATATACTGCATTATAATAGAATTACATTCATATGGACTATCAGGTTTAAAAAAAAATGTTGTTAACACCATTTTAAGTTTATATTTTTTTTAAATTACATGACAGAATATTCCATAATTTTCTTTATAATAAGTGATTCATTTATTTAGCCAAAAATTAAAATCAGCTGATAACATAAACAAGGCTTTACCACGTATTATTGTTTATTGATTCATTACAGAAAATTATAAAAATTTTAAAGAAAAATCAGATTTATTTAACATAGAAATGAATACTTTAACTAATAATACCCAGGAAAATAGAAAACAAAATATTTTTCATTTAAGAAAAATAAAAATTATTAGCATAAAATAAGAAAACTTCATACTTACATTCTTTAATAGATTAGGATTCAGTGGCGAAACTAATGCAATATCTTCATGATATGATGAATAAAGGCTGCCATCTGACTCTCATTCATGAGAACTTTACTAGGGGAATAGTTTGAACTAAAATCCGAGTCGTCTGAAGCCATTTTGTTATTTAAAAGGTGACAGAAGAAGGTCTATGTGTCCTGTAGAATTTCCAGCACTTTTGAGAGGGGGAAAAAACATTTGTAAAACGCTTAATAAATTCAGGTGTTGGTCAGGTGGGATTAGTAAGATACACATATATAAACACGTAATTATGATCAAGTCACATTTTTATTTTGCACATTTTTCGGTCAGACCTGGAATGTTTTATTTTCAAGTGCAGATGATCTGAAATTCCTACCGGCACACTTTTAAAAAAATAAATTAATTGGTCTACACACTTCAAAGAAAATAAAAAACCGTTTTACTTTCTGAATATTTCTCCTACAGTGCAAAGACTTTCTGTATTCATACAAAGATACCAAATATTCTTAAAAAAAAAGAAAGTTACATGTGACCAAATTCAGCCATTTTTTGAACATGTAAAACTTGATTTTTGGTTTGCTGTGTAAATTGAATAGGGTCAAGGTCCTGGTAGTGTTTTTTTTATGCAAGGCAAACTTGCTGCTAGATTTTTATTAAGCAGTGGACCACTGTAACTTATGGGAGTGTCTATTCATAGCAAACTGCTAATAGCAGCCTAAGCTAGTGTTGTTTTAGTCCCAGGTCATATTTTAGTTTCAGTTTTTATTTTGTTTTTTCTGTAATAATTTTAGTTTTCGTCTAGTTTTAGTCTTGCTTCTAATTTTAGTTTTAGTTTTAGTTCTCGTTGATGAAAAGTCAACATTTTCTTTAACGAAGGTTTTAGTTTTAGTTTTCGTCGACGAAAACAACACTAGCCTAAGCTATTCGAATTTCACACATAGATGAATTTAAACCTATAGAGTTTTAAGCCTAAATAGTTTAGACTCAATATGTGATCTAGTATCTCATTTGATAGAATGCAGGACTCAGGCTGGTTATATGTCCAAGACATATGTCAAAGCCAAAACAACATTTTTTGAAAAAATGTCCACACTTATTCTAATTGTTAAACTATAAGGCAAATTAATAGATGTGACAGGTACTGATGGGATTATGTCAGAATAGGCGTGCTGATAAATTGAATAATTTGTATTCACACCTAGAAAATGTTTTTATTAAAGTTGCTATTGGAGGTGTTAATTAGATATTATATATACAGGGTGGCCGACTGCTGCATTCAGCTCATTATTGAGATTTGTGCAGCGCTCATTGAAAGTAAAGTTCCCTTAAACCAAAAGAGCCATTGGGGCAGATGAAGTGTAGAATTAATCTGTTTCTGTAACCATGGCATATTAAAGGATTGTGTGGTTAGCACAACACTCAGTGGCATCTACTCAAGTCAACATTCATGTGCTCTATACCATTCATGAATGAATGGTCGTGTGGTATCAGGCTGTCGACCTTTGGTGAGGACCAATGGATATTTCAGGTCATGGTTAAAGTCACAGCTCTATCTCCCATGGTGTCTCCATGGTCATTGCACTATCGACTATGGTGGGGATGAAAGAAGGGCACTACAAAAAACTGTCCCATTGTAAGCTATATTTTCATTTTCCTCATGATTGATGTTGACTCTAACATTTCACAGGAAATCACCATCTTCATCTTCTGACTCATCTGATTCAGAAAGGTAATTTTATTTTTATACATTTTTATCAGTAAAAAAAAATAATTTTAGATAGAAAGATTTAATTAGAAAATGTATTCAAATGTAATTTGTGATGGAGAAAATCATATAGAAATGCCACCTTTGACAACATAGCCATTTTAATAGTACATCAACATGTTCATAATAACGATAAATAACAAAGCCATCAATGACTTGATGAACTACTAAAGGCAAATATATCAGTACTAGATGTAGGGAACATTTTAGCTAACTACTCTACCTTCCATCAGCAGTCTACAAGTCAGCTTTAGACCAAATCGCCTATAGCTTGATTATGGGCATCTATAAATCAGTAGCCCTCATTCTATGGCTGTGAGACATGGATGTTGTAGAGCAGGGGTGGGCAAACTACAGCCCGTGAGCCGCATGCGGCCCGCCAGAGTATTTTATGCGGCCCATTTGCATGTACATTAGGGTGGAGCGAAAAAATTTTTTTTTAATTTTTTATTCTATTAGCTCAAAATGGTTGCCAAATGGTCTAAGTAGTTATGGCCTAAAATATCTTTTATGTAGTGTAACGTTTACCGGTGCCCCAAAGGGCTTCAAATTTTGAAGGATACAAGCTTTAAAGCATTATAACAATTTTGAATGAAATCAACATCTCAATAGTGATATTTGTAATGTTAATGTGTAAACATGAACTGCTGAACTAAATTATGTTTATGTATTAACAATTTAGCAAGCTCAAATGACTGAGACATCGTTTACAATATACAAATGAAGTATTCTGTTCGCCTTTGTCAACCAGAGAGCATGAACCAATTTGCTGGGATCGCGGGGAGCAAGATCATTGGAACAGTTTCCTCTAATTACAGTTTGACAGATTGCCAGAAGATATGTTGCATCTGTGCTTAAATCATCGCACACAATTTCCGAACAGCATATATCCTCTTGAAAGCAACAGGTGTGGGAGAGTTTTACAATTCTGAATTGCAACTCTAATAGAAACTAAAAACTGCAAGGACCAGTTGTTGGACCATCGAGGTGTTTGATTAAATGCCGAAGTGGCAATTCATTCACAACTGACATACTAGCCATTAAACAGGCATATTCAATTTTTCTTCTATAAGCCGTATCACGCCACCTTTTGAACCTGTATTGCTTGCTTCGCCATGCAACCAATAACCAATAACGTGTCTGTGCTGATTGTGTTTTGGACAAAAAAACTCAATCATACTTTTGACAACAGCTGCAGCAGCACCAGAAGAAGGTGAAATGTGTCCAAAATACTCTGATCCTGGCTCGTGAATTTGTGCAATAAGTTATTCCAAAACTATATTACGATAATTCTTTGATTCCACTTGCTTTGTTACAATCGTTTTGTCTTTTCATCCATCAAAAAATAATCCCTGCAGGTTATCCAGTGTTTTGGTTAGTTCAATTCTTTTCCTTTCTCTTCTCAGCTTGTAAATCTATTATACTTGTTGCAATTTGTTCTGTAACAAAGCCAACATCTTCTAAACTTGTTGTAGCTATTGTGGCACCTGCTCTGTCGGAAATTTCTTATCTGTCGCAAGTCTGTGCAACATTTGACAGCATTATACGCATTTTTTTTTTGTATGAGTGATTGAAGTTGATTGCAATGGGTTAGTGGTAGAGTGGGTATAATCATCTTCTTCATCTTCCACCATAGAATCGGATGCTGTCGAAGAAACATCTGATTACAATTGTCTCTTTGAACTACATGCAGCCGATTGTACACTTTCATAGCGCATATGTCTGGCTCCATTTGCTTCTATCTTTGCAATGCATTCCCCCTCTTCATTGATGTTTGTACATCTATTTTACCAATGTACTTCATTTTTAAGGTTCTTTGGTCTTTTTCTTCCAATGGAACTTTATGCTTTAGTGGGAATTGGCAAGGACACATTTCTGTCAAACTGTAATTAGAGGCAACTGTTCCAATGAGCTTGCTCACCGCGATCCTGACAAAATGTCTCATGCATGCTAGTTGACAAAGGCGAACATAATACTTCGTTTATATATTGTAATGATGTCTCACTCATTTGATCTACAAGAACTTTCAACTTATTTTGTGAGGGTTTATGGCCATGTTAGGTTTGACATTAAAACAAAACCGTCATGCAAAGATGATGACAGGCACTTGTGGAAGACCATCTTCCTGTCACGTTATTTGTCTCCCGCCTTAAGAAAAATCGACGATCCTGACTTATTGTAAATTGTTAATTCATAGACATAATTTAGTTCAGCAGTTCATGTTTACATATTAACATTACAAATATCACTATTGAGCTGTTGATTTCATTCAAAATTGTTATAATGCTTTAAAGTTTGTATCCTTCAAAATTTGAAGCCCTTTGGGGCACCGGTAAACGTTACACTACATAAAAGATATTTTAGGCCATAACTACTTAGACCATTTTGAGCTATTAGAATAAAAAATAAAAAAAAAAAATTTTTCGCTCCACCCTAATGTACATGTCCCGATGTTGATTTTCTTTGTTTTGAGTTTTCGCTATATCTTTTAAAATTTTCTTCCAACTATTTGATTTGAATCTAGGAATATTAAATTGGTTTAATGTGTCCATAATATTAGTTAGGGTTAGTTCCTTTGTCTTCATAATTATTTTGACAGCTAACAAAAACTTTTGTTGAAATAATTATGAATAGTAAAGTCTTATTACCAAATAAGCAACTGATTAAGTTCGTATTTTAAAGTGTAATGTGCATGTGTAATAAAGTGTGAATGTGAAATTAAATGACCAGTACAAGTTTATTATCACTAATTCAATTTTCATACATTGTAAATTGTAATTGAAGTAGACAAAATATATATGCGGCCCGACAATAACAATCAAGTTTTCAATGTGGCCGTCCGTAAAAAAAAGTTTGCCCACCCCTGCTGTAGAGGAAGCAGACTACTCCAGCAATTTCACCAACACTCAACTCTGTTATGAAGATCTTCTGGCAGAACAAACAGTGGTCCTTGGGAGAACTGTCCATAACTTGCGTTCAAACCATTATTATGATGAGACAAAGTCATACAGAGACTCACAAATAAATTGCAAATAACACTATGTAACAAATTTTAACTTTTTTTTTTGTTCCTGGGTTCAGTGTGTTTTCTTGATCTGTTATGTCTAAAACAAATAGAAAATAACTTTTGTTTCACAAAAACTATATTTCTATGATCAGGATAATGATATTTTGAAAGTTGTGTTTTCTTGAAAATTCTTTATTCCCATTCTATGCTTAGTAGTCATCTAGAATATACATGAACTGCTAGAATTGGCTGTTTTCAAGAAAATTCTTGAATCATATTCAATACTGTATAGTCTTCTAGAATATTGTGTATTCAATTGCTGTCCAATTGTAGTTACATGTATATAAGTATAAAAGCACAGGTTACTCAATCCAACATTTTGGTTTATGTTATTGCTGAGTAAGAGAATAAAAAATCGTAGTTAAAGAGCAATTATTGATTTGACAGCATCAAGAGGTTGTTTGCACCCAGCAGATGAATTTTGCTAAGGTGTGGACAATTTCTAAAGAAAAAAGGCAGAAATTGTTCCGTGTCGTAAGATGTGCCTAAAAGGCATACTTTGGCATATCTGTCGGGTATCAAGACAAGTCTTAGGCACCTCATTTCACATGTGTATATTGCAAGAAAACTCTTGAAGGTAAGGTAAATATTTGCTGCTCGCTCATATGACAGTGCATTATATTGTAGAATTTCAATGATTTAAATCTTGTTCAGTTTAAGGAGTTGCTATTGACAAAAATTTCACATATATTAATATATTATGGTAATATATGTTATACGCTAATATCATATACTGAATTACTTAATGTGTAAAATTTCCTGCTTTAAAGTTTATATAATTAATTATATCTGCTATGTTACAGGTTGGTACAGGTGAGAAAAGAACCATGAAGTTTGCTAACCTGTTATCAAGCAACTGCTACTTCTGTATGGTGGACCCTACCAAATGTCGCACTGCCAAGAATGCACCTCATATTGTTTATCCAGACATTCATTCTTTCATTGCACCAGCACCACACTTCCCGATCTGCCGGTTTCCAATCCCCAGAAGAGGGATCAGCCATCTTCAAGAGACAGCAGCGAGTCAGACAGAGGGGAAGATATTGGAGATACAGATTACAATTTCACTGATGCGATTGAGGAGAGAAGGCCACGCTTCCCTAACCTTAAAGATATTAACTATCTGATCAGAGACCTTGGTCTTACCAAGTTCAATTCTGAGCTTATTACATCCAGGCTCAAGAAACTTGTTGGATGAATGCATGCAAGTCACTGATCAGAGAAAACGTCACCAAACTTTTTCCAACTTCTTCAGTCGGAAAGATGGGCTGTGCTTGTGCAACAAAGTGACATATCTATTCCAGGATATAGGTATCACATGTAATGGTGCCTTTTCATAGACAGCTTGCTTACCCTGCTTCACAACAAAAACAACTACCTGTCTCTCGATAAGGCTCACTCTGTGCATCTCAAAGAGGACTACACCAGTGAAAGATGTTGCTGAGTACCTTGTAGTATGACAACTTCAAAATGGTGTCATTCCCGATGAGCCTTAGAGGTGGCTTCATGAAATGTCTATATATATATATATATATATATGGGACTATGAATGTCATTAACAAGGACAATATAGCGAAAACATGATGGGGGACAACATTTGAGTGTTTTTTCCAGAAAGGGACTGAAAGTTCATTCTCAAATCAAGAAAACCTAATCATTTCTGAACCCTTTTAAGTTATTTTCAACTGTCTTTGTCTATTTATCATGCTAGTGGTTTTTTTTGAGAATGAATGAAAAAATAAATATTTCCTTGTTTCATCACAATAAATACAACATTTTTCATGGCTCTGGTCATATAAACAAAGTTTGTGCTTAATGTTTTTTTTTATAGTTTTTAGACATAAGAAGTTGAAAAATAACACTTACAGGCCAGGAACAAAAATTGTGTTACATATTGTAATCTATCATTCTCAACATGAGAGACTATCTATACAATGGTGATATTATTATTGAAATTAAAGTATTATAACAAAATTATATTTGGTTGAATTGCGATAGTACAAACCTAAAAATGTGATAACAAGAGCATTATGTTTAACTTACCTAAAGTTCCAAAAATAAAGCAAATTGAAAGGAAATTCTTTATGCATGCCAAAGGTAGAGCATATTATAGTTTTATTTATTTTGCACATGCCAGTATTTATAGCAGTAATTGTAATAGCACATGCCAGTATTTATAGCAGTAATTGTAATAGCACATGCCAGTATTTATAGCAGTAATTGTAATAGCACATGCCAGTATTTATAGCAGTAATTGTAATTGTAATAGCACATGCCAGTATTTATAGCAGTAATTGTAATAGCACATGCCAGTATTTATAGCAGTAATTGTAATAGCACATGCCAGTATTTATAGCAGTAATTGTAATTGCACATGTCAGTATTTATAGCAGTAATTGTAATAGCACATGCCAGTATTTATAGCAGTAATTGTAATAGCACATGCCAGTATTTATAGCAGTAATTGTAATAGCACATGCCAGTATTTATAGCAGTAATTGTAATAGCACATGCCAGTATTTATAGCAGTAATTGTAATTGCACATGTCAGTATTTATAGCAGTAATTGTAATAGCACATGCCAGTATTTATAGCAGTAAATGTAATTGTAATAGCACATGCCAGTATTTATAGCAGTAATTGTAATAGCACATGCCAGTATTTATAGCAGTAATTGTGATAGCACATGCCAGTATTTATAGCAGTAATTGTAATAGCACATGCCAGTATTTATAGCAGTAATTGTAATAGCACATGCCAGTATTTATAGCAGTAATTGTAATAGCACATGCCAGTATTTATAGCAGTAATTGTAATTGTAATAGCACATGCCAGTATTTATAGCAGTAATTGTAATAGCACATGCCAGTATTTATAGCAGTAATTGTGATAGCACATGCCAGTATTTATAGCAGTACATGTAATTGTAATAGCACATGCCAGTATTTATAGCAGTAATTGTAATAGCACATGCCAGTATTTATAGCAGTAATTGTAATAGCACATGCCAGTATTTATAGCAGTAATTGTAATAGAATTCATTGGTTGTTGATTTTTTTTTTATTAAATGGCACACCACAAAAATGTTCTGGCTTGTCAAGTTTGGAACACGGTCCATGTATTGGCCATTCCTGATTTAGAATTCAATACTGAACTACATATTAAAATTTTTACTTAAATTATCAGAAATAAAACAAAGTTATGATAAAAAAATATGATAGGGTCACCGTTTTTCGAATGTCTTTTTTACGTAGAAATTTTTTTTTAACATATATGTACTCTAAAATTTTTATTCTAATTCTTTGAATGCCTATTTCAGAAATAGAAATAGTGATTTAAATATTCTAAAAATAAAAACCTGAGATTTGCTTATCATTCAAAAAATTAGGATTAAATATTAATTTTTATTTAACTGAAGGCCATGAAGTGTAGGGAAAGAAGTAAGAAAGGTGAATATTTATCTGATATTTTTACTAATCACCTCTCTATCTCAAACATGTCAAATTGTTTATCTGAATTTTTTATCCTTTTAATTTTTTAGACACCAACCTAGTTCAAGTGAGTGGTGTGAAAGTAAAGACAAAGTTGAGTTTACCAAACCCAACAGGCCACGCCATGGTGGAAAATTCCGTCAACATAAATCAGACTCATCATCTCCAGAACCGGAAAAAAATTATTATAAAAAGAGAGACAGGCATGGAGAATCTAGAGATAGTGAAACCGGCCATCAGGAGTCTAGAGATGGTAGAGATAATCATAGAGAGTATAGAGATAGAAGAGACAATCATAGAGAGTCTAGAGATGGTAGAGACAATCATAGAGAGTCTAGAGATGGTAGAGATAATCATAGAGAGTCTAGAGATGGTAGAGACAATCAAAGGGAGTTGTCTAGAGATGGTAGAGACAATCAAAGGGAGTCTAGAGATGGTAGAGAAAGGTATAAAGGGCATTTAGATGATAGAGACAAGTGTAGAGAGTCCAGAGATGGTCCTAGAGCATCAAATGAAATTAAAAGGAGGCAGAGATCTTCATCACCTTCAGAAATACGCAATAATAAATCCCACCAATCAGAATCTAGCAATTCATCTACAAGGAAGAGATCTAGAGAGAGGGGTAGATCTAAGGAAATAATTCAACATTCCAAATCTCCACCAGGAGCAGTAGAAAACATTAAGGCTACAGAGCCCACCACGTCTGGTGGAACCATAAAATTATCCTCTGACAGTGTTAGCAATAACATTGGAGTTGCAGATAACTCAGACAAGACAGCAGTTAAGTCAGAGTCTGTGGACCCAATTAACAAAGTTTATCCCTATCATAATACAGCTAAAGACATTACAGAGGCCAGAAAGCGCTACTTGCAGCGCAAAATAGCTAGAGAAATTGCTGCATAGATTTGAAAGTCTCGGAAGTGTATATGTTTACTCTGATACCCTGCTGCATGCTATTCCACTTTGTGTTTTTCCACCCATTTATAGTTTTTCAATATTTTTAAATTCATTTAATTTTAAAAGTGTAGCAAAAAAATTTAGTGCGGATACAGTATGGTATTGGATGAGATCTTCTATTTTATTCTTTTGATTTCATTGAAATTCTTCAATAGTCAGGAGGGGTCAAATTGTGATAAATGCCTGAAAAAGTAAGTCTACATCCTTAATGTACTGAAGAGAAAATAGTTTTAGTTTTTCTAAATTAAAAAATAATTTGTAAAGATACAAAAATTAAACATGAAAAAAGAGAATTTTAAAAGAAAATAAA
The DNA here is from genome assembly GCA_021962125.1 of Bulinus truncatus. Taxonomy (NCBI): domain Eukaryota; kingdom Metazoa; phylum Mollusca; class Gastropoda; family Planorbidae; genus Bulinus; species Bulinus truncatus. The sequence goes on along the minus strand of JAGDYQ010000016.1, from coordinate 8,320,918 downwards.
TCCTGGAGCTTAGATGCATACAGATAAAATAAATGCACTAATACATAATCACATCACTGCATTAAGTGGGTTCACCAGTTGCATCAAGGTGGAGTATCTCTGTTGTTGTTATTTTTACATGAATAAATGTTAAGTGCATTAAATCTGAAAATTTGTAAATTTGATTTGGTAAACTTTAAGAATTGATTAATAAATTTTTACTGATATTAATTTTAAAACTTCTTTCTTTTTTGCGCATAAGTTGTTGGCTATCATTGCAAGAGCACCCCTGCCATAGTATGATTGATAGTTCACCCCTGCCATAGTATGATTGATAGTTCACCCCTGCCATAGTATGATTGATAGTTCACCCCTGCCATAGTATGATTGATAGTTCACCCCTGCCATAGTATGATAGTTCACCCCTGCCATAGTATGATAGTTCACCCCTGCCATAGTATAATAGTTCGCCCCTGCCATAGTATGATTGATAGTTCACTCCTGCCATAGTATGATAGTTCGCCCCTGCCATAGTATGATTGATAGTTCACCCCTGCCATAGTATGGTAGTTCACCCCTGCCATAGTATGATAGTTCACCCCTGCCATAGTATGATAGTTTAGATCATCAGGAACTATTTCAACTTCACTGACTACTAAAACAAGTGAGTCAATTCCCGGGGACCACAGACAATTGTATGCATGAATTTACTCCACGAATTCTTGAAGAATGAGATCATTCCCTCTAAATTTTCATTCCAGTGTGGCACTTCATAAATGATTTTGATTAAGTCCGTGGTGATTGCTGTTGTATATTTATAGTCATGTAGTGCCAAGCTCTGGTTTAGATATTAATTAAAGCAGTATTTTCTTGGGGGGAATATTTGGTGACATGTTTACATAAGGAAATGATTAGCTTTAGGTCAAATGTTTACATTAGGCAATAATTAGTTTATTGGATAAAAAGTTTATATTAGGAAATAATTCAAATTGTAATTGGTCAGTTGTCACATGATAATTTGGACGTTATTTTCCTTGAATTAGACAAAGAGAATAGAACTCATTTAAAGAAATGTGTCATTTTTATTTTGATCTGGTAAATATGGATAGCAATTATGAATGAACCATATGGGACTTGATAGACTGAGTAGAAAAAAAAACTTCCTTTAATTAGTCAACAAAGTTCTGCTAATTTTGTTTTGTATAATATTTTATTAGTTTTATTAATTTCAAGTTCTTCTCATCTTCTTTTGTATAATGTTTTATAAGTGTATTGATTTCATACCACGAGTCAGAAATTAAAGTCTTTGATTGTCTACTGGGTGATAAATTGGTGATAGCAGGCATCACACGATTTAAGGGATTGTCCATTACTTACGTCAACAACTTGGGGGAGGGGGGCGGTCCTGCAAAATATTAGTTGTTGACATGGGGGAGGGTGTTGAGAAGATTTTTTGATGTCGATACTGTCATTCCTTATGGTAAGCCCAAATAAACTCCATGATTATTTCCATTAAAAAATTGTTTTTGTTGCGCCGCCACAGTCAGCAGACAGGGTGTCGTGTGCCGTACACTATGTAGTCACGTTCGCTGTCTCTCTCAGGCTAGCTGAAAAGATGATGCAATCGGAACACATGATAAAGTAATTGGCTATCGGTAAAGCTTCAGCTGGGCACCGAGTGGAGCGCGATGGACGCCCATTGTAAATCACAATGTATCAAAATAAATCATGATGTAAGTCAATTTTTAATTCAGTATAAATCGTTAAAAATCAATTGCTGTAAATTAATATAAACTTTTGTAAATCAATCTAACTGACTCCCAAATTCGCTGATTTTAATCGGAAAAATGGACAGTAAATCACACATCAAACAACCAATATAACATTTTCAATCAATATCAATATTAATCAATTGTAACTCAAGGTACGACACCGTTCTCCTACGCCTGTACCCATCGTCAATGTCACGTTTGCATCGCTTTACTATTTTGTCATCAACTGCACACATTTACAGACATTCACGTGTTGCCACGAGACAACTATGCCTCGAAAAAGAACATTCGATGAATCCTAAATTGCCCATAGAAAACGTCGCAGAAACGAACTAAACAGGAATCGACGAACAACAGAAACACACGAGGAGGCGTCCAGGCGTCGAGAAACGCGAAACCAACAAGATTAACGTCGGTCAGCAGCACTCCGGGAAGTACCTGCACCTCATCATCTGGATGCAGCCACCGGAAGTGACGTCATGAATGACAACGTCCAGCAACATTTCTGTGGCAATTTACATTTGCTGTGCACATCCTGCGGTGCCAAACATTTTCCTGGCGAACATCCTGCGGACAAATTATTTACCACGTGCTGCCAGAAAGGAAAAGTGACGCTAGATCCCATCCGCATATCACATTTACTGAGGACGCTCATGACGGGGGAACACGAGCACTCCCGAAATTTCATGGACAACATCAGGTCTATTAATAGCGCCTTAGCCTTTGCGTCAATGGGTGCTAAAATCGCTCCTCCTCCCGGATACGGGTAACCATCAGTACACATTTCAGACGCCTCACTCTCTCTCTTTGAACTCTCAGCTTATCTGCGAGCTGAGACAGTCTCTTAGAGCCCGTGAGATCAGACTCTCTGTGTTCCTCAGCATAAGGGTACTGCCATTTAGACCTATGGTAAGCAAGTTCATTTCTTTGTTATTTCTGTTCATATCGTATTCTGTTCATAGTAATAAAGGCCACATGTTATTTTCTATTGCAGTATTTCTCATATTTTTCTTTGTTGTCCTTTCTGTCGGATTTCGTTCAGCCAGCTTCAGCAGGCTTTTCCACTAGTATAGTAATAAAATAAAAGCCATAATAGTTAACTAAAAAAACAATTTTCAGCCACTGGACCAAACATATGCAACCTATGGCACGCAGGTCAAATACTGTCTGTTTAGTGGTTTGATCCGACCCCCAGTAGACTCCCCTCCATTCATTTACATCGATAACATTTACATTTAATTTATGTTAGCTTATATAAAGTATTATAATTACTCCATTAACCTGCTCTTGGTCCAGCCCTTCAATCAAATTTAAGAACACTTTATAAATCTACACATGTGATCTTTATTAATATAATTCACAATGTCCACAAAATCAAACCAATTTATTTGTACATGAAAAGGTGTGGTTGATGAAATATAAGAAAAAATGATAAATGGTGATCTATATGTGCCAAATTGTAGAGGAGAAGGTGAGGAGAATGATTGGTTTATAAATGGTGTACAGACACACATATCAGCTGCAAATCATAGTGCTAGACATGTACATAAATTATTGTGAACTGCTTATACACTGAAATTTAATTTTGTTTACAGTACCTCTGTAAAGTGGAAGTAATAAGTAGACCGTTCAGCAGGGCTCGATTTACCGCCGGGGATATCCCCGCTCTGCGAACTGTCATCCCCGGCTCTGCTTTAGCTAATATGTCCCTGCCGACATTTATCCCTGGTAATGCAAAATTTTTTTTTTCCTCCCCGGCACTGGCTTTTTCTTAAATCGAGCACTGCTGTTCAATACATTTTTAACTCTTTAGTAGGATGTCCATTACAATGAAAAAAAAAGTATTATCAGTTGTATATATATACCATTGAAACGTCACACATACACTAGAGATGGACATCAAGAGTAGCTGCAAAGAATGCACTGTGTATTGAAGTAACTGAAATGTTTGATCAACTTCAAGATATGTTAGAGTACGCGGGATGTAGTTTTCTGGAGCAGTATCTTTAATTAATTTCTCATTTATAATCTGTGGGTCTATGCTGATATGTTGTTGATGATTATTGTCAACAAGTATTATTAGCCCATCGAACGACGGGCGAAATTTTATATTTTTTTTAATCAAAAACCATTTTTTGAACAGCATTAAGGCCCGTCCATTTTTCAATACAATTAAACTCAGCTGTCAACAACCGCAAAGCAATAGTTGTGAGCGAGTGATGATTGGCAACTCAAACTATAAACAGTCTGCTTACTGATAGGATCACTAACGTTTAAATAAAGTTTTTTGCTCCCTCATTTTATTCAATATTTACTTTGAGCAGAAATGACCTAAATTTCATACGTCACAAATTACCCGTCAACGCTAACCAACCAAACCAAACCAAACAAACTGAACCGACCAATCAAAACAAACAACCAACCAAACCAACTGACCAAAACAGCTAACCAATCAACCAAAGAAGCCAACCAATCCAAGCAACCAAGCCAAAACCGTCACTGCATTATCGTTCACAAATTACGTTTTACCCGTCAACGCTAACCACCAAACCAACTGATCAACCAACCAAACCAAACCAAACAAATCATACCAACCAAATCAATCAACCAAAGCAAACCAACCAAGTAAACCAAACCAAACACGATTAGATAAATATATGGGTGCTAATTAATGTCACGTTTTACCCTTAATTCTCTCAATATTAAAATCAAAACGAAACATTAAAAAAAAGCTTTTATAAAAATGAACTGAAAAAATAACTACTTTATTATGCCATTCTGCAGCACAAAGGCAAGTTGATGTGGCACGATACAGCACCAAATAAAAAAAAATGTACCATCGGGAAATGACGTCATAGAGGATTTTTTATTTATAGCGACGGCGTTCCCATACCGCGATTACTTTATCAAAATACTATTGGTGGAACAGATAACACACACTTGCCTTTTATTATATACTAGCTGTACCCTGCAAAGTTTTTGCATGAAGATAGACTATTGTAAAGCCAGTGCCAAACCTAGGGAATTGGGGGCCCGGGGCTAGGCCTCTTTTGGGGCCCCTGCATTTTGACGTTCGATACCATGACATGAGATTATGTACTTAATATTTAATGTAAAAATAATTTTGTGGGCTCCCCTCAAGCTGGGGCCCGGCGGGACGTTCGATTTTGGACCCCCTCCCCCACCCTAGTACGCCTCTGTGTTCAGCTTTGACACATATTTTCAAAAAAAGTTTTTTTTTTTTAAGTTATGAAATACGTAATTAGTTGTTGTTTCTTTTTCTTACAACATCCTAAAAGATAAATCATTTCAATAAAAAAATGTCAAAGAGATATAATAAGTTACTTTTCATTAAAACAACCAAAAGGATGAATTCTAAAAAAAAAAAAAAACAATAAATAAAAAAAAAATGTCAAAGAGAGGTATCGAACCTGGATAGTCAGAATAAAAAGAAAACCCTAAGTTGCTTAGCCATTCAGCCACCACGTCACACAATCATAGTGTACCCCGCAAAGCCTTTGCATGGAGATAGACTATTATTCATCCAGTGCCGAACCTAGGGATTTGGTGGCCCGGGGGCTTGGCCTCTTTTGGGGCCCCTGCATTTTGACATTCGATACCATGATATGAGATTATGTACTTAATATTTAAAGTCAAAAATAATTTTAGGGGCTCCGCTCGAGCTGGGGCCTGGGGTACCCTGCAAAGCTTTTGCATGAAGATAGACTATTGTAAAGCCAGTGCCAAACCTAGGGATTTGGGGGCGCCGGGGCTTGGCCTGCATTTTGACATTCGATACCAAGACATGAGATTATGTACTTAATATTTAATGTAAAAAATAATTTTGGGGGCTCCCTTCAAGCTGGGCCCGGCGGGGCTTTCGATTTTGGACCCCCTCCCCCACCCTAGGTACGCCTCTGTGTTCAGCTTTGATACATATTTTCAAAATATTTTTTTTTAAGTTATGAAATAATAAAAAATCTAATTAGTTGTTGTTTCTTTTTCTTACAACATCCTAAAGATAAATTATTTCAATAAAAAAAAAATTCAAAGAGATCTAATTAGTCAATTTTCATTAAAACAACTAAAAGGATACATTCTGAAAAAAAAAACAATAAAAAAAAATATCCCTAAGAGGAATCGAACCTGGACAGTCAGCATTAAAAAAAAAGATAATTCCAAGCAGCTTATCCATTTAGCCACCACGTCACAAGAACAAAATGAAAATTTTCATGTTTTATGAAAAATAAAATTGCTCAATTATTTTTTTCACTTCCGTTTATTACTATTGTTTATGTTTGACGATGTTAAAATGCTATCTTTTGTAATAAAAACTACAATAATTTGAATGATATTATATTTTAATTATTACCTTTTAATATTTGGGACTTTAACATTTCATAATATAAACCACATAAACTATTTAACATTGTAGATTTTTCAAAAAGAAATATCGAATCGAGGACGCTTGCAAGACGCCATTTTGAATTCTTGTTTTCCGCTTTCGATTTAACGCAGAGATTAAAATGAATAATATGTATATTAGGGCTGTATCGGATTGTAATTTTTAGATCCTGCAGGATCGGAACCGGAATCGGATTTAAAATTTGAATCCTGCCAGAATCGGAACAGGAACCGGATTTTACCGAATTAAATAGTAATTTTTTCCGAACGAAGTAGTAATTTCTCGCATAACATAAAAAAGATATATGTATCTTCAAGTTATTTATCTAAATATGCGAGGAATTTTATCCAAATCGTGACAAAATCCACTAAATTAAAAATGTGCAGAAAAATAAATTATTGAACTATTTTTAAACTGTAAACACCCAAAAATAGATCGTTGTCTGCTCTTTAAAGAAGTTAAACTTTGATAGCTAAATATAGTTTATAGCAAACACGGAATCAAAAGTAGCGGAAGATAAGGTGTCGTATTACTAGACCAGCCCCCCCCCCCCAGACCAAATCATCAATACATATTTTACTATATAAAGTTACTAAAAAGACTGTCAAACTGTCTTTTTTCAATATGTGAGCCCCCCCCCCCCCAGCACTTTTGGCTGGTTGCGCCACTGACCAGGGGTCGGCAACCTTTTGAGACGGAAGAGCCTAAAGTTATAATTTACAATTTTATCAGTTTTTAAAGAGTCACTAAATTTGTTGTTTCAATATTATGGTATTTGATTAGGGCGCAATTTGACATCGAAAGAGCCGCAACTTGACATCGAAAGAGCCGACCCCTGTACTAGACTAAATACGATTCAAATCTTCCTTTTTAATATATTTGTACGTATATATAGAACTAAAAGCGATCGACGTTATTGTAGTTTTAAAAAAGCAAAGGGAGTTATTGTTTTAATTTAATTGTATAGCCCTAAATATTTCAAAATTATGTTGCGCTAAAAAAATTTCATTTCTTACAGATTTCAAACCACAAAGAAATCCGGCCTAAATCCGGAACATTTTAACCGGAACCGGAATCGGATTTGTTAAAACTGCCGGAATCCGGCTTAACAGGAACCGGAATCGGATTCCGGTACAGCCCTAATGTATATAGATGATGATTGACTAAGTCAGTAAGTCACTGCAAGTAAGGAAATATCTAATAGCACTGCAGCTATGATGCTTAGAAGTTTATAAGTGACCATTCAGAGTATGTAAAATGCTGGAATGAAATCATGGCAAGGGCTACAGACAATAAAATATGGATCAGTGCCGAATCTAGGGTTTTGGGAGCCCGGGGGGGGGCTTGGCCTCTTTGGGGGCCCCTGCACTTTGATATTCGACACCATTATATGAAATAATGTACTTAATATTTAATGTAAAAAATATTTTGGGGGCCCCCATCAAGCTGAGGCTCGGGGGCACTTTCGAATTTGGACCCCCATCCCCTCCCCTCGGTACGCATCTGATATGGATGTTTCAGACTTAATCTTAGAGAAGAGAGAAAGACATGAGAGGACACTTCATACATAATAGGCAAAAGATTGAAGGAAGTGATCTTAGACATTAATTAAACCAGTGCTCGATTTAAGAAAAACCAGTTAAGCCTGTTCCATTCTGGACACAGGACGTGTTAGAGCATTTTCGTATTATGTATCATATGTATGTATCTTTCTAATATTTGTAAATTTTGTAATGTTTTTTATTTTAATTTGTTTTTATATATATTAAAAAAAATAAAAGAGGTTTTAATATTTTTAAAAAAAATTATTTTTACTACTAACAATGTTTTGGTGGTTATAATTATTAAAATAATTATATAAGTTTTAACTTTATTTAAAATTTTTTTTTTTTTTAAGGGTATTATTTGCATGATTGTAATGGGGGTTTTAAAAAGGGAAAAAAAGTTTTCTGCAGAGCCAGGGATGAAAAAAGCTAAAGCAGAGCCGGGGATGAAAAAAGCTAAAGCAGAGCCGGGGATGAAAAAAGCTAAAGCAGAGCCAGGGATGAAAAAAGCTAAAGCAGAGCCGGGGATGACAATTCTCAGTGCCGGGGGTAACCACAGCATACCCCGCGGCGGCGAGATGCCAATAATTTTTTTGAGGATCTTCAATTTACAAACCATGGACAAGTAACTAATTTATTTTCATAGGGTTTTCGATTTGCATCTTAAACAAAACCAACAAAAATAATAGAAAATTTGTTGAATCTTAATTAACATAGTTCACGTTGGTTCAAACAAATTTAAAGCTGCACATTAATAGGACAAGTAATGAATTTATTTTTAAAAAAAATGCAAAATTTTCATTTATTCTCTGTTTGTTGAAATCAAATATTCCATTATTCATAATTGTCTCAGTTATTTAAACAAATTATGACGCTGTTCCATATTTTGTTGGTTTGCCAGACGGTACATCGCAGCAGGCCCGTAGCCAGGTCAAAGTAAGCAGGGAGGCACCAATACCCAGCAAGGGGGCACCTTTCTCATTTTAGTTACTTTTTCTTTATTCTTCCCTCTTTTTCAGCGGGGGGGGGGGCACTCCACACCTAGCGGGGGGGGGGGCACGGCCCCCCCAGTGCCCCCTCCTTGGCTATGGGGCTGCATCGCAGGCAGAATGCCTTCCGTCTTTTAACCATATCGTGGCATAAAACTTTGAATCAAAATTTTGGACCATTAATTTTAATAAACAGCATGTTTGATGGTTTCGACTTCTAATGCATTGCGAAAAGATGTGTGAGTTAAATGCATTGCACTGAATCCTCTCTCGCATTCTGCGCTAAATATTGGCAAATGGCAGAGGCTTCTTGCAAGCCTGCGCGGAGTACTGTATGTAAACAACCGGATGAGTGTTATTTCTAGTTTTTAGCAGAAATTGTGTTGCGTAGTTCAAATCAGCTGATTTTGTCTGTGTTTTTCATCTAATATTTGTAGTAATACTATAAAATCAATTAGGCTAAACTTAAGAAAAATCAGTGCCGGGTATGAAAAAAATGTTCCGCAGAGCCGGGGATAAATGTCATCCCCAGCAGGGATGAAATTAATTTAAGAGCCGGGGATGACAGTCCGCAGTGCCGGGGAAATCCCCGGCGGTAAATCGAACAATGAAGTGTTAAACACGAAATTTGTAGTTAAAAATAACTCGCACATATATGTGTGTGTGCGCGCGCATGGTGTGGGTGTGTTTTATGTTTGTGCTGTGTGTTTGAGGTGTGAGTTTTTTTGTGTATTTGATGTGTGTGGGCGTGGTGTGTTTTGAGTTTGTGGGGTAAGTGTATGCGTGTGAATCCACGTGTGTGTTCATGTGTATGTTATGTATAGTGTTAGGTGTATGTGTTTTGTTTGCGCGCGTGTGTGCGCGCATGTGTGGTGTGTGCTTGCATTGTGTATATGGTGTAGTTAAGTGTGTGTGTGTGGTGTTTGTGCGTGTGTGTGGTGTGTATTTGCGGTTGTATTTGTGTGTGTGTGTGAATGTTTTGTGTGTGGGTGTGTGACGTGTGTGTTTATGTTGAAAATATTAACTGCAGTTTTATCAGCTTGTTTATTTACCATTTTGTCGTGTATCAGTAAGCCTATAACAGAGTGCTTTTATCTTTTCATGTTCATAATTCTTTCGTGGCTTTTAAAATTTAGAACTTAATGAATTATATGTATTAACTTAAAAAAAACAAACTACAAAAAATAAAAATGCAAAACAAACACACACACACACACACATAAATAAGCCTACATCTAAGAGCCTACATATTGTCCACATATTGTCATATAGGCCAGTGGTCCCCAACCTTTTTCTCGCCGCGGACCGGTCAGCGTTAAATAATTTCGCCGCGGACCGGTCGACATTTAATTATGTCACCGCGACCCGCTTGGGGGGGGGGGAGGACCGTTGATTATATTTGAGATTGTTTTAATTTATAATGACACTGCCTATCACAGCCGCTCAGCTCCCAGTCAACTTCTTGTCCATGGAAAGTCGTGCCGAGAGAAATACACCACAATTTGTCCACAATAAGTAAAAAGGAAATCATTTAATGTTCCTTCTGGCGTACTCTCTTTGGGGACCACTGATAATATAGGCGACTGCTATCAGCATACCTGTAGCACATCTCGCCAGCTAGAAAAAAAAATGAAAATTATTAGAATTAGCTTTCTCTGATCTGACAACTCCCCCCCCCCCCACAGTCTTCCATCATTTAAATTCTGTATTTAAAGATGACTCATTATTTTCTTTTAGTGTTGTCTTTAATGATAATCGAACGTGGGTGTGGTTTTTTGTTGTCCAAGGGAAGATACTTCAAAAATATTTGAGTCTCACCTGAGAGAAAAAAAATGGTGGCCGTGAAGGATGTTTTTCGTAGACAAACAGGTTGACCTGGATTAAAAGAAGTTACTTTCAAAGCGAATGAAATAATCAGTCATTTCAGATGATTTCAGGGCATCCTTCAGTTTGTAAAGGATGTGGTGAGGCCATTATTTCGGAACATATTGTACAAGCTCTTAAGTTTGATTGGCATCCGAAATGTTTTCGGTAAGTACATAAATAAGTTTCAAACAAGGAATCGAGTAGGATTATTTTTAGTTCATCTTTTTTTTTTTTACTTTCTAGACTTTATTTACATTTCCTCGCTGAAAGCTTCTTAATGTAAGCGTTATTTACAGATATTTATAGACTGAATTAAAAACTGGTCTTTTTTAAGTTCATAGACTAATTATGTAGTAATTATAATATTATACTAGTATAGGCTAATATTTCGAGTATAGTGTTTGCCTGGGCTCACTCCCCCGTAGGTATTGTGTAAAGTTTACACTGTAAACACTAAACAGAAGTAAAGAACATATACAAGTTTTGCATTTTTTCATTGCACAAAAGTGATATAGTATATATAATTGACTATGTTTATGCAATTAACAATATTATCCCACATCTTTGCAGTCTATGTAAATGTGAAATTCTGTATGTAACACTGTTCAAATACAGACCATTTTCAATGACAATGTGATATTTCTTTATGACATTTACCTTACTGCCAATATTTGCAAACTGGCCAATGTTGCTAATCCCCAATAACTCTATTGTTAAGTTTTTTAGCAGCCAGCCTAGAGCGTCATCTCAGTACTTGCCTGTAGAATCCGAAAATAAGTTTGAGAAATTGTTTGAATTTTAAATTGTTAAAGTTCCAATTCAGATTAATCACATTTATTAAAATTAAAAGATTAATGGATCCATTACAAGATCTCAAAAAATTAGATTTTGCTCCTTTTTTTTTTTGGCCCAGCAAAGGCTGACATCAACCATTCATAAGTACAGTGAAACCTTTCAATCCAAACTGAGCCAATTCCAGAAAATCATTTCAGAATTTAATAGTTGTAGTTTTGAATTATCCTTAGGAAGTATTGGGAATACATTGTGTAGGTTATTTTGATAAGTTGTCATTAGTAAATAAGGCATTTATACAGAGGTTGTTATAGTAATTTATTTTAATCAGATGAAAGATTTTTTCAACTACTTTAGATTCCAAAACCGATACTTTGTTATCTTTGGACTAACACTGTTTCTTTTCTTTCTGATAAAAGGGCTCAGATATTCATAAACCAAAATGCTCTTAATATGTACACAAAATGTGTCCCCTACAAAGAAAAGGCTAAAGAAAGTAGCATGGATAAATTGTGTGTGATGGACAATCTCTTTTTTTTCTCCGCACACCTTTTAAGTGGGGAGGGCACTTACTTCCTGCCATTCTGAAAGGTACATTTACAAGAATGACAGGTACATTTACAGGAATGACAGGTACATTTACAGGAATGACAGGTACATTTACAAGAATGACAGGTACATTTACAAGAATGACAGGTACATTTACAGGAATGACAGGTACATTTACAAGAATGACAGGTACATTTACAAATATGACTGGCACATTTACAGGAATGACAGGCACATTTACAAGAATGACAGGTACATTTACAAGAATGACAGGTACATTTACAGGAATGACAGGTACATTTACAAAAATGACAGGTACATTTACAGGAATGACAGGTACATTTACAGGAATGACAGGTACATTTACAGGAATGACTGGCACATTTACAGGAATGACAGGCACTAAGTAAATTAAAATAATGAATCAGTAGGAACAATAATTCGATGGGAGTCAAACTAAGTCCATTGCTTGCTTCAAAATTGTATTTCATCTGTAAGATATAGTTTTGAGATTAACTGTATCCATTGCATGCTTCAAAATTGTACTTCATCTGTAAGATATAGTTTTGACATTAACTGTATCCATTTTGGTCAAGATTAATTTGACAGTTTTCTTTTTTTTGTCTTTAGTAGCTGTTTTTTTTTGAGTTAAATAACTTAAACCTTGGTTTTTACCCTGTAACTTTTATTGGATTTTCTCTTCTTTTTGACACTGTGACATCAGTAATCTGAATAGAAATATTTTTTGCATTGTCATATCACTATTAAAAATATAAGGAATTAGAGAATTGTTTTTTTTGACGTGTTAAGTCATTCAAATTTAATTGTTTGTTCACTTTCAACCTAATCTTACATGCAAGGCCGTAGCCGGGGTGGGGGGTGGGGGGGCTAGGGGGCTGCAGCCCCCCCCCCACCAAATTAATTCTAAAAATCAAATTTTATTATAAAATATACTTCTTTATCATTGTGTTCCAATTTTTTCTTATATAAAACTCTCTGCACAGCTGCCCCCCCCCCCCCCCCAAAACAAAATTCTGGCTACGGCTTTGCTTACATGTATATTGTTTCACTCCAAGAGTAGTGTGCTGCAATCAGCCCCACACAGACATAAGCATTAAAAATGTTTCAAGTTTGACTGTCAAAATGTATTAAGTGAATTGGGCATCCATAAATGCTGCTGTAAGTCTAATACAATCTTAAGTTACCCTCTGTCCATTGCACTGACCACAATAATAAAAAAATTCCTGTTTTTTAACCTGTCAAAAAAATGACCCGTCTAAATTTTTTTGCATCAAATTTTGTTACCAAAGTTTTTGTTATTTTGTTACACCAAAGTTTTTGTTATTTTGTTTGACAGTCATCCAATGGCATGTCCGGCATAGTTGTTTTTTTAACTGTTTACTTAAGCCGCAATTTTTCTGTCTGCTTGAATTTTTTTAAAAACATGGATGACAATTGTGGCTGACAGGACAGTTGCTGGACAAAAGATTGATGTAGTTTTTATTTTTGATTTAACCATTTCATCATTTTTACCAATTTTAAAATTGTTTTTATAATTGTGAAATTTGCCATATACCCAGAGAAAAGCTTTATCGGAAGTATATAAAATCCTAGTTTTTATTATATAATTTCAACTATAATTTTTAAAATATAACTTAAACTCTAGATTACAAACTTGATAATTAATTTGATAATTTAATATATTTAAAATACATATATAATAATAATTTAATACTTTTAGAGACAATACTTATTTTGACAAGTCGACATTTGGTTTATAGGGAACATGGTATTAAAGCTTGCTGTATTTTTGAACAAAATTAGCCAGAGGATGAGAGAAACCTTCCTAAGCTCTTAGCCTGATTATCTTTTTTTATTGAATACTAAATTATTATTGCATGGTTGGACCCCACCCCTCTCCGCCCAATTAACATTAGTCATGAACTTACATTTTTTTTTCACTGGATTGAATTTTAGAGACAAAAAATTATATAAGGGGACTGTAGTATAAAAGTTTTTGTTGTAAATTCAAAAGCAATATGTGCAGTTAAAGGCAAACTTATATATGTACACATTTATATATAGAGAAGTGCACATCACTTTTATCTTATTTAATATCTCAGTTAAAAGAGTATAGACATATAATATATTTAAAGCATAGACACATACTATTATTAGAACATAGACACATACTATTATTAGAACATAGACACATACTATTATTAGAACATAGACACATACTATTATTAGAACATAGACACATACTATTATTAGAACATAGACACATACTATTACTAGAACATAGACTATACTATTATTAGAACATAGACACATATTATTACTAGAACATAGACACATACTATTATTAGAAAATAGACACATACTATTACTAGAACATAGACACATACTATTATTATAACATAGGCACATATTATTACTAGAACATAGACATATAGTATTATTAGAACGTAGACATATATTATTATTAGAACATAGACACATACTATTATTAGAACATAGACACATATTATTACTAGAACATAGACATATACTATTATTAGAACATAGACATATATTATTATTAGAACATAGACACATACTATTATTAGAGCATAGACACATACCATTATTAAAATATAGACACATACTATCATTAGAACACAGACACATACATTATCTTGTGTCACACACAGCCTTTGGAAAATAAAAGAGAAAATTGTTGTAGACCAGTCAATACTATGTAGATCATGTCAGTCAATACTATGTAGGTCATGTCAGTCAATACTGTGTAGGTCACATCAGTCTATACTTTGTAGATCATGTCAGTCAATACTTTGTTGGTCATGTCAGTCAATACTTTGTAGGTCTTGTCAGTCAGTACTATGTAGGTCATATCAGTCAATTCATATAAGACAATAGGCCTACTATGCAGGTCATATCAGTCAATACTAATTAGGTCATTTCAATCAATACTATATGTTCATATCAGTCATTACTATGTAGGTCACATCAGTCAATACTTTGTAGGTCATGTCAAGTCAATACTATGTAGGTTATGTCAGTCAATACTAATTAGGTCATGTCAGTCAATACTATGTAGGTCATGTCAGTCAATACTATGTAGATCTATCAGTCAATACTATGCAGGTCATATCAGTCAATACTATGTAGGCCTATATAAGTCTTATATATATCTATGTAGGTCATATCAGTCAGTACTATGCAGGTCATATCAGTCAATACTATGTATATAAGCATGGGCGTATTCATGGGGGGGGGGCATTTGCTCCCCCCCCTTACATTTAAAAAAAAATGTCATAAAGTTGTTATTTGCTCCCCCCCCTGGAAAATTTTTGCCCCCCCCCCTGGAGAAATTCTTAGCGACGCCCATGTATGTAAGTCTTATATATATATCTATATTTATTACTACCTATAATTTTTCTTAAGTACTTCCGAATAATTTGAACAGTTTAAAGTGTGCCGCGAGTTTAAAAATGGCGGGGAGGAGACTAAAATGTGTAGCGTCAAACAGAATACATGATTTCACATGAATATATTCAAACAGAATACCTGCTGCTTATAGGTTTATGTTTACTGTAAGATGCTGAAACACACTCTCAACAAAAAAGACTAGGTTTTAAGAATGGCGGTGTTTTCATTCAGGCGTGATATTGTGGCCATTATTTCGGTTGAGTTAGCACAGAGCTAGACACTGGGTCCGATAAAAATGTTTATCGTATACACCAGTGGTCCCCAACCTTTTTCTCGCCATTGTGTGCGGCACAAGATAATGGCCTAGCGCAGCTATTTGACTGAAATTTGAAATGTTTTTGCACAACATAAAGTATATAGCCATACCAAACAGAACGTGTGCGCTCTATACTACAAATCGAACCGTTTTTGTTGAGTTTCCCTTACTAATATGTAAGCGTCTTAAAATATGACAATAAAAATGACATTGTACATTCATCAGCCATGTTTAGCTGTACTGGACAACTGCCAACTGTGAGTCGTGAGTTTAGGATAGTATGGACTTGTTATGTAGGGTTTGGCTGTTATTGTAGTGCAGCTGGTGGTCATAAAGGGATTAGTCAAGTGGACACATAGGACAAACGTTGGCCGGACTTTCTTCCTGTACCGTAGAGTGTTTGGGGGAAGGAATAATGGGCTATTTTTACTCTTACCACTTGTTGTGTATTTTTGTACGGCACAAAGATATCATTGAAGTTGAATGAACGTTTCGCTGTTATGTTTAAATTACAACATGCATTTGTGGGAGCTGGGTTGATATACACTCAATGTGCTGGGTTGATATACACTCAGTGTGCTGGGTTGATATACACTCAGTGTGCTGGGTTGATTGATATACACTTAATGTGCTGGATTGATATACACTCAGTGTGCTGGGTTGATTGATATACACTCAATGTGCTGGGTTGATATACACTCAATGTGCTGGGTTGATATACACTCAGTGAGCTGGGTTGATATACACTCAATGTGCTGGGTTGATATACACTCAGTGTGCTGGGTTGAGTGATATATACTCAATGTGCTGGGTTGATATACACTCAATGTGCTGGGTTGATATACACTCAGTGTGCTGGGTTGATATACACTCAGTGAGCTGGGTTGATTGATATACACTCAATGTGCTGGGTTGATATACATTCAATGTGCTGGGTTGATATACACTCAATGTGCTGGGTTGATTGATATACACTCAATGTGCTGGGTTGATATACACTCAATATGCTGGGTTGATATACACTCAGTGAGCTGGGTTGATATACACTCAATGTGCTGGGTTGATATACACTCAGTGTGCTGGGTTGATTGATATATACTCAATGTGCTGGGTTGATATACACTCAATGTGCTGGGTTGATATACACTCAATGTGCTGGGTTGATATACACTCAGTGTGCTGGGTTGATTGATATACACTCAGTGTGCTGGGTTGATATACACTCAGTGTGCTGGGTTGATTGATATATACTCAATGTGCTGGGTTGATATACACTCAATGTGCTGGGTTGATATACACTCAGTGTGCTGGGTTGATATACACTCAGTGAGCTGGGTTGATTGATATACACTCAATGTGCTGGGTTGATATACACTCAGTGTGCTGGTTTGATATACACTCAGTGTGCTGGGTTGATTGATATACACTCAATGTGCTGGGTTGATATACACTCAGTGTGCTGGGTTGATATACACTCAGTGAGCTGGTTTGATATACACTCAATGTGCTGGGTTGATATACACTCAATGTGCTGGGTTGATATACACTCAGTGAGCTGGGTTGATATACACTCAATGTGCTGGGTTGATATACACTCAGTGTGCTGGGTTGATTGATATACACTCAATGTGCTGGGTTGATATACACTCAATGTGCTGGGTTGATATACACTCAATGTGCTGGATTGATATACACTCAATGTGCTGGGTTGATATACACTCAGTGAGCTGGGTTGATATACACTCAATGTGCTGGGTTGATATACACTCAGTGTGCTGGATTGATATACACTCAGTGTGCTGGGTTGATTGATATACACTCAATGTGCTGGGTTGATATACACTCAATGTGCTGGGTTGATATACACTCAATGTGCTGGGTTGATATACACTCAGTGTGCTGGGTTTATTGATATACACTCAGTGTGCTGGGATGATATACACTCAGTGTGCTGGGTTGATATACACTCAGTGTGCTGGGTTGATTGATATACACTCAATGTGCTGGGTTGATATACACTCAATGTGCTGGGTTGATATACACTCAATGTGCTGGGTTGATATACACTCAGTGTGTTGGGTTGATTGATATACACTCAGTGTGCTGGGTTGATATACACTCAATGTGCTGGGTTGATTGATATAGACTCAGTGTGCTGGGTTGATATACACTCAGTGTGCTGGATTGATATACACTCAGTGTG
Organism: Bulinus truncatus; assembly: GCA_021962125.1. Classification (NCBI taxonomy): domain Eukaryota; kingdom Metazoa; phylum Mollusca; class Gastropoda; family Planorbidae; genus Bulinus; species Bulinus truncatus. The sequence continues at coordinate 8,303,071 of JAGDYQ010000016.1, read as the reverse complement.
CTGGGTTGATTGATATACACTCAATGTGCTGGGTTGATATACACTCAATGTGCTGGGTTGATATACACTCAATGTGCTGGGTTGATATACACTCAGTGTGCTGGGTTTATTGATATACACTCAGTGTGCTGGGATGATATACACTCAGTGTGCTGGGTTGATATACACTCAGTGTGCTGGGTTGATTGATATACACTCAGTGTGCTGGGTTGATATACACTCAGTGTGCTGGGTTGATATACACTCAATGTGCTGGGTTGATATACACTCAGTGTGCTGGGTTGATATACACTCAGTGTGCTGGGTTGATATACACTCAGTGTGCTGGGTTGATATACACTCAGTGTGCTGGGTTGATATACACTAAATGTGCTGGGTTGATATACACTCAGTGAGCTGGGTTGATATACACTCAATGTATAGAGCCATTCTTTACGTATTCTGTTGAATCGTTCATCTGTTTGAATGGGCGTTCTGCTAACCACACAATCTCTCATACGCCGAGTTACAGAAACAGATATTGTACACTCCATCTGACACCGGGTGACCCATCTAGGGTTAAGAGAACTCTACTTATTCATCTGTTTGTAGTGTTGACTTATTTATCTCATTGTAGTGTTGACTTATTTATCTCATTGTAGTGTTGACTTATTTATCTCATTGTAGTGTTGACATACAGTAAGACGTTCCATCAAAGTAGAGCGTAATATGAAACAGCGTTAAACGAGATTATCTTATCATGTAAATAATGGGATGAGGGGAAAATTGGTCCGGTATTTTACCATTGAATTTATTAATTATGTTTTTTACAACATTAAAACAAAAATTTATTTCTTACAAATATAGAAACATAATAAACGAATATACATATAAACATTTGTTTGACTGTATAGTGCAACAATTGTTTGACGATGTATAGTGCAACAATTGTTTGACTGTATAGTGCAACTATTGTTTGACGATTGTATAGTGCACAATTGTTTGACTGTATAGTGCAACAATTGTTTGACGACTGTATAGTGCAACTATTTTTTGACGACTGTATTGTGCAACAATTGTTTGACTGTATAGTGCAACTATTGTTTGACGACTGTGTAGTGCAACAATTGTTTGACGACTGTATAGTGCAACAATTTTTTGACTGTATGGTGCAACAATCGTAATCGATTCATTGATGCACTGACGTTTAAAAAGATGGAGGTTTGAAATATGAACACAAACATTGAACTTTGTGCCGCTGTAAACGGAACTGTGCAACACACACACACGTCCAATGGGGGGCTTTTTGGGGGTGATATGTGTATTTTTAGATGTGTCCGCTGAAAACTATCAGTGCCGAAGTCTAAAGAGGTATACGATACGTAGGCTGCACAATAACACTAAGATGTTTAAAAAAAACCAACAATATACATTTCATGTAAGTGGCCTTTTCTAAAGTGCTGGCTTCGGCCTTGATATGAGTTAACTGGTTTAGTAATATCATTAGTAATATGTATTTTATTAGACCCCCCTCCCCTACTGTAAATGAGGTCCATGCAATCTTGCATAAATACAAAGACACTCTGGACATATTAAACATATCTTAGCCGTTGAGGTCTGCCACACTGCCACAATAATAAAGAATTTAATACTTTTTTAGTGTCAAAAGTATTTGTCTTTTATTTGTTTGTACAATTAATATAAAATTATGAGTGGTGTACATGGTTTAATACCGAAAGAATAACAATTTTTTTTATTTTCTTATACTTTATATAGTTACATAATTTCACTTGTTTTTGTTGTTGAATTTTTTTATAAAATAAAAAAAGCGCAGAATATTTAAACTTGAGAAATCGTAATCACTTTCCGCTATTTCCATCTTTATATAAACACTAGTAAACATAGGCCCGGTACCCGCACCGGCTATTAGGCAGCAGTTGGAGTTGAAAATGATGATATATATTTGAGAGTGTTAACAATATCTATACACAAAAAAATAGCATGCCTATGTACTCGAAGTGGCCCCAAAGGACATGAACAGATTATTGTAGCCAAAACACATTTAAGGGACACTTAATAATACATCAAATAAAGTTCATATTTTATATAGTTCATCCCAAAGAACATAATCCTCATTATGGGTACAGAAGCTTAACAAAAACAACCCCCGACTATTAAACATAATTTGCTCACACTACTCCATATCATTTAAAAATCTTAATTCATTAATATTATTTTAAAGGATTCATTTCCAAACAGTTCTTCCTTTTGTTTTATCATGTTCAACATACAAACGTAACAACTTTACATAATTTGCGCACGTTACTCCATATCATTTAAAAATCTTAATTCATTAATAAGAAATCCTTGTTGTGTTTAGAATTCCCCAGCATTTCATTTTATTCAAGAAAGAGTCATTTGATGAACAAAATGCGCAACAAACATACTCTCATTTAGTAAGTTGTCTCTTTTCATTTTCTATAATTTTGGAATTCCCCAGACTATTTTTATACAGACGGTCGAACGTACGGTCGAACTACCGCCTAGGTTAGACTATTATTTATTAGATTATCAAAAAATGTAAATAACTACGGTTTCCATAAGAATTTAATTAATTGACTCGAACATTTTAAAATAGTGTATTGCCATCGAGATACACACGTGTTCGAAATTTCCAATCGATTGGGCCCAGAGAAGTTAGCGATAGTAATTTTCATATTTCCTCAAAAACACAGAATCTGTCTACGTGACTGTCAAACCGCCAGAATGACTGTAATAAAAGCTTATCAAACTATCCTGTCTGTTGCACTAGTATACACAGGCACGCCGAGAGGGGTGCAGGGGGGGGTCATTGCCAGGGGGCCCGCATCTGTAAGGGGGCCCGGCCGCCCCGACCATGTCAATTTTTTCATGACTCATTGTTTATTAAGGGGCCCGCAATGATGTCCTACCCTGGGGCCCTTGTTGGCTTTCGGCGCCCCTGAGAATACACACACACACACAACCAGTCGTGCATACTTATTAGGAGATTTATTAAGTTATACGATTTGTCAAAATTTGTACTTTTTAGTTTCCTGTACATTCGTATGAAGTCAATGGGGGTGATGGTATTAAAAATGATCGTTTTATTATGCACTTTGATCAATATTTCTTCAATTAGTCATAGTTGAGTATTGTTCCATCATGGATCAGGCTTCTGTTTATACTCTTTACTTGGAGGATGAAAAATGGTTTACATAATTAGAAAATGAGTTTTAGAAGTAAGGCCGATTCTAGTTTCTGATCAGTAACAGCTATATAATTTACTGTTTGTAATACAGTTTGTTTAAGAATATAACAGCTACACACTCCACTGTTTGTAATACAGTTTGTTTAAGAATATAACAGCTATATAATTTACTGTTTGTAATCAGTTTGTTTAACAATATAACAGCTACACACTCCACTGTTTGTAATACAGTTTGTTTAAGAATATAACAGCTATATAATTTACTGTTTGTAATCAGTTTGTTTAACAATATAACAGCTACACACTCCACTGTTTGTGTTCACATAGTTTAATAATATAACATCTACACACTCCACTGTTTGTGATCAGTTTGTTTAAGAATATAACAGCTACACACTCCACTGTTTGTGTTCACATAGTTTAACAATATAACATCTACACACTCCACTGTTTGTGATCAGTTTGTTTAAGAATATAACATCTACACACTCCACTGTTTGTGATCAGTTTATTTAACAATATAACATCTACACACTCCACTGTTTGTGATCAGTTTATTTAACAATATAACATCTACACACTCCACTGTGTATTATCAGTTTCTTGACCTAGAGATGGCACTTGGCTGGCCTCATAATTTACATGCAGTTAACCAGGAGTGCTCACTCTTGAGGTGCGGCCTGTGTACTGGCCATTGATGGAGAAGAAACTAACAGAATGTTTTGAACTAACGGAATACATCTTCTTTCCTGAAAGTAGAAACTAACAGTATGTTTTGAACTAACGGAATACATCTTCTTTCCTGAAAGTAGAAACTAACAGCATGTTTTGAACTAACGGAATACATCTTCTTTGCTGAAAGTAGAAGTTGAAACGTTTATTTAGTTACAGTGACAGTTGAAACGTTTATTTAGTGACAGGGGCAGAACAATAATCGAATGTTTGTTGAGTTGTTGGCTGTGGATACAATGTTAAATGTTATACTTGGGTAAGTTTTATATTATCCCTATGTGTCTAGTTTTACTGGCGTAATTTATTTTTATTTAACTTTGGTTCCGCAAAATGCAGATGCCATAGATGTGACAATGCCATAGATGTGACATTTGGGTTTTCTTTTGAATATATTTTATATTTCACATTATTTATATTCACTTCAACATTACTATTTTCCTTCTTTCAGTGTTCATGTCAATAATTTGTCCTGTATATAACTACAGAAATTTTGGCAATCCTAATGAAGGTTTATGCATTGAGTAGAGATGATTTTATTGTTGTACACATACAGCAATATCTCTCACTATGACATGTGTGTACATGTACAACAATGTCCCTCACTATGACATGTGTGTATATTAGGGGGACAAACAAATGCATTGTAAAAAAAATGTGATTAATGCTCTCAACCGTTTATTTGGTTCCATTTAATGAAAAAATTATATTGGTAAATTTTGGAGACAATCCGTTGATGTTTAGGGGTGGCTCAACGCAGTTTAAGTTTGCAAGGTTATTCGAATCCACATTTTTCATGTTTTTCATTTTTATCTCTTCTATTTTAATAATTAAGTTGAGAATGTTTTCAATATTTTATTATTTGTTAATTTTATGAGCTATCATACATAATACACAATATTGACAATTTTTCTACATCAACTGAAACTCTTCGAAATGCACATATTGAACATAGTAATGAAGTCGCAAACAGAATTATTTCAGTCCACAGATCCCATTAACTGTACATTGGGACGAACAATTGTTACCCGACTTGAACAGTAGAGATGAAGTGAATCGACTGCCCATATTAGTGACAGGATATGATGTAGACAAACTGTTGTCAGTCACAAAACTGGAGAGAGGCAGTGCCGAACAGATAAGTTATGCTATTGAGCAAGCTTTAAAAGATTGGAACATTTCATATGACAAAATTGTGGCACTCTGTTTTGATACTACTTCAAGCAACACATGTATACATTCAGGTGCTTGCTGGAGAAATTAATTGGAAAATCTTTATTATACACAACCTGTCAACACCATGTTCATGAAGTGATTTTATCCCATGTTTACAAAACATCTTTTGGAGCATCTTCTGGTCCAGAGATTAAGTTGTTTCAACGATTTCATGATCAGTGGAGTAAACTTAATTTTGAATCATAGCTTTATGGTTCGCTTGTACCATCAGCAGTAGAATTTGATGTAAATATACTGCAATGAACAAAACAACCTCACGACGATTGCAAAGAATTTTTGCAAATGTCGATAATTTTTTTTTGGAGAAATTCCTCCAGACCAAAGTGGAATAACTTTCCGTACTCCTGGCGCTATACACCAAGCACGATGGATGGCTAAAACACTGTACTCTATTAAAATTTATTTGTTTCGACATCATTTTTATTTAACAAAAAAAAAAACAAGAAAAAAATCTCCATCGATTTTCAATTTTTTCAATTTTGATTTACATGGAACATTGGTTTCGGGCTCCCATCTCTTCATCTGCTCCTCACAATGACCTGACTTTGATTAAGAAATTGAATAATCTCAAAATATTTGACAAAGACTTCGCTGAATCTTTCTTTAAAGACATTGCAGGACATTTATGGTATTTAACTGAAGACCTGATGAGTCTCTCTTTTTTCACCAACGATGTTGAAAACCAAACTAAAGAAAAAATGTTGATTGCACTTGAAAAGCCAGTCACAAAAAAAAAACAGGTAAAAAGGCTTGAAGGCAAAGTATTAATGGATAAAATTGCAAACATGAACTTAAATGACTTTGTAACAGAGATATTAAAATATGCATTTGAAATGCTTGGAATAAATTGGACATTTGTGAATGAAAATCACACAGACATGTGGAGTACAGCAACCGAATACCAGGAAGCGCACAAAATTGTTAATTCTATAAAAGTTGTAAATGATACAGCCGAAAGAGGGATGAAACTCATTTCAGATTATGCAAACGTTTTAAGGAAAGATGAAACTCAATTGCAATATATTTTGCAAACCGTTGAAGAACATCGACGTCAAATTCTAGATATGCGAAAGTCTACAGTTGTGAAGCCATTAATGAAAACAAACGAACAATCAACAGGTGAAGTCTTCTGAAATGAAACTTTGTATAAAATCATATAAATAACACCTAATTTGAATAACATAATTAAAAGTTTGTATTAGAAAAAAAATAAAAATGCATTCTTTTTACTTTTCCTACTTATAAAGCGCTAAGCTTGTCCGGGTCGCGTGTGGGGAATACGTTCTATAAATAAACGACCTCCAGAAATAAATAAAACAATAGTATTTGATAAAGTAATCACGTGACCAGCGAGATCACGAAAACATAATTCAAAATGGCGTCTTCGATTCGATATTTTGTTTTAAAAAATCTACAGTTTTAAATAGTTTCTGTGGCTTTTTATTATGAAATGTAAAAGTCCTAAATATTAAATAATAATAATAATATATAATATCATTCAAATTATTTTCGTTTTCATTACAACAGATAGCATTTTAATCAGACTAGGTCACTAGCGAGCGCGTTCGTAAATAACCTACGACCTATGACGTCATTTGCAGAATGGGAGCGCCGTCGCTATAAATAAAAAAAAATCATCTATGACGTCATTCCCGATGAGTGCTATATCGTGCCTTCCCGCTGCTAAATGACATAGTAAAGTAGTTATTTTTTTTACTTTTCAGTGCATTTTTAATGCTTTGTTTTGATTTAAACTATAAATAGAATTCAGGGCAAAACGCTATAAATAAAAATCCTCTGTGACGTCAAATAAAAAAAATTCTGAACTTGATTTCACGTAAATCGGCTACGCATTTCACGTAAATCGGCTGCGCATTTGATAATCATGCTCAGTTATTATAGTTTGTTAACATTGTGTACCGAAGTTATTGTTCCCTCGATGGATTACTTTTTGATGATGGTTTGTTGGTTATGGCAGCCACATCTTTTGACGTATGAAATGTAGGTCATTTCTGCACATTAGGAAGGTGGCATAAATCAGCACCTAATTAAATTAATTAAATTGATTAGGAAGGGGTTTAACATTACACCTATATTTCCCGGGCAACGCCGTGCTCAATATCTAGTTGTTAAATCTGATAATTTCAAGTTCATTGAGCAACCTCTAAATATAAAAATATCTTAATAATATTTTGCAGAGTTTATTTTTTTCAATAAAAGGAACGCAATAAAGGGTCGAGAGTCCAATTTCAAGCACTTTGATTTTTTAGAGCATTTTCGAAAAAAAAAATGCTCTATTGTCCCCGTTTTGTCTGTCTGTCTGTCTGTCTGTCTGTCCGTCCGTCATCACCCTAGATCTCAACAACCATAAGTCCTAGACCCATGATGTATTTATCATTTTGTAGGTCTTGGCCTGCCATGTGTGCAGCAAAAGTTCATTTCGCGATCTGAACTATGAGGGCCGTAAAAGGGGGCTTATAAAGTACCGTTTTTTACTATATAAGCTATATTAACAATGGAGAGCCCTAGATCTCAGCAACCATAAGTCCTAGACCCATGATGTATATATCATTTTGTAGGTCTTGGCCTGCCAAGTGTACATCAAAAATCCATTGCGCAATCTGACCTCTCAGAGCCAAAATATAAGAGTTTCTTATATACAGTTTTTGCTTATATTTTAAATATAAATAATAAAAGCTAATCAAAGGGGCGTAATCATTATTTATTTTTGTAATAGTTGTTCAACATGATTACTTCCATCTCTAAATTTATCAAATTTCATGCGCGTGGAGCAATATTTATGGCTGTAACCCGGAAAAAAAAATACGGCGAAAATGCTCTAAAATGTCCTTTGTCCGAAACGGAAAAGACTTAAATTGCTTGTTTTTGTTACCTTAATGTACAACAATCTCTCTCACTGAGATGTGTGTACATGTACAACAATGTCTCTCACTATGAGATGTGTCTACATGTACAACAATGTCTCTCACTATGAGATTGTGTACATGTACAACAATGTCTCTCACTATGAGATGTGTGTACATGTACAACAATGTCTCTCACTATGAGATGTGTGTACATGTACAACAATGTCTCTCACTATGAGATGTGTGTACATGTACAACAATGTCTCTCACTATGAGATGTGTGTACATTACAACAATGTCTCTCACTATGAGATGTGTGTACAAACTGTACATGTTTGAATGTGTTTGTCTATTGTTTCATACATTATTGTGTATATGTACTTTGTGTGTATTGATTGTTTCGTGAATCTGTGTTATGACTGTCTCCTGTTACACAAGTCCACACACTCCAGACCTCATCTATGTTTGTCTCATGTTACACAAGTCCGCTCACTCCACACGACTGTTTTTGTTTGTCTGACTGGGTATGTAATATTCTACAGTTGTGTGAGGATGGATAATTTGATTTCCAAAGTTCCAGACATTGGTCTACAACTTGAATGTACACATTGCCATCTGTTATTTCTAACTACATTTTTTTTTATTCTATTAGTCTCTCTTTTTTGCCTGAATTGATTTCTTTTGCATATGACATTTGATATTTGTGTGATCTGATCCATCACTGGTTTATTTATTCTTAGCTTATATAATATTTCAATAATAAGGAAAATGAAATTGTTTAGCGGTGCGATTTCTGCGTTAGATATGTATATCAAGATGATTTTACAAGTTTTCTGACTATGGACATTATGTATACACTATGACTATCTGGGCATATATATATATATATATATATATATATATATATATATATATATATATATACATGTATATATATATATGTGTGTGTGTACACACACATATATAAACATTAAAATATAATAAATAGATACCTTTTTGACATATTATCAAATGAATATTAAAGAGATACATATTAAGTTGCTGAAAATTGCTTTTATTCGCTCACCATTTCATATAAAACAAATAAAAAACCATATTTTTGCAAAAAGCTTCCAATACCCGTCAAACCTTTCAGTAAATTTTAACTTAAGGAAAAGAAAATGGGTACAATTAATTTTCCTTTTGATTTTTTTTTTCTGCCCATATGTTGAGTAACACCCTAATATATATATATATATATATATATATATATATATACACACACACACAACACACACATACTTGTAATTTCTGATATATTCAATGACCTACAAATATTCCCGTACAGTTCCATTCATGAAATGACTGTATACCTGTATGTGACACCCCCTCCCACTCTCCTGTGTATGAGTCACATTGCCTCTAGAAGTAGTCCTGAAGTAGATGAGTCAACCACCAGGCTAGCCACAGTTGAGCACCTTTGTTCACGCGATGACGTCCCGTTCCCTCTTTGCAGTTAGTTGTACTTGTGGTTTCAGCTGCACTATGGGACACATTGCACCGGTACGATATATTCCTTGGATTGACTGGATTCTTGCGTGTGATTTTTAGTTCTCTATAGTGGATAAATGAACATTGTGAAGTTCAGTTCTGGTGTAGTGGTGAACACTGAAGTTAAAGTTGTATCAATGTATTTTGATCATGTTGGATGATGTACTTGTTGGTTTACACCCAGTCACTACATACATTGTCATACACTGTATCGCCTCCAACGGAGGATGTAAATAATCATTTTCTTGTGTTGGATCAAATATAGTTTTATTGGATTTGGTGATAACATTTCAATCAAATATAGTTTACTGTTAATGTCTACAAACATAGATGGCGTGTTGATCCCAGTATGTATGAGTCTATATTATAGTCCATTTCTAATATCATAATTAGCTTTGCATAGTTATAAATATAATTCAAATTTCATTGCTTAACTTGAAGAAAAAATATGTTGTTACAAATGTTACATTGAACGAACTGATTGAACAGGTCTATAAATGAACCCCTAAAAGTCCAGATGTAATGGTATATATTTTAGCCAGATGTAATGGTAGCTAGTTGAGCCAGATGTAATGGTAGCTAGTTGAGCCAGATGTAATGGTAGATAGTTGAGCCAGATGTAATGGTAGGTAGTTGAGCCAGATGTAATGGCAACTAGTTGAGCCAGATATAATGGCAACTAGTTGAGCCAGATGTAATGATAGCTAATTGAGCCAGATGTAATGGCAACTAGTTGAGCCAGATATAATGGCAACTAGTTGAGCCAGATATAATAGCAACTAGTTGAGCCATATGTAATGGTAGCTAATTGAGCCAGATGTAATGGCAACTAGTTGAGTCAGATGTAATGGCAGCTAGTTGAGCCAGATATAATGGCAACTAGTTGAGCCAGATATAATGGCAACTAGTTGAGCCAGATGTAATGGCAACTGGTTGAGCCAGATGTAATGGTAGCTAGTTGAGCCAGATGTAATGGTAGCTAATTGAGCCAGATGTAATGGTAGATAGTTGAGCCAGATGTAATGGTAGGTAGTTGAGCCAGATGTAATGGTAGCTAGTTGAGCCAGATGTAATGGCAACTAGTTGAGCCAGATATAATGGCAACTAGTTGAGCCGATGTAATGGCAACTAGTTGAGCCAGATATAATGGCAACTAGTTGAGCCAGGTATAATGGCAACTAGTTGAGCCAGATGTAATGGTAGATAGTTGAGCCAGATGTAATGGTAGCTAATTGAGCCAGATGTAATGGCACTAGTTGAGCCAGAAGTAATGGCAGCTAGTTGAGCCAGATGTAATGGCAGCTAGTTGAGCCAGATGTAATGGCAGCTAGTTGAGCCAGATGCCAGTGACACTGATGTTCTCTATTTTGTTTCAACTGTGATAGTGATCAGTATTTCCCAGAAAATGTTGTTGCAGGTTCAAAGTCACTTAGTCTGAAATAAATTACATAATTATACATTATACTTGCGGTCACAGAGTAGCTTCGGTATCAATCACTTTAGTTTTAACTTTAATCGCTTCATACTAAGTTGATCTCCACATTAAATGTTCGGTTTAGATAGAGAATCATTGTGTAAATTAATCAGTTAGTCCAACACAGACATGTGTCATAGTGTAAATACTTCATTCATCAGTTTGTCTCACACAGGTATGTGTCATAGTGTAATTTCATCAGTTAGTCCCACGCAGACAAGTGTCACAGTGTAATTTCATCAGTTACTCCCACACAGACATGTGTCACAGTGTAATTTCATCAGTTAGTGTCACACAGACTTGTGTCACAGTGTAATTTCATCAGTTATTCCCACACATACATGTGTCACAGTGTAATTTCATCAGTTAGTCCCACACAGACATGTGTCACAGTGTAATTTCATCATTTAGTCCCACGCAGACATGTGCCACAGTGTAATTTCACCAGTTAGTCCCACACAGGCATGTGTCACAGTGTAATTTCATCAGTTATTCCAACACAGACATGTGTCACAGTATAATTTCATCAGTTAGTCCCACCAGACAAGTGTCACGGTGTAAATTTCATCATTTAGTCCCACGCAGACATGTGCCACAGTGTAATTTCACCAGTTAGTCCCACACAGGCATGTGTCACAGTGTAATTTCATCAGTTATTCTAACACAGACATGTGTCACAGTGTAATTTCATCAGTTAGTCCCACTAGACAAGTATCACGGTGTAAATTTCATCAGTTAGCCCAACACAGACATATGCCACTGTGTAATTTCATCAGTTATTCCAACACAGACATGTGCCACAGTGTAATTTCATCAGTTAGTCCCACACAGACATGTGCCACAGTGTAATTTCATCAGTTAGTCCCACACTGGTATGTGTCACAGTGTAATTTCATCAGTTAGTCCCACACAGACATGTGTCACAGTGTAATTTCATCAGTTAGTCCCACACAGACTGGCTGTAATAACATTATAATTTGTTGGTACTATCGATTGTTGCTGTTGCTATGGTGATGTGATGGGACAGGAGTGGTCTTTGCTAAAGCTGAGAGGGTTGTCGTTGTAAGTAAATTATTAAAGAATGTATATTTTTGATTGTGCGTACTCAGACAGTTTTGATTTTATCATTTCGAATATATCATTAAAAATCTTTGTCAACCATCAAAAAATGTTTCAAGTTTGTTAGGCAATCGCCTTTTTCGTTCAGAAGTAACTTTAAAACATGTAAAAAAAAAAAACACCCAAAATCTATGAAGATAAATGTTTTTTGCACCGATAAGTATTTTGATTGTATATCTTCAGGTGTTTTGTTGTATCATCTACAAAGTTCGCGAGAAATGCCAAAAATACATTCACGTTTATTTATAGATTTTTTATGCGGTAAAACTGTCCAATGAAATTAATTTCATATTATTTACGTTTCAATGTTAGTTACGTTAGATGCAGATTTTCAGTGAAGGTTTTGCACATTCACGGTGTCGTGGTACTCAGAGTGGACTCAAATGTGTCGTAGTACTCAAAACACACTAAATGTTTCGTAGTACATGTACTCAGAGCACACCTGTATCGCAGTACTCCTCAGTCAGAGCACACCCGTTTTGAGATGTAACAACACGGACTTATTTTTTCTGAAATATTTGGCCCACCGTCATGTCATCATGAACTATCTTTGTAAAATATCATGTCGTTTGTCACAATCATCCGTGCAACCATGTTTGTACTCAATGCCAGATAGACTTCAGAGAATACACCATTACATTGTGTCTTTTAGACTTCAGAGAATACTCAATTACATTGTGTCTTTTAGACTTCAGAGAATACTCCATTACATTGTGTCTTTTAGACTTCAGAGAATACCCCATTACAGTGTGTCTTGTAGACTTCAGAGAGAATACTCCATTACAGTGTGTCTTTTAGACTTCAGAGAGAATACTCATTTACAGTGTGTCTTGTAGACTTCAGAGAGAATACTCCATTACAGTGTGTATTGTAGACTTCAGAGAGAATACTCCATTACAGTGTGTCTTGTAGACTTCAGAGAGAATACTCCATTACAGTGTGTCTTGTAGACTTCAGAGAATACTCCATTACAGTGTGTCTTGTAGACTTCAGAGAATACTCCATTACAGTGTGTCTTGTAGATTCCATTTAATTTATTTTCTCATTTGGTTCTAAGATTCATTTAGAAATCTGAGTTTCAGAGTCACAGGTACATTTTATAAACAATTTGTTCATCAAGCTTTTGTTTAAAACAACTATTCATCTCTTGTTACACCAGCTGAATTGATTTACTTTGACTTATTATTCATAGCAGCTTTATTTACCTTATGTAACATTAACTGATTTCATTACTTTGATGTATTCACCGGATCATTAAGTCGTTTTGTATGTTAGTTTATTTCTCTAACATTTGTTAATTTATTTCTCTTACGTTTGTTTGTTTCTCTTACATTTGTTTGTTTGTTTCTTTTATTGTTGTTTATTTCTTTTACGTTTGTTATTTTCAATTGATATTTAAATTCAATTTTGACATATTTAGGTGTTCGACATGTGGAAATCGCCTAAACAATTGGTACATTCAAAATAATGGGCACTTGTACTGTAGAAGAGACTATTGGTCGAAATATGGAGACCTTTGTAATGGTTGCTCGCAGTTGACAACAGGCCCAGTCATGGTAAGTACATAAATCTGCATATATCTCTAACATCTATGCATATATTTCTTACATTTATGCATATATCTCTTACATCTATGCATATATTTCTTACATTTATGTATACTATTTATATACATTTATGTTTATTAATTTATCTTTATTTAAATAGGCTTTTATAAACGTTACTTTGTCTGGCAGAAGACAGTCAAGTAAACTAAAGGATCTTTTGATATATTTGAAATCATTTATCGCTAAGTCCCATCGAGTTTAATTTTTGAACACTTTGTTATTCTATGACAATATACTATTTTAAACAGTTCGATTCAATTAATTGAATTTTTAATGCTATCGAAGATTATTACTCTTTTGTTAATGTTTATATTAATAATTAATAAATTAATAAATAAATTAATAATGTGATAAATATCACAGATTTAGCATGTGTTCACTTAAGTCTGGGGTCAAACGTGATTCCGCAGCCCTAACCCCTCTTATGATTAAGTGCCAAAGAAAAATAGTTTTTACAGGTATAAATAGTTGTACAGGTATAAATAGTTGTACAGGTATAAATAGATGTACAGGTATAAATAGTTGTACAGGTATAAATAGTTGTACAGGTATAAATAGTTGTACAGGTATAAATAGTTGTACAGGTATAAATAGCTGTACAGGTATAAATAGCTGTACAGGTATAAATAGTTGTACAGGTATAAATAGCTGTACAGGTATAAATAGCTGTACAGGTATAAATAGTTGTACAGGTATAAATAGCTGTACAGGTATAAATAACTGTACAGGTATAAATAGTTGTACAGGTATAAATCATTGTACTTTATTCGAATTATCAATAATTATACATCTTGCATACATAGCTATAGGGGACATTTTAAATTATCATAATGAAAGTAGTTTATTAAACTGTGCATTAACATTATCGATTGCTAATTGCTAATACTTTGAGATGAAATATATCTATTAGTTATACTCAATGCTAGTATTCTAAAAAAAAATACCGTAACGCTGTCATGTCATAAAGAAATAACACTTAAAATATTAATGTAAACAAAAGTTTACTGATCTTTGTTTTGATATAGAATATATCTATTAACCATACCAGCTTTCTTTCTTTATAAAATGTATTTAGAGGGAGCTGAGAAAATAAAAACAAGCAATTTAAGTCTTTTCCGTTTCGGACAAAGGACATTTTAGAGCATTTTCGCCGGACGAAAATCCGTATTTTTTTTCCGGGTTACCGCCATAAATATTGCTCCACGCGCATGAATTTTGATAAATTTAGAGAGGGAAGTAATCATGTTGAATAACTATTACAAAAATAAATAATGATTACGCCCCTTTGATTAGCTTTTATTATTTATATTTAAAATATAAGCAAAAACGGTATATAAGAAACTCTTATATTTTGGCTCTGAGAGGTCAGATTGCGCAATGGACTTTTGATGTACACTTGGCAGGCCAAGACCTACAAAATGATATATACATCATGGGTCTAGGACTTATGGTTGCCGAGATATAGGGCGCTCCATTGTTAATATAGCTTATATAGTAAAAAACGGTACTTTATAAGCCCCCTTTTACGGCCCTCAGAGGTCAGATCGCGAAATGAACTTTTGCTGCACACATGGCAGGCCAAGACCTACAAAATTATAAATACATCATGGGTCTAGGACTTATGGTTGTTGAGATCTAGGTTGATGACGGACAGACAGATAGACAGACATACAGACAAAACGGGGACAATAGAGCATTTTTTTTCGAAAATGCTCTAAAAAGACAGTATATGTATGGAATTTAAAATTATTATTAATAGATATTTATAGAATTTGTATTGGCTAAATAAAAGGCCAGAAATAAATCAAATAATAAATTCATTGTCGCTCACCCATTTGTTTTGAGTCAATATAACTTCTATAAATGTTTGAGTCAATATAACTTCTATAAATGTTTGAGTCAATATAACTTCTATAAATATCTGAGTCAATATAACTTCTATAAATATTTGAGTCAATATAACTTCTATAAATATTTGAGTCAACAAAGTTGAACAGATTGTATATATTGTTGTAGGACAGTTGTATTTACTGTTGTATCAACAAGTCTAATGGTTTGTATCAACATGTTGTATACATTGTTGTATCAACAGGTTGTATATATTGTTGCATCAACATGTTGTTTATATTGTTGTATCAACAGGTTGTATATATTGTTGTATCAACAGGTTGTATATATTGTATCAACAGGTATATATTGTTGTATCAACAGGTTGTATATATTGTTGTATCAACAGGTTGTATATATTGTTGTATCAACAGGTATATATTGTTGTATCAACAGGTATATATTGTTGTATCAACAGGTATATATTGTTGTATCAACAGGTTGTATATATTGTTGTATCAACAGGTATATATATTGTTGTATCAACAGGTATATATTGTTGTATCAACAGGTTGTATATATTGTTGTATCAACATGTTGTATATATTGATGTATCAACAGGTTGCAGGTGAACACAGGTATCACCCAGAATGTTTTCAATGCTCCATGTGTCAGGCCCTCATTGGAGACGGGGAGTCTTATGCCTTAGTGGAGAGATCTTTTCTCTACTGGTAAGTTTTTCCCAACATTCTGTTCACTGTACCCTGACACTTCATTGTACCCTGACACTTCACTGTACCCTGACACTTTATTGTACCCTGACACTTCACTTCATTGCACCAACACTTCATACTATTAAATTAATATTTTAGTTCGTTTATCCGTCCTGACAACCTCTCAACATACATCACAACCTACATCATACCACAACCTACACCACAACATAATCACCTCTTAACATTCACCATAACATGCGTTACATCACACCACAACCTACATCACAACCTACATCACAACCTACATCATACCACAACATACATCACAACAATCATTACCTCCCAACATTCATCATAACATACGTTACATCACACCACAACGTACATTACAAAATACATCACAATATACATCACAACATTCATTACTTCCCAACATTCATTTTAACATACATTACTTCACAACATTCATTATAACATTCATTACCTCCCAACATTCATCATAACATACATTACATCACAACATACATCACAATGTACATTACCTCCTAACATACATCACAACATACACCACAACATACATTACAACATTCGTTACCTCCCAACATTAATCATAACATACATTACATCACACCACATAATACATCACATCATACATCAAATAAGCTCCCAACATACACCACGACCTTCCGTTCCATATCTGCCATAGTAACCATGTAATATTGTTCTCTTATAATACCCATATACTTATGTCATGTGTAATAGGTTTTCATTACATATAGTATTCTCTAAAACACTGAGTTATATGTGTTGTCATTGTCCCGGTGATGGATGTCAACAACACACACCTGTTTGCATTGTCATCAACTGACCTCAGAGTGGCTGTTGAGTTAGACAAATCGATGTTCCTTAAATGAGTTGCATCCATTCTGTCCACCTGTATTGTGTGTGTCAGACATTGGCATGTCTCTGACTTGTGTCTGACTCATCTAATGACCTGGAAGTGAAGAAAACATCTTCGACACATGTCTTCATTCATTCACATCTTCAACATTTAATGTCTTTACTCAGTCACCGTTAATGTGATTTTAAGTTTCATTTAACAGCCCCCTATAACAAGGTCAATCTAAAGCGACATATTATAGGTCTGAAAATAGTATTAAAGTAATTGAACATATTGTAAGATTCACTTAAGATTTTTTAAATTTAATAATCAGACATGGTGATGTCATCTGATGTTTACTTTCACTGTTTAATTACACTCAAAATTACATGGGGTGTGTGTCCATCGGCCATGTTGTTTATTACATGGGGTGTGTGTTCATCGGCCATGTTGTTTATTACATGGGGTGTGGGTCCATCGGCCATGTTGTTTATTACATGGGGTGTGGGTCCATCGGCCATGTTGTTTATTACATGGGGTGTAGGATTATCATTGTACCGCGTTAACATGCTGTTGGAAGTGTAGGATTATCATTGTACCGCGTTAACATGCTGTTGGAAGTGTAGGATTATCATTGTACCGCGTTAACATGCTGTTGGAAGTGTAGGATTATCATTGTACCGCGTTAACATGCTGTTGGAAGTGTAGGATTATCATTGTACCGCGGTAACATGCTGTTGGAAGTGTAGGATTATCATTGATGTGTCACCTTATTCCATAAGTTGTTTACTGTGTACATGGTCACCTAATTCCATATGGTGTGTACTGTGTACATGGTCACCTTATTCCATATGTTGTTTACTGTGTACATGGTCACCTAATTCCATATGGTGTGTACTGTGTACATGGTCACCTTATTCCATAAGTTGTTTACTGTGTACATGGTCACCTTATTCCATATGATGTGTACTGTGTACATGGTCACCTTATTCCACATGATGTGTACTGTGTACATGGTCACCTTATTCCATAAGTTGTTTACTTTGTACATAGTCACCTTATTCCACATGATGTGTACTGTGTACATGGTCACCTTATTCCATATGATGTGTACTGTGTACATGGTCACCTTATTCCATAAGTGGTTTACTGTGTACATGGTCACCTTATTCCAGGTGTTTACTGTGCACATGGTCACCTTATTCCATATGATGTGTACTGTGTACATGGTCACCTTATTCCACATGTTGTTTACTGTGTACACACCTTATTCCATATGTTGTTTACTGTGTACATGGTCACCTTATTCCATATGATGTGTACTGTGTACATGGTCACCTTATTCCACATGTTGTTTACTGTGTACATGGTCACCTTATTCCATACGATGTTTACTGTGTACATGGTCACCTTATTCCATATGGTGTGTACTTTGACATGGTCACCTTATTACTGTCTCATTGTGGACCCAGTTGGGAACTTCATCTGTCTTATTGTACTAACCTTGTCCGACAGTCGCTCTTCTATTGGTGGGGGGAGGGGGTGTAGCTGCGACATTTATAATGAACCCATTGAGTTACTAAGAACTACTTGACATCGGTTAGTGTCGTGAGCCTACTGCATGAGGTAGGAAGTTGACATCTTGGCATGGTTGACGGCATGTAATCACGATCTGGGATGTTTGAGTCGTTTATGTAGATTACTATCAGCTGTATATCAAGTCTTGCATAGAGGTAAGATAGTTGGGTATTATTGAAATGTTTTAATAATTTGATTTAGACAGTGTGTGGGACGAATGTAGATATTCATTCAATAGAATGTAGCAGCTTTTATTTCTCACCCAGTATACATAATGGATTTCATTTTCGCGATAAATGAGCCACCTGAATTCGGCTGAATGTTTAATTAGAAATATTCCTTATGTACATGAGCGTCTTCTGTTTCTTTAAAAATCGGTGTTTATGTAATACAATATATTAGTAGATGTGTACATTGAGACGAAAATAAAATAAAAACTAGAAATATATGTTAACTTACAACTTTCCTTTAAGAAAATGTGTGAGTGTAATGTACTCGACTGTCTATTTGTGAGTATAATGTACTACTAGAAGTCTTTAGTCAGTTTATATATGTGAGTGTAATGCAGGGGTGGGGTGTCGGCAAAAATATTTACCGACACCTACTCCGGTGTCGGCATTCCATCAGCCACCGACACCGGTGTCGGTTTTCTAAAATCCACTGACACCTGGGGGGGGAACAAAGGGAGATAACTGTGTATTTTTCCCCTGTATATATCTCATACTATATATAAAGGTGCTCGTCTAATTGTATATTTATTCTTCTTCTTTTGGCTCTACAACCCATTCAGGGCCCTGGCCTGCCATACTACTCTTCTCAACTTTTCCCGATCCATGGTCTTCTTTCTCCACTCACTCCTATGGCTTTAAGGTCTTTCTCCACTTCCCCCAACCATCTGCTTTTTGGTCTGCCTTTAGGCCTTTTCTCAATGGGTGTTGCCTTATATATTGCTTTTGGACCTCTGTTGTTTTACATTCTTTCTATGTGCCCTACCCACCTCAATCTGTTCATTTTGATTTCAGCTGTTATATTTGGTTCTTCGTACATATTGTACAGCTCTGAATTGGTTCTAATTCTCCACTCGTTATTGTCCTTTACTGGCCCATATATTTTGACCGCATTACACTCCCCTTTTTTCATTTACATTGATAACATTTACATTATGTTAGCTCAGATAAAGTATTATAAACACTCCAGTGATCTGCTCTTGGTCCAGCCCTTCAATCAAATTAAAGAACCTTCTACGTGTGAGTGTAATGAGCTACTAGAAGTCTTTAGTCAGTTTCTACGTGTGAGTGTAATATACTAGACTGTCTACGTGTGAGTGTAATGTACTAGACTGTCTACGTGTGAGTGTAATGTACTAGACTGTCTACGTGTGAGTGTAATGTACTAGACTGTCTACGTGTGAGTGTAATGTACTACTAGAAGTCTTTAGTCAGTTTCTACGTGTGAGTGTAATGTACTCGACTGTCTACGTGTAATTGTAATTACTCGACTGTCTACGTGTGAGTGTAATGTACTACTAGAAGTCTTTAGTCAGTTTCTATGTGTGAGTGTAATGTACTAGACTGTCTACGTGTGAGTGTAATGTACAACTAGAAGTCTTTAGTCAGTTTCTACGTGTGAGTGTAATGTACTAGACTGTCTACGTGTGAGTGTAATGTACTACTAGAAGTCTTTAGTCAGTTTCTATGTGTGAGTGTAATGTACTAGACTGTCTACGTGTGAGTGTAATGTACAACTAGAAGTCTTTAGTCAGTTTCTACGTGTGAGTGTAATGTACTAGACTGTCTACTTGTGAGTGTAATGCACTAGACTGTCTACGTGTGAGTGTAATGTACTAGACTGTCTACGTGTGAGTATAATGTGCTAGACTGTTTACGTGTGAGTATAATGTACTAGACTGTCTATGTGTGAGTGTAATGTACTACTAGAAGTCTTTGGTCAGTTTCTTTGTGTGAGTGTAATGTACTCGACTGTCTACGTGTGAGTATAATGTACTAGACTGTCTACGTGTGAGTGTAATGTACTACTAGAAGTCTCTAGTCAGTTTCTATGTGTGAGTGTAATGTACTAGGCTGTCTACGTGTGAGTGTAATGTACAACTAGAAGTCTTTAGTCAGTTTCTACGTGTGAGTGTAATGTACTAGACTGTCTACGTGTGAGTGTAATGTACTAGACTGTCTACGTGTGAGTGTAATTACTCGACTGTTTACGTGTGAGTGTAATGTACTAGACTGTCTACGTGTGAGTGTAATGTACTACTAGAAGTCTTTAGTCAGTTTCTATGTGTGAGTGTAATGTACCAGACCAGGGGTGGTCAGACTATATTATGCGGCTCGCATGCATTTAATGTTCCGATCCTATTTGGATGTTAATTTTATTTGTTCACAGTTATCGCTCTATTTTGGAAATTTTATTCCGACTATTTAATTCAAATCAAGGGATATTAAATTAGTTAGAGTCGGGTCCTTTGTCATCATAATTTTTATGACATGTAACAATAAACTTTTGTTGAAATAATTATGAATAGTAAAGTCGTATTACCAAATTAGCACTGATTTGATTTAGTTCGTATTTTAAAATGTAATGTGCTTGTGTAATAGAGTGTGAATGTGAAATGACAAGTACATGGATATTATCATTCATTCATTTATTTCATTCGTTGTACATTGTAACTGAAGTAAACAAAATATATGCGGCCCGCCGATAACAATCAAGTTTTCAATGTGGCCCTCAGTAGAAAAAGTTTGCACACCCCTGTACTAGACTATCCTATACTTTAGACTTGGTCTATCTTCAAATATTAACAGATCTGGAGCAGTCCACATTTTTTGAGTTACGTAAAGCGACGATTCCTTAAAGGTCAGTTCTAGTAGGTCATTCAGTTCAGTGACCTTGTAGGAACTCAACAAATATTGTTTGTAGATGCTTAACCGAATTACACAACTATTTTCATCTTGACTGGTTGGACATTACTTGGTTACCTAGAGTCTTGTTTCATACAATCTATCTGGGCTACTTCAACTTTCTCTAGTTCAACAATCTATCTGGGCTACTTCAACTTTCTCTAGTTCAACAATCTATCTTGGCTACTTCAACTTTCTCTAGTTCAACAATCTATCTGGGCTACTTCAACTTTCTCTAGTTCAACAATCTATCTTGGCTACTTCAACTTTTCTAGTTCAACAATCTATCTTTGCTACTTCAACTTTCTCTAGTTCAACAATCTATCTTGGCTACTTCAACTTTCTCTAGTTTAACAATCTATCTTGGCTACTTCAACTTTCTCTAGTTCAACAATCTATCTTGGCTACTTCAACTTTCTCTAGTTCAACAATCTATCTTGGCTACTTCAACTTTCTCTAGTTCAACAATCTATCTTGGCTACTTCAACTTTCTCTAGTTCAACAATCTATCTTTGCTACTTCAACTTTCTCTAGTTCAACAATCTATCTTGGCTACTTCAACTTTCTCTAGTTCAACAATCTATCTTGGCTACTTCAACTTTCTCTAGTTCAACAATCTATCTTGGCTACTTCAACTTTCTCTAGTTCAACAATCTATCTTGGCTACTTCAACTTTCTCTAGTTCAACAATCTATCTGGGCTACTTCAACTTTCTCTAGTTCAACAATCTATCTTGGCTACTTCAACTTTCTCTAGTTCAACAATCTATCTTGGCTACTTCAACTTTCTCTAGTTCAACAATCTATCTTTGCTACTTCAACTTTCTCTAGTTCAACAATCTATCTTTGCTACTTCAACTTTCTCTAGTTCAACAATCTATCTTGGCTACTTCAACTTTCTCTAGTTCAACAATCTATCTTGGCTACTTCAACTTTCTCTAGTTCAACAATCTATCTTGGCTAGGCTACTTCAACTTTCTCTAGTTCAACAATCTATCTTTGCTACTTCAACTTTCTCTAGTTCAACAATCTATCTTTGCTACTTCAACTTTCTCTAGTTCAACAATCTATCTTGGCTACTTCAACTTTCTCTAGTTCAACAATCTATCTGGGCTACTTCAACTTTCTCTAGTTCAACAAAGTTTAAATATTTTATCAACAGTAGTTCATTTATGTGATTAACACTAGTAATGTTATGGACGCTATTAAATTTTCAATTTTTTACTCCACAAAATTATTTGCCAATATTACTTCGCTGTTATTCATTACCAATTTCTTTACTGTCCTTTCATAACATATTGTAAATGATTAAAACAAAAGAAATTGCACTAAAAAACTACAACATAGTGTATAATACCAACGGTGTCATGTTTAAACAGTGTTACTTTGAAGAAAACATATCAACAGTTTGTGAGCCCAAACAAAGTTCACAAAATAATTCATGTAAATAACTATACTTAGGACCCTGGGCGTGTTATATTTTACTCTAATCCTGGACGTGTTATATTTTACTCTAGTCCTGGGCGTGTTATATTTTACTCTAGTCCTGGACGTGTTATATTTTACTCTAGTCCTGGGCGTGTTATATTTTACTCTAGTCCTGGGCGTGTTATATTTTACTCTAGTCCTGGGCGTGTTATATTTTACTCTAGTCCTGGGCGTGTTATATTTTACTCTAGTCCTGAACGTGTTACATTTTACTCTAGTCCTGGACGTGTTATATTTTACTCTAGTCCTGGACGTGTTATATTTTACTCTAGTCCTGGACGTGTTATATTTTACTCTAGTCCTGGACGTGTTATATTTTACTCTAGTCCTGGACGTGTTATATTTTACTCTAGTCTTGGGCATGTTATATTTTACTCTAGTCCTGGGCGTGTTATATTTTACTCTAGTCCTGGACGTGTTATATTTTACTCTAGTACTGGACGTGTTATATTTTACTCTAGTCCTGGACGTGTTATATTTTACTCTAGTCCTGGACGTGTTATATTTTACTCTAGTCCTGGACGTGTTATATTTTACTCTAGTCCTGGACGTGTTATATTTTACTCTATTCCTGGACGTGTTATATTTTACTCTAGTCTTTTTACTCATTATTCTTTTAGATATTAATTGCCATGGAATCGATGATTGTTAAAAACCATTGCAGCTTTCTTTATAACTGAGATTCCTAAGATTCTTTTTAACATTTAAATATGTCTCAAAATCTTTTAACAATGAGACATGATGATGGCTTTCAAAGGTTCTAACATATATTGGGTTTAATATTAGCTATTTCTCAATGGTATTATTCAAAGTGTATGCTAAAAGGTTCAGCAACGTTCGATGTTTTATTAATTTTCCCTGATGTTTATTTTTGTGTTGCACCATTTGTTCTCTGTCTAATTTAACCGTCTTTACCATTGTACTTCCTCGGTATGGTGCACCACTAGTTCTGTGTCCTTGTTACCATTGTACTTCCTCGGTGTGGTGCACCACTAGTTCTGTGTCCTTGTTATCATTGTACTTCCTCGGTGTGGTGCACCACTAGTTCTGTGTCCTTGTTACCATTGTACTTCCTCGGTGTGGTGCACCACTAGTTCTGTGTCCTTGTTACCATTGTACTTCCTCGGTGTGGTGCACCACTAGTTCTGTGTCCTTGTTACCATTGTACTTCCTCGGTGTGGTGCACCACTAGTTCTGTGTCCTTGTTATCATTGTACTTCCTCGGTGTGGTGCACCACTAGTTCTGTGTCCTTGTTACCATTGTACTTCCTCGGTGTGGTGCACCACTAGTTCTGTGTCCTTGTTACCATTGTACTTCCTCGGTGTGGTGCACCACTAGTTCTGTGTCCTTGTTACCATTGTACTCCCTCGGTGTGGTGCACCACTAGTTCTGTGTCCTTGTTAACATTGTACTTCCTCGGTGTGGTGCACTGGAGCTCTAGTCATGCTGATATTTATAATTTTTACTTTTTTAGTGGTTGTTGACCTACTTTCCCCACAATTACATTGCCAGTTCACCAAGCTATCAGCATAAAGCAGACTTGTGTCTTACAGTTACATTGCCAGTTCACCAAGCCATCAGCATAAAGCAGACTTGTGTCTTACAGTTACATTGCCAGTTCACCAAGCCATCATCATAAAGCAGACTTGTGTCTTACAGTTACATTGCCAGTTCACCAAGCCATCAGCATAAAGCAGACTTGTGCACCCTAAACTTTTAATGTGTGCAGGCCCCTGGTGGAGCACCTGTTTCAATGACCAGACTATCAGATTAATTCATTTTAGTTGGAGTTGGTTATATCACACTGGACTTGACAACCATCTTTGGTTATGTTCTCCCTTTAGTTGGAGGCATCTGGGTCTTTCAAAGCTTAGAGCCAAGCCATTCCACTGTCTACAACGACCATGTTTATTATTGGCCTCCTCATTGTCCTTCACTGCGCCACTGCTTGATGTGACTAGCTTCCATCCTGCGTTTGACTGCCAAACAAAATTGAGCTTTTAGTTTGGCCTAACTGACGGCTAGTTGAGTGGAATTGTCTCATTGTTCCAGATCAGTTTTTTTTTTGTTTTTTCATACTTAAAGAACTTAAAGAAATTCAAACATAACCTGTAATTTTGTTTTTTTATTTGCACAGTGGTCAGTGTTATAGGTCAAGTACAATCAGGTCATCATCACCAGTTCCTGCAACTGTACAAACACCCACAGTAGCCAAGACACCACGAAGAAAACCTCACTCTATCCAAATGGTGGAGATACCTCCCACACCTAATACCAGCTGCCATAAACATCAACAGCAGCATGCAAGAAAAGAGCAGCAGAAGAAACTGCATCAGGAGCAGCAGAGCAACACGCAGTTGTCTTTACTTGCAACACCTTTTGAGAGTGGGACATTAGGAGTTGGTTACAGGAACAGTCTGATCCTGGACAGTGGTCGCCTACCACCATGTGTGCAGATTTCTGGGTGAGTTCATTAGCTGCTAGTAACATAGCTGCAGAAATAAACAGAGTAGATATTACTCAGGTAACAGCATTAGTAAGACATATGATCACGGGGTGATTAAGGTCCCTCGTTCGATCCTCGCTGGATTTTTTCAGGTCCTGGTGAAGGTTCTTAAGTCCATTCAGCATAAAATGGATACTGTCAGGTATCTATAGGAGACACCCAGGTGACTAGGACAACTTCCCCAACTAATGTCAGGTATCCATAGGAGACACACAGGTGACTAGGACAACTTCCCCAACTAATGTCAGTATCCATAGGAGACACCCAGGTGACCAGGACAACTTCCCCAACTAATATCAGGTATCCATAGGAGACACACAGGTGACTAGGACAACTTCCCCAACTAATGTCAGGTATCCATAGGAGACACCCAGGTGACTAGGACAACTTCCCCAACTAATGTCAGGTATCCATAGGAGACACCCAGGTGACTAGGACAACTTCCCCAACTAATGTCAGGTATCCATAGGAGACACCCAGGTGACTAGGACAACTTCCCCAACTAATGTCAGGTATCCATAGGAGACACCCAGGTGACTAGGACAACTTCCCCAACTAATGTCAGTATCCATAGGAGACACCCAGGTGACTAGGACAACTTCCCCAACTAATGTCAGGTATCCATAGGAGACACCCAGGTGACTAGGACAACTTCCCCAACTAATGTCAGGTATCCATAGGAGACACCCAGGTGACTAGGACAACTTCCCCAACTAATGTCAGGTATCCATAGGAGACACCCAGGTGACTAGGACAACTTCCCCAACTAATGTCAGGTATCCATAGGAGACACCCAGGTGACTAGGACAACTTCCCCAACTAATGTCAGGTATCCATAGGAGACACCCAGGTGACTAGGACAACTTCCCCAACTAATGTCAGGTATCCATAGGAGACACCCAGGTGACTAGGACAACTTCCCCAACTAATGTCAGGTATCCATAGGAGACACACAGGTGACTAGGACAACTTCCCCAACTAATGTCAGGTATCCATAGGAGACACCCAGGTGACTAGGACAACTTCCCCAACTAATGTCAGGTATCCATAGGAGACACACAGGTGACTAGGACAACTTCCCCAACTAATGTCAGTATCCATAGGAGACACCCAGGTGACTAGGACAACTTCCCCAACTAATGTCAGGTATCCATAGGAGACACCCAGGTGACTAGGACAACTTCCCCAACTAATGTCAGGTATCCATAGGAGACACCCAGGTGACTAGGACAACTTCCCCAACTAATGTCACTATCCATAGGAGACACACAGGTGACTAGGACAACTTCCCCAACTAATGTCAGGTATCCATAGGAGACACCCAGGTGACTATGACAACTTCCCCAACTAATGTCAGGTATCCATAGGAGACACCCAGGTGACTAGGACAACTTCCCCAACTAATGTCAGTTATCCATAGGAGACACACAGGTGACTAGGACAACTTCCCCAACTAATGTCAGTATCCATACGAGACACACAGGTGACTAGGACAACTTCCCCAACTAATGTCAGGTATCCATAGGAGACACACAGGTGACTAGGACAACTTCCCCAACTAATGTCAGGTATCCATAGGAGACACCCAGGTGACTAGGACAACTTCCCCAACTAATGTCAGGTATCCATAGGAGACACACAGGTGACTAGGACAACTTCCCCAACTAATGTCAGTATCCATAGGAGACACCCAGGTGACTAGGACAACTTCCCCAATTAATGTCAGGTATCTATAGGAGACACCCAGGTGA
Organism: Bulinus truncatus; assembly: GCA_021962125.1. Classification (NCBI taxonomy): domain Eukaryota; kingdom Metazoa; phylum Mollusca; class Gastropoda; family Planorbidae; genus Bulinus; species Bulinus truncatus. The sequence continues at coordinate 8,275,643 of JAGDYQ010000016.1, read as the reverse complement.
CTAGGACAACTTCCCCAACTAATGTCAGGTATCCATAGGAGACACCCAGGTGACTAGGACAACTTCCCCAACTAATGTCAGGTATCCATAGGAGACACCCAGGTGACTAGGACAACTTCCCCAACTAATGTCAGGTATCCATAGGAGACACACAGGTGACTAGGACAACTTCCCCAACTAATGTCAGGTATCCATAGGAGACACCCAGGTGACTAGGACAACTTCCCCAACTAATGTCAGGTATCTATAGGAGACACCCAGGTGACTAGGACAACTTCCCCAACTAATGTCAGGTATCTATAGGAGACACCCAGGTGACTAGGACAACTTTCCCAACTAATGTCATTAGTTGACATTAGTTGGGGAAGTTGTCCTAGTCTCCTGGATGTGCCTATTTCGCCATTGCGTTAAGCTATGGTTGGGATGAAAGAAGGACAAGACAAATACAGTCCATATAGTAATTTATAGGATCTAGCTATTAAATCTTATCATTACTGGGACTGTTCACACGTTTATAGCATTAGTATGGAGTATCAAATTATATTTATTATATTTTCACTATTCCATTTGAGAGCCAATCAGAAGTTCAGACTGAAAATATTTTTGAAAATGTTTTTTTTTTCAGCCTGAACTCAAGTCCAGCATTTCAAGATCTGGCTGTAGGGGACAGAATTCTAGAGGTTGATGGGACAACTGTCAGAGACAAAACTTTAGAAGAGGTAATTTGATGGAGGTCCTGCCTTCCCTTATGTTCCTCTCCAGGAAGAGTCTCAGCATAGGCTAAATACTGTACAATACATAGTTTTAGAATTTTGTGTTTCTTTGTAGACTTTGTCATAAAAAATGTCTATATTGGCTGACTGAAGAACATATCCTAAATGTCGTCATGCATCTACTCAATTTATATTCACATAATCTTAACAAATAATACAACAACATGTCATAAATATACTGGGAGCTTCATGCAATTCTAAGAGCATTTGGCTATCATTGCTATGTACATTTATGTGAAACAAAAATTTTCCTTCCAAAAGTTACGTAGAAAATATCTGACACACAAAGCCTTCTGTAAATGACCACCGGTAGTAAATATTTGTCTACTTTTTTTTTTTATGAGTGTGCCTTTATTATAAGTCACCAATTCTATTTATTGGTGGCCTGGACACAATTCAGTTTATAACATTAAAAACAATAAAATTCTCTAATATTTTCACTAAACATCGTTAATTGCAAATTAGTGTAACTTGTTTAGTGTTGTGTTTTTAAAGTTATTTCTTGAAAGTTAAGATTGGTTCTGACTAGCAAGGAAATAATTTGTTATTACTATATACTGTTAAGTTGGTTCTGACTAGCAAGGAAATAATTTATTACTATATACTGTTAAGTTGGTTCTGACTAGCAAGGAAAGAATTTGTTATAACTATATACTGTTAAGTTGGTTCTGACTAGCAAGGAAATAATTTGTTATTACTATATACTGTTAAGTTGGTTCTGACTAGCAAGGAAATAATTTATTACTATATACTGTTAAGTTGGTTCTGACTAGCAAGGAAAGAATTTGTTATAACTATATACTGTTAAGTTGGTTATGACTAGCAAGGAAAGAATTTGTTATTACTATATACTGTTAAGTTGGTTCTGACTAGCAAGGAAAGAATTTGTTATTACTGTATACTGTTAAGTTGGCTCTGACTAGCAAGGAAAGAATTTGTTATAACTATATACTGTTAAGTTGGTTCTGACTAGCAAGGAAAGAATTTGTTATTACTATATACTGTTAAGTTGGTTCTGACTAGCAAGGAAAGAATTTGTTATTACTATATACTGTTAAGTTGGCTCTGACTAGCAAGGAAAGAATTTGTTATAACTATATACTGTTAAGTTGGTTCTGACTAGCAAGGAAAGAATTTGGTATTACTATATACTGTTAAGTTGGTTATGACTAGCAAGGAAAGAATTTGTTATTGGGTCATTCCATGTCAACTCAACCAGTTTTTTGAAAATTGTTCACCCGACCCTCTCAGATCTTCCTGAAATTTTTATGGCTTGTGGTACATTCAACGTTAAGTGATTCCTGAAAATTTCAGACCATTTGCTCAAAAACTTTTTGAGATATGATTTTTTAAAGTTTTAAGGGTAGTCGCGAGTTCGCGTGACATCTATATTTTCGCGATATTTGAACGTGAATATTTCAAAAACTAAAAGAGTTATCAGGCTGTAATTTTCAGTATTTACTCATTGTTTTATCCTGAGTTGAATGATGTATTTATCTCAAGTGTAGCTTGCACACAGAATGCCCTAAAAAATTCCAAACATTGCACTTCAGACAGTATTCATCAATATTTGACCCCCTCGCTACGGGCCTCATTAACGTGTATTATGGTAAATCAGCATAGCAATGAAATGTCAATCAAATTTTATGAAAAAATACAGTTAGTTTTAAGTTATAAAATCAAATTACAGATTGTTTGTTTTTATCAACCATACAAGCAACCATGCAAGGCGGATATCAGCGTTAGCTCATTATGCTGCCAATGCAGTTAACTGATGGTATCTTATCTATATACACACAGTCCTACTATCAAACAGTTTCTTGTAATTGGCAAAATGCACATCATCATAGCAATACTGTCTTGATGAGCTGCCAGACAACATTGGTGGTGGAAGATTGCACCGTACATTAGTGAATGGTATCCAGCAGATATCTTCACGACTTGGCCAAGTTAATCTGTTTGTAGGTGATCTGTTCATGAACTTGACCAAGATATCTTGATGTTCAACAGAGTGTTCTGTTATGCACCCAATAAACCAATCAGTGTTATAAAATACAGCACAAACTGTCCAGGATGCAGATCTGCAATGCTTGGTGCCGGTTCAACTACCCAGTCAGGTTCTTGTGACACATTGAGTGATTGACGATCGTATCACAGTTATCACATGACAACCTGAATATCTTGAGTTTTTTTTTCACTTACTGCCACAAACCGGTTGTGTGACCGTGTACCAGGAACGGTTTGAATTGAAGCAAATCGTTCAACCAAGCAACTACGTTGACTTTAACGTCATCCTTTGCTGCAAAAAAGAAATGAATTCCTGGAACGTTTTTTTGGTTGCCCAATCGTACACCTGATGTGGCGTTAGTTCTTAATGTTGCAGAGTTGCCTGCAAACTTGCTCTTGCTACTAGCCTCTTTACTGTGCCACCAATACCATCCCAAAGACTTTTTCCATGACTGGTAGCAAAAAATTTCCACTCTGCTTCACTGCCAAAATCTGTTTTATGCAGAAACAGATTCTTGAAGTTTTTGCAGTTTTTATTTTGTGCTGCTGCCCCTTCACTGAAGGAAACTTAGTTGGCCATGTTACGTAACCCAAGGTTATGGTCAAGCTCCCAACTTACTTTGTTGCCCGTAATGACATATGCATAGAGAGCATGATCACCCCCTACCCCCCGACCTTTATAAAGTTAAGTTGGAATAAGTTAATATACATTAGATGAGAGAAAGATGTAATAGAATATAGCGCTGACATGCTTGGAATAGACATAGGTTTTGTAGTTTGTTATAGTAGAAGTAGTTATGAGATCTTTAAATAAGAAGAGTTGTATTATAGTTGTATATATATGCATATATATATATTAGTTCTATAAATTCTGACGCTACATAGAGGAATAAGTTATATCAATAATAAGATAAAGAAGACAAAGAAATGAGTACTCAAGTGACCTATTAACAAAGGCTCCAAAGATCAAATATTAATAAATTGTCATAAATTTTTCTTTTAAAATTAAAAAAAAATTTCATAATTTTTATTTAAATTACATGAAATCTGAACATACAGTGATATAAAATGAAATAATTAAGAAACCATTGAAAAAATTTTTTTTTGACATTTTTTGCCCAGTATCAACATACCTTGATGGTCTGACCAAGAATCCCTGACACAACACTTTACCCAGTATCAACATACCTTGATGGCCTGACCAAAGAATACCTAACGTTACGTTCATGATGTTTTTGCAAGCAAATATTACATAAAAAAATCATTTAAAAGTACTTATTCACTTATAAACATATCAGAATATATTTGTCAAGTAAAAAAATGAAATTCACAATAAGAAAACCCAGTCCATCAAAGATGTCAGTTCAAACATTCAAAATTACTATGGTCCACAATAGTGTAGAAATCATGCGAATTCCTGCAGATTTTTCACCAAGAAGGCGTTAAGACACCAACATGAAATTTTCACCATAGCTTGTACTTGCCAAGGCTAACAAGTGTGCAAATATATGAAAAGTATGAATTACTGTCCACATGGTCATCTGGGGGTCGCAATGCGTGCAAAAATGGACGACCATGATGCTTAAAGGGACCCACCATGAATACACTATTATTGATTAACAGGAATTCTCTATCAAAATAATAAACACACTATTTGTATAACAAACATCATTTCATGTCTTAAAAGTTCTTGGCTATACCGGGTCAAATATTGATGAAAACTGTCTGAAGTGCAATGTTTGGAATTTTTTAGGGCATTCTGTGTGTAAGTTAAATATATTATTCAACTCAGGATAAAACAAGGAGTAAATATTGAAAATTTCAGCTTGATACCTCTTTTAGTTTTTGAAATATTCACGTTCAAATATCGCGAAAATGTAAATGTCACGCGAACTCGCGACTACCCTTAAAACTTAAAAAAAATTATTTCTCGGAAAGTTTTTTACCAAATGGCCTGAAATTTTCAGGAATCACTCAACTTTGAATGTACCACAAGCTATGAAAATTTCAGGAAGATCTGAGAGGGTCGGGTGAACACCACTGGTTGAGTTGACATGGAATGACCCTATTACTATATACTGTTAAGTTGGTTCTGACTAGCAAGGAAAGAATTTGTTATTACTATATACTGTTAAGTTGGTTCTGACTAGCAAGGAAAGAATTTGTTATTACTATATACTGTTAAGTTGGTTATGACTAGCAAGGAAAGAATTTGTTATTACTATATACTGTTAAGTTGGTTCTGACTAGCAAGGAAAGAATTTGTTTATTACTATATACTGTTAAGTTGGTTCTGACTAGCAAGGAAAGAATTTGTTATTACTATATACTGTTAAGTTGGTTCTGACTAGCAAGGAAAGACTTTGTTATAACTATATACTGTGTCCTACTTTACAGATCAACCATTTGTTGACTAACTATCAAAAACCTGTTCATGTTATGGTGGAGAGGGATCTTTCTCCTCTACGACTTCCTCCAGATGAAGACAATGCTCAGCAATCACCTAACCTGCTGACTAAGTCACTGTCCAGAAGTTCTCTAGAAGATTCTTACAGCTCAGCAGCATCAGACAATGAGGCAGCCATTATTGTGCAGGGGACACCAGTCAGGCTTCGACCAAAAGGATCTCTCAGAGCCAAAGGGCAAGTAACTCTTTACATAAGTCTAATATTCAAGCATAACTCCTTCCAGAGAATTGCTCATAATCCTTAATATCCCCATGAGACATAATAAAAAACTGTATGCATAGTAATGAATAATTATTTTTTTTAAAATTTATATGAAGTTATCCTATTTAATTTTTGTGTAGGATGGCTTTTGCTGTTATGTGAAACGATGCTATCTATTAGCTCCTTGTATTCTGTTTATTATTTTGATGTTAACATGAAACCTATTCAGTGAAACTTGCAATAGCTTCTTTTTAAGAATTTCACAAAAAATCTGTCATAGCATTGTACAAAAAAGAACTTTCACACCGCTATGCTTTACTCTTATGATGTGTCCAACATTTTACACATCTTCTTTGATTTTATATAAAGTGAGGAATCTCTCCACTTTTTTCTTTGGGGCTATTGTCACTCTAACTAGTTAACATGAAACTCTTACACCTATGTACCCCACTAACACACTGAGTGAGACCAAGTACCATCAGCTCAGTAGATTTCTCATACATCATGGCAGAGCAGAAAATAATACCACTTCCACTGCAAAAATCGGTTGATCGGCTAGAATTTTTTTTAAAATTTTGCTTGTATTGTTAAATACTGATTAACCAATCAACTCATAACTCGAGTTTTGACTTCATATATTAAAAATTTACACTTATAAATAATCATAATGTTTTTTTATTGCATTCCAGGCACAGTCCATCTCGCAGACGTAGTAAATCTCCTTCACCTTGTCCCCAGACTAGACAGAAAAGTATCGACCTAAATAGATCTCATTCATTCTCCACACGTCAACAAGACCACAGAGTTTTCAGAGCTGTGGATTTGATACTGGGTGAAGTGCTGGGTCAGGGATTCTTTGGTCAGGCCATCAAGGTATGTTGATACTGGGTGAAGTGCTGGGTCAGGTATTCTTTGGTCAGGCCATCAAGGTATGTTGATACTGGGTGAAGTGCTGGTTCAGGCCATCAAGGTATGTTGATACTGGGTGAAGTGCTGGGATAGGTATTCTTTGGTCAGGCCATCAAGGTATGTTGATACTGGGTGAAGTGCTGGGTTAGGTATTCTTTGGTCAGGCCATCAAGGTATGTTCATACTGGGTGAAGTGCTGGGTTAGGTATTCTTTGGTCAGGCCATCAAGGTATGTTGATACTGGGTGAAGTGCTGGGTCAGGTATTCTTTGGTCAGGCTATCAAGGTATGTTGATACTGGGTAAAGTGTTGTGTCAGGGATTCTTTGGTCAGGCCATCAAGGTATGTTGATGCTGGGTGAAGTGCTGGGTCAGGCCATCAAGGTATGTTGATACTGGGTAAAGTGCTGGGTCAGGTATTCTTTTGTCAGGCCATCAAGGTATATTGATACTGGGTAAAGTGTTGTGTCAGGGATTCTTTGGTCAGGCCATCAAGTTATGTTGATACTGGGTGAAGTGCTGGGTTAGGTATTCTTTGGTCAGGCCATCAAGGTATGTTGATACTGGGTGAAGTGCTGGGTCAGGTATTCTTTGGTCAGGCCATCAAGGTATGTTGATACTGGGTGAAGTGCTGGGTTAGGTATTCTTTGGTCAGGCCATCAAGGTATGTTGATACTGGGTGAAGTGCTGGGTTAGGTATTCTTTGGTCAGGCCATCAAGGTATGATGATACTCGGTGAAGTGCTGGGTTAGGTATTCTTTGGTCAGGCCATCAAGGTATGTTGATACTGGGTGAAGTGCTGGGTCAGGTATTCTTTGGTGAGGCCATCAAGGTATGTTGATACTGGGTGAAGTGCTGGGTTAGGTATTCTTTGGTCAGGCCATCAAGGTATGTTGATACTGGGTGAAGTGCTGGGTTAGGTATTCTTTGGTCAGGACATAAAGGTATGTTGATACTGGGTGAAGTGCTGGGTCAGGTATTCTTTTGTCAGGCCATCAAGGTATATTGATACTGGGTAAAGTGTTGTGTCAGGGATTCTTTGGTCAGGCCATCAAGTTATGTTGATACTGGGTGAAGTGCTGGGTTAGGTATTCTTTGGTCAGGCCATCAAGGTATGTTGATACTGGGTGAAGTGCTGGGTTAGGTATTCTTTGGTCAGGACATGAAGGTATGTTGATACTGGGTGAAGTGCTGGGTCAGGTATTCTTTTGTCAGGCCATCAAGGTATATTGATACTGGGTAAAGTGTTGTGTCAGGGATTCTTTGGTCAGGCCATCAAGTTATGTTGATACTGGGTGAAGTGCTGGGTTAGTTATCCTTTGGTAAGCCAACAAGGTATGTTGATACTGGGTGAAGTGCTGGGTTAGGTATTCTTTGGTCAGGCCATCAAGGTATGTTGATACTGGGTGAAGTGCTGGGTTAGGTATTCTTTGGTCAGGCCATCAAGGTATATTGATACTGGGTGAAGTGCTGGGTTAGGTATTCTTTGGTCAGGCCATGAAGGTATGTTGATACTGGGTGAAGTGCTGGGTCAGGTATTCTTTTGTCAGGCCATCAAGGTATGTTGATACTGGGTGAAGTGCTGGGTCAGGTATTCTTTGGTCAGGCCATCAAGGTTTGTTGATACTGGGTGAAGTGATGGGTCAGGTATTCTTTGGTCAGGTTATCAAGGTATGTTGATACTGGGTGAAGTGCTGGGTTAGGTATTCTTTGGTCAGGCCATCAAGGTATGTTGATACTGGGTGAACTGCTGGGTTAGGTATTCTTTGGTCAGGCCATTAAGGTATGTTGATACTGGGTGAAGTGCTGGGTTAGGTATTCTTTGGTTAGGTCATCAAAGTATGTTGATACTGGGTGAAGTGCTGGGTCAGGTATTCTTTGGTCAGGCCATAAAGGTATGTTGATACTGGGTAAAGTGTTGTGTCAGGGATTCTTTGGTCAGGCCATCAAGGTATGTTTATACTGGCTGAAGTTCTGGGTCAGGCCATCAAGGTATATTGATACTGGTTGAAGTGCTGGGTTAGGTATTCTTTGGTCAGGCCATCAAGGTATGTTGATACTGGGTGAAGTGCTGGGTCAGGTATTCTTTGGTCAGGCCATCAAGGTATGTTGATACTGGGTGAAGTGCTGGGTTAGGTATTCTTTGGTCAGGCCATCAAGGTATGTTGATATTGGGTAAAGTGTTGTGTCAGGTATTCTTTGGTCAGGCCATCAAGGTATGTTTATACTGGGTGAAGTGCTGGGTCAGGCCATCAAGGTATGTTGATACTGGGTGAAGTACTGGGTTAGGTTATCTTTGGTCAGGCCATCAAGGTATGTTGATACTGGGTGAAGTGCTGGGTTAGGTATTCTTTGGTCAGGCCATCAAGGTATGTTGATACTGGGTGAAGTGCTGGGTTAGGTATTCTTTGGTCAGGCCATCAAGGTATGTTGATACTGGGTGAAGTGCTGGGTTAGGTATTCTTTGGTCAGGCCATCAAGGTATGTTGATACTGGGTGAAGTGCTGGGTCATGGATTCTTTGGTCAGGCCATCAAGGTATGTTGAAACTAGGTAAAGTGTTGTGTCAGGGATACTTTGGTCAGGCCATCAAGGTATGTTGATACTGGGTGAAGTGCTGGGTCAGGCCATCAATGTATGTTGATACTGGGTGAAGTGCTGGGTTAGGTATTCTTTGGTCAGGCCATCAAGGTATGTTGATACTGGGTGAAGTGCTGGGTTAGGTATTCTTTGGTCAGGCCATCAAGGTATGTTGATACTGGGTGAAGTACTGGGTTAGGTATTCTTTGGTCAGGCCATCAAGGTATGTTGATACTGGGTGAAGTGCTGGGTTAGGTATTCTTTGGTCAGGCCATCAAGGTATGTTGATAATGGGTGAAGTGCTGGGTTAGGTATTCTTTGGTCTAGGCCATCAAGGTATGTTGATACTGGGTGAAGTGCTGGGTTAGGTATTCTTTGGTCAGGCCATCAAGGTATGTTGATACTGGGTGAAGTGCTGGGTTAGGTATTCTTTGGTCAGGCCATCAAGGTATGTTGATACTGGGTGAAGTGCTGGGTTAGGTATTCTTTGGTCAGGCCATCAAGGTATGTTGATAATGGGTGAAGTGCTGGGTTAGGTATTCTTTGGTCAGGCCATCAAGGTATGTTGATACTGGGTGAAGTGCTGGGTTAGGTATTCTTTGGTCAGGCCATCAAGGTATGTTGATACTGGGTGAAGTGCTGGGTTAGGTATTCTTTGGTCAGGCCATCAAGGTATGTTGATACTGGGTGAAGTGCTGGGTTAGGTATTCTTTGGTCAGGCCATCAAGGTATGTTGATACTGGGTGAAGTGCTGGGTTAGGTATTCTTTGGTCAGGCCATCAAGGTATGTTGATACTGGGTGAAGTGCTGGGTCAGGCCATCAAGGTATGTTGATACTGGGTGAAGTACTGGGTTAGGTATTCTTTGGTCAGGCCATCAAGGTATGTTGATACTGGGTTAAGTGCTGGGTCATGGATTCTTTGGTCAGGCCATCAAGGTATGTTGATACTAGGTAAAGTGTTGTGTCAGGGATTCTTTGGTCAGGCCATCAAGGTATGTTGATACTGGGTGAAGTGCTGGGTCAGGCCATCAAGGTATGTTGATACTGTGTGAAGTGCTGGGTTAGGTATTCTGTTGTCAGGCCATCAAGGTATGTTGATACTGGAAGAAGTGCTGGGTTAGGTATTCTTTGGTCAGGCCATCAAGGTATGTTGATACTGGGTGAAGTGCTGGGTCAGGCCATCAAGGTATGTTGATACTGGGTGAAGTACTGGGTTAGGTATTCTTTGGTCAGGCCATCAAGGTATGTTGATACTGGGTGAAGTGCTGGGTTAGGTATTCTGTTGTCAGGCCATCAAGGTATGTTGATACTGGATGAAGTGCTGGGTTAGGTATTCTTTGGTCAGGCCATCAAGGTATGTTGATACTGGGTGAAGTGCTGGGTCAGGCCATCAAGGTATGTTGATACTGGGTGAAGTACTGGGTTAGGTATTCTTTGGTCAGGCCATCAAGGTATGTTGATACTGGGTGAAGTGCTGGGTTAGGTATTCTTTGGTCAGGCCATCAAGGTATGTTGATACTGGGTGAAGTGCTGGGTTAGGTATTCTTTGGTCAGGCCATCAAGGTATGTTGATACTGGGTGAAGTGCTGGGTTAGGTATTCTTTGGTCAGGCCATCAAGGTATGTTGATACTGGGTGAAGTGCTGGGTCAGGCCATCAAGGTATGTTGATACTGGGTGAAGTGCTGGGTTAGGTATTCTTTGGTCAGGCCATCAAGGTATGTTGATACTGGGTGAAGTGCTGGGTTAGGTATTCTTTGGTCAGGCCATCAAGGTATGTTGATACTGGGTGAAGTGCTGGGTTAGGTATTCTTTGGTCAGGCCATCAAGGTTTGTTGATACTGGGTGAAGTGCTGGGTTAGGTATTCTTTGGTCAGGCCATCAAGGTATGTTGATACTGGGTGAAGTGCTGGGTTAGGTATTCTTTGGTCAGGCCATCAAGGTATGTTGATACTGGGTGAAGTGCTGGGTTAGGGATTCTTTGGTCAGGCCATCAAGGTATGTTGATACTGGGTGAAGTGCTGGGTTAGGTATTCTTTGGTCAGGCCATCAAGGTATGTTGATACTGGGTGAAGTGCTGGGTCAGGTATTCTTTGGTCAGGCCATCAAGGTATGTTGATACTGGGTGAAGTGCTGGGTTAGGTATTCTTTGGTCAGGCCATCAAGGTATGTTGATACTGGGTGAAGTGCTGGGTCAGGTATTCTTTGGTCAGGCCATCAAGGTATGTTGATACTGGGTGAAGTGCTGGGTTAGGTATTCTTTGGTCAGGCCATCAAGGTATGTTGATACTGGGTGAAGTGCTGGGTTAGGTATTCTTTGGTCAGGCCATCAAGGTATGTTGATACTGGGTGAAGTGCTGGGTTAGGTATTCTTTGGTCAGGCCATCAAGGTATGTTGATACTGGGTGGCCAAAGTGCTGGGTTAGGTATTCTTTGGTCAGGCCATCAAGGTATGTTGATACTGGGTGAAGTGCTGGGTTAGGTATTCTTTGGTCAGGCCATCAAGGTATGTTGATACTGGGTGAAGTGCTGGGTTAGGTATTCTTTGGTCAGGCCATCAAGGTATGTTGATACTGGGTGAAGTGCTGGGTTAGGTATTCTTTGGTCAGGCCATCAAGGTATGTTGATACTGGTGAAGTGCTGGGTTAGGTATTCTTTGGTCAGGCCATCAAGGTATGTTGATACTGGGTGAAGTGCTGGGTTAGGTATTCTTTGGTCAGGCCATCAAGGTATGTTGATACTGGCTGATGTTCTGGGTCAGGCCATCAAGGTATGTTGATACTGGGTGAAGTGCTGGGTCATGGATTCTTTGGTCAGGCCATCAAGGTATGTTGATACTAGGTAAAGTGTTGTGTCAGGGATACTTTGGTCAGGCCATCAAGGTATGTTGATACTGGGTGAAGTGCTGGGTCAGGCCATCAAGGTATGTTGATACTGGGTGAAGTGCTGGGTTAGGTATTCTTTGGTCAGGCCATCAAGGTATGTTGATACTGGGTGAAGTGCTGGGTTAGGTATTCTTTGGTCAGGCCATCAAGGTATGTTGATACTGTGTGAAGTGCTGGGTTAGGTATTCTTTGGTCAGGCCATCAAGGTATGTTGATACTGGGTGAAGTGCTGGGTCAGGTATTCTTTGGTCAGGCCATCAAGGTATGTTGATACTGGGTGAAGTGCTGGGTCATGAATTCTTTGGTCAGGCCATCAAGGTATGTTGATACTAGGTAAAGTGTTGTGTCAGGGATACTTTGGTCAGGCCATCAAGGTATGTTGATACTGGGTGAAGTGCTGGGTCAGACCATCAAGGTATGTTGATACTGGGTGAAGTGCTGGGTTAGGTATTCTTTGGTCAGGCCATCAAGGTATGTTGATACTGGGTGAAGTGCTGGGTTAGGTATTCTTTGGTCAGGCCATCAAGGTATGTTGATACTGTGTGAAGTGCTGGGTTAGGTATTCTTTGGTCAGGCCATCAAGGTATGTTGATACTGGGTGAAGTGCTGGGTCAGGCCATCAAGGTATGTTGATACTGGGTGAAGTACTGGGTTAGGTATTCTTTGGTCAGGCCATCAAGGTATGTTGATACTGGGTGAAGTGCTGGGTTAGGTATTCTTTGGTCAGGCCATCAAGGTATGTTGATACTGGGTGAAGTGCTGGGTTAGGTATTCTTTGGTCAGGCCATCAAGGTATGTTGATACTGGATAAAGTGCTGGGGCAGGTATTCTTTGGTCAGGCTATCAAGGTATGTTGATACTGGGTGAAGTGCTGGGTTAGGTATTCTTTGGTCAGGCCATCAAGGTATGTTGATACTGGATGAAGTGCTGGGTTAGGTATTCTTTGGTCAGGCCATCAAGGTATGTTGATACTGGGTGAAGTGCTGGGTCAGGCCATCAAGGTATGTTGATACTGGGTGAAGTACTGGGTTAGGTATTCTTTGGTCAGGCCATCAAGGTATGTTGATACTGGGTGAAGTGCTGGGTTAGGTATTCTTTGGTCAGGCCATCAAGGTATGTTGATACTGGGTGAAGTGCTGGGTTAGGTATTCTTTGGTCAGGCCATCAAGGTATGTTGATACTGGGTGAAGTGCTGGGTTAGGTATTCTTTGGTCAGGCCATCAAGGTATGTTGATACTGGGTGAAGTGCTGGGTCATGGATTCTTTGGTCAGGCCATCAAGGTATGTTGATACTAGGTAAAGTGTTGTGTCAGGGATACTTTGGTCAGGCCATCAAGGTATGTTGATACTGGGTGAAGTGCTGGGTAAGGCCATCAAGGTATGTTTATACTGGGTGAAGTGCTGGGTTAGGTATTCTTTGGTCAGGCCATCAAGGTATATTGATACTGGGTGAAGTGCTGGGTTAGGTATTCTTTGGTCAGGCCATCAAGGTATGTTGATACTGGGTGAAGTGCTGGGTTAGGTATTCTTTGGTCAGGCCATCAAGGTATGTTGATACTGGGTGAAGTTCTGGGTTAGGTATTCTTTGGTCAGGCCATTAAGGTATGTTGATTTTGTGTGAAGTGCTGAGTTAGGTATTCTTTGGTCAGGCCATCAAGGTATGTTGATACTGGGTGAAGTGCTGGGTCAGGCCATCAAGGTATGTTGATACTGGGTGAAGTACTGGGTTAGGTATTCTTTGGTCAGGCCATCAAGGTATGTTGATACTGGGTGAAGTGCTGGGTTAGGTATTCTTTGGTCAGGCCATCAAGGTATGTTGATACTGGGTGAAGTGCTGGGTTAGGTATTCTTTGGTCAGGCCATCAAGGTATGTTGATACTGGGTGAAGTGCTGGGTCAGGCCATCAAGGTATGTTGATACTGGGTGAAGTGCTGGGTTAGGTATTCTTTGGTCAGGCCATCAAGGTATGTTGATACTGGGTGAAGTGCTGGGTTAGGTATTCTTTGGTTAGGCCATTAAGGTATGTTAATACTGGGTGAAGTGCTGGGTTAGGTATTCTTTGGTCAGGCCATCAAGGTTTGTTGATACTGGGTGAAGTGCTGGGTTAGGTATTCTATGGTCAGGCCATAAAGGTATGTAGATAATGGGTGAAGTGCTGGGTCAGGTATTCTTTGGTCAGGCCATAAAAGTATGTTGATACTGGGTAAAGTGTTGTGTCAGGGATTCTTTGGTCAGGCCATCAAGGTATGTTTATACTGGCTGAAGTTCTGGGTCAGGCCATCAAGGTATATTGATACTGGTTGAAGTGCTGGGTTAGGTATTCTTTGGTCAGGCCATCAAGGTATGTTGATACTGGGTGAAGTGCTGGGTCAGGTATTCTTTGGTCAGGCCATCAAGGTATGATGATACTGGGTGAAGTGCTGGGTTAGGTATTCTTTGGTCAGGCCATCAAGGTATGTTGATATTGGGTAAAGTGTTGTGTCAGGTATTCTTTGGTCAGGCCATCAAGGTATGTTGATACTGGGTGAAGTGCTGGGTCAGGTATTCTTTTGTCAGGCCATCAAGGTATATTGATACTGGGTGAAGTGCTGGGTCAGGTATCCTTTGGTCAGGCCATCAAGGTATGTTGATACTGGGTGAAGTTCTGGGTCAGGCCATCAAGGTATGTTGATACTGGGTGAAGTACTGGGTTAGGTATTCTTTGGTCAGGCCATCAAGGTATGTTGATAATTGGTGAAGTGTTGTGTCAGGTATTCTTTGGTCAGGCCATCAAGGTATGTTGATACTAGGTAAAGTGTTGTGTCAGGGATACTTTGGTCAGGCCATCAAGGTATGTTGATACTGGGTGAAGTGCTGGGTCAGGCCATCAAGGTATGTTGATACTGGGTGAAGTGCTGGGTTAGGTATTCTTTGGTCAGGCCATCAAGGCATATTGATACTGGGTGAAGTGCTGGGTCAGGCCATCAAGGTATGTTGATACTGGGTGAAGTACTGGGTTAGGTATTCTTTGGTCAGGCCATCAAGGTATGTTGATACTGGGTGAAGTGCTGGGTTAGGTATTCTTTGGTCAGGCCATCAAGGTATGTTGATACTGTGTGAAGTGCTGGGTTAGGTATTCTGTTGTCAGGCCATCAAGGTATGTTGATACTGGATGAAGTGCTGGGTTAGGTATTCTTTGGTCAGGCCATCAAGGTATGTTGATACTGGGTGAAGTGCTGGGTCAGGCCATCAAGGTATGTTGATACTGGGTGAAGTACTGGGTTAGGTATTCTTTGGTCAGGCCATCAAGGTATGTTGATACTGGGTGAAGTGCTGGGTTAGGTATTCTTTGGTCAGGCCATCAAGGTATGTTGATACTGGGTGAAGTGCTGGGTTAGGTATTCTTTGGTCAGGCCATCAAGGTATGTTGATACTGGGTGAAGTGCTGGGTTAGGTATTCTTTGGTCAGGCCATCAAGGTATGTTGATACTGGGAGAAGTGCTGGGTCATGGATTCTTTGGTCAGGCCATCAAGGTATGTTGATACTAGGTAAAGTGTTGTGTCAGGGATACTTTGGTCAGGCCATCAAGGTATGTTGATACTGGGTGAAGTGCTGGGTCAGGCCATCAAGGTATGTTGATACTGGGTGAAGTGCTGGGTTAGGTATTCTTTGGTCAGGCCATCAAGGCATATTGATACTGGGTGAAGTGCTGGGTTAGGTATTCTTTGGTCAGGCCATCAAGGTATGTTGATACTGGGTGAAGTGCTGGTTTAGGTATTCTTTGGTCAGGCCATCAAGGTATGTTGATACTGGGTGAAGTGCTGGGTCAGGCCATCAAGGTATATTGATACTGGGTGAAGTACTGGGTTAGGTATTCTTTGGTCAGGCCATCAAGGTATGTTGATACTGGGTGAAGTGCTGGGTTAGGTATTCTTTGGTCAGGCCATCAAGGTATGTTGATACTGGGTGAAGTGCTGGGTTAGGTATTCTTTGGTCAGGCCATCAAGGTATGTTGATACTGGATAAAGTGCTGGGTTAGGTATTCTTTGGTCAGGCCATCAAGGTATGTTGATACTGGGTGAAGTGCTGGGTCAGGTATTCTTTGGTCAGGCCATCAAGGTATGTTGATACTGGATGAAGTGCTGGGTTAGGTCTTCTTTGGTCAGGCCATCAAGGTATGTTGTTGGTCAGTCCATCAAGGTATGTTGATACTGGGTGAAGTGCTGGGTCAGGCCATCAAGGTATGTTGATACTGGGTGAAGTACTGGGTTAGGTATTCTTTGGTCAGGCCATCAAGGTATGTTGATACTGGGTGAAGTGCTGGGTTAGGTATTCTTTGGTCAGGCCATCAAGGTATGTTGATACTGGGTGAAGTGTTGGGTTAGGTATTCTTTGGTCAGGCCATCAAGGTATGTTGATACTGGGTGACGTGCTGGGTTAGGTATTCTTTGGTCAGGCCATCAAGGTATGTTGATACTGGGTTAAGTGCTGGGTCATGGATTCTTTGGTCAGGCCATCAAGGTATGTTGATACTAGGTAAAGTGTTGTGTCAGGGATACTTTGGTCAGGCCATCAAGGTATGTTGATACTGGGTGAAGTGCTGGGTCAGGCCATCAAGGTATGTTGATACTGGGTGAAGTGCTGGGTTAGGTATTCTTTGGTCAGGCCATCAAGGTATGTTGATACTGGGTGAAGTGCTGGGTCAGGCCATCAAGGTATGTTGATACTGGGTGAAGTACTGGGTTAGGTATTCTTTGGTCAGGCCATCAAGGTATGTTGATACTAGGTAAAGTTTTGTGTCAGGGATACTTTGGTCATGCCATCAAGGTATGTTGATACTGGGTGAAGTGCTGGGCCAGGCCATCAAGGTATGTTGATACTGGGTGAAGTGCTGGGTTAGGTATTCTTTGGTCAGGCCATCAAGGTATGTTGACACTGGGTGAAGTGCTGGGTTAGGTATTCTTTGGTCAGGCCATCAAGGTATGTTGATACTGGGTGAAGTGCTGGGTCAGGTATCCTTTGGTTAGGCCATCAAGGTATGTTGATACTGGGTGAAGTGCTGGGTTAGGTATTCTTTGGTCAGGCCATCAAGGTATGTTGATACTGGGTGAAGTGCTGGGTTAGGTATTCTTTGGTCAGGCCATCAAGGTATGTTGATACTGGGTGAAGTGCTGGGTTAGGTATTCTTTGGTCAGGCCATCAAGGTATGTTGATACTGGGTGAAGTGCTGGGTCAGGCCATCAAGGTATGTTGATACTCGGTGAAGTGCTGGGTTAGGTATTCTTTTGTCAGGCCATCAAGGTATATTGATACTGGGTGAAGTGCTGGGTCAGGTATCCTTTGGTCAGGCCATCAAGGTATGTTGATACTGGGTGAAGTTCTGGGTCAGGCCATCAAGGTATGTTGATACTGGGTGAAGTACTGGGTTAGGTATTCTTTGGTCAGGCCATCAAGGTATGTTGATAATTGGTGAAGTGTTGTGTCAGGTATTCTTTGGTCAGGCCATCAAGGTATGTTGATACTAGGTAAAGTGTTGTGTCAGGGATACTTTGGTCAGGCCATCAAGGTATGTTGATACTGGGTGAAGTGCTGGGTCAGGCCATCAAGGTATGTTGATACTGGAAGAAGTGCTGGGTTAGGTATTCTTTGGTCAGGCCATCAAGGTATGTTGATACTGGGTGAAGTGCTGGGTCAGGCCATCAAGGTATGTTGATACTGGGTGAAGTACTGGGTTAGGTATTCTTTGGTCAGGCCATCAAGGTATGTTGATACTGGGTGAAGTGCTGGGTTAGGTATTCTTTGGTCAGGCCATCAAGGTATGTTGATACTGTGTGAAGTGCTGGGTTAGGTATTCTGTTGTCAGGCCATCAAGGTATGTTGATACTGGATGAAGTGCTGGGTTAGGTATTCTTTGGTCAGGCCATCAAGGTATGTTGATACTGGGTGAAGTGCTGGGTCAGGCCATCAAGGTATGTTGATACTGGGTGAAGTACTGGGTTAGGTATTCTTTGGTCAGGCCATCAAGGTATGTTGATACTGGGTGAAGTGCTGGGTTAGGTATTCTTTGGTCAGGCCATCAAGGTATGTTGATACTGGTTGAAGTGCTGGGTTAGGTATTCTTTGGTCAGGCCATCAAGGTATGTTGATACTAGGTAAAGTGTTGTGTCAGGGATACTTTGGTCAGGCCATCAAGGTATGTTGATACTGGGTGAAGTGCTGGGTCAGGCCATCAAGGTATGTTGATACTGGGTGAAGTGCTGGGTTAGGTATTCTTTGGTCAGGCCATCAAGGCATATTGATACTGGGTGAAGTGCTGGGTTAGGTATTCTTTGGTCAGGCCATCAAGGTATGTTGATACTGGGTGAAGTGCTGGTTTAGGTATTCTTTGGTCAGGCCATCAAGGTATGTTGATACTGGGTGAAGTGCTGGGTCAGGCCATCAAGGTATATTGATACTGGGTGAAGTACTGGGTTAGGTATTCTTTGGTCAGGCCATCAAGGTATGTTGATACTGGGTGAAGTGCTGGGTTAGGTATTCTTTGGTCAGGCCATCAAGGTATGTTGATACTGGGTGAAGTGCTGGGTTAGGTATTCTTTGGTCAGGCCATCAAGGTATGTTGATACTGGATAAAGTGCTGGGTTAGGTATTCTTTGGTCAGGCCATCAAGGTATGTTGATACTGGGTGAAGTGCTGGGTCAGGTATTCTTTGGTCAGGCCATCAAGGTATGTTGATACTGGATGAAGTGCTGGGTTAGGTATTCTTTGGTCAGGCCATCAAGGTATGTTGTTGGTCAGGCCATCAAGGTATGTTGATACTGGGTGAAGTGCTGGGTCAGGCCATCAAGGTATGTTGATACTGGGTGAAGTACTGGGTTAGGTATTCTTTGGTCAGGCCATCAAGGTATGTTGATACTGGGTGAAGTGCTGGGTTAGGTATTCTTTGGTCAGGCCATCAAGGTATGTTGATACTGGGTGAAGTGTTGGGTTAGGTATTCTTTGGTCAGGCCATCAAGGTATGTTGATACTGGGTGACGTGCTGGGTTAGGTATTCTTTGGTCAGGCCATCAAGGTATGTTGATACTGGGTTAAGTGCTGGGTCATGGATTCTTTGGTCAGGCCATCAAGGTATGTTGATACTAGGTAAAGTGTTGTGTCAGGGATACTTTGGTCAGGCCATCAAGGTATGTTGATACTGGGTGAAGTGCTGGGTCAGGCCATCAAGGTATGTTGATACTGGGTGAAGTGCTGGGTTAGGTATTCTTTGGTCAGGCCATCAAGGTATGTTGATACTGGGTGAAGTGCTGGGTTAGGTATTCTTTGGTCAGGCCATCAAGGTATGTTGATACTGGGTGAAGTGCTGGGTTAGGTATTCTTTGGTCAGGCCATCAAGGTATGTTGATACTGGGTGAAGTGCTGGGTCAGGCCATCAAGGTATGTTGATACTGGGTGAAGTACTGGGTTAGGTATTCTTTGGTCAGGCCATCAAGGTATGTTGATACTGGGTGAAGTGCTGGGTTAGGTATTCTTTGGTCAGGCCATAAAGGTATGTTGATACTGGGTGAAGTGCTGGGTTAGGTATTCTTTGGTCAGGCCATCAAGGTATGTTGATACTGGGTGAAGTGCTGGGTTAGGTATTCTTTGGTCAGGCCATCAAGGTATGTTGATACTGGGTGAAGTGCTGGGTTAGGTATTCTTTGGTCAGGCCATCAAGGTATGTTGATACTGGGTGAAGTGCTGGGTCATGGATTCTTTGGTCAGGCCATCAAGGTATGTTGATACTAGGTAAAGTGTTGTGTCAGGGATACTTTGGTCAGGCCATCAAGGTATGTTGATACTGGGTGAAGTGCTGGGTCAGGCCATCAAGGTATGTTGATACTGGGTGAAGTGCTGGGTTAGGTATTCTTTGGTCAGGCCATCAAGGCATATTGATACTGGGTGAAGTGCTGGGTTAGGTATTCTTTGGTCAGGCCATCAAGGTATGTTGATACTGGGTGAAGTGCTGGGTTAGGTATTCTTTGGTCAGGCCATCAAGGTATGTTGATACTGGGTGAAGTGCTGGGTTAGGTATTCTTTGGTCAGGCCATCAAGGTATGTTGATACTGGGTGAAGTGCTGGGTTAGGTATTCTTTGGTCAGGCCATCAAGGTATGTTGATACTGGGTGAAGTGCTGGGTCAGGCCATCAAGGTATATTGATACTGGGTGAAGTACTGGGTTAGGTATTCTTTGGTCAGGCCATCAAGGTATGTTGATACTGGGTGAAGTGCTGGATTAGGTATTCTTTGGTCAGGCCATCAAGGTATGTTGATACTGGGTGAAGTGCTGGGTTAGGTATTCTTTGGTCAGGCCATCAAGGTATGTTGATACTGGATAAAGTGCTGGGTTATGTATTCTTTGGTCAGGCCATCAAGGTATGTTGATACTGGGTGAAGTGCTGGGTCAGGTATTCTTTGGTCAGGACATCAAGGTATGTTGATACTGGATGAAGTGCTGGGTTAGGTCTTCTTTGGTCAGGCCATCAAGGTATGTTGTTGGTCAGGCCATCAAGGTATGTTGATACTGTGTGAAGTGCTGGGTCAGGCCATCAAGGTATGTTGATACTGGGTGAAGTACTGGGTTAGGTATTCTTTGGTCAGGCCATCAAGGTATGTTGATACTGGGTGAAGTGCTGGGTTAGGTATTCTTTGGTCAGGTCATCATGGTATGTTGATACTGGGTGAAGTGTTGGGTTAGGTATTCTTTGGTCAGGCCATCAAGGTATGTTGATACTGGGTGACGTGCTGGGTTAGGTATTCTTTGGTCAGGCCATCAAGGTATGTTGATACTGGGTTAAGTGCTGGGTCATGGATTCTTTGGTCAGGCCATCAAGGTATGTTGATACTAGGTAAAGTGTTGTGTCAGGGATACTTTGGTCAGGCCATCAAGGTATGTTGATACTGGGTGAAGTGCTGGGTCAGGCCATCAAGGTATGTTGATACTGGGTGAAGTGCTGGGTTAGGTATTCTTTGGTCAGGCCATCAAGGTATGTTGATACTGGGTGAAGTGCTGGGTTAGGTATTCTTTGGTCAGGCCATCAAGGTATGTTGATACTGGGTGAAGTGCTGGGTTAGGTATTCTTTGGTCAGGCCATCAAGGTATGTTGTTACTGGGTGAAGTGCTGGGTCAGGCCATCAAGGTATGTTGATACTGGGTGAAGTACTGGGTTAGGTATTCTTTGGTCAGGCCATCAAGGTATGTTGATACTGGGTGAAGTGCTGGGTTAGGTATTCTTTGGTCAGGCCATTAAGGTATGTTGATACTGGGTGAAGTGCTTGGTTAGGTATTCTTTGGTTATGTCATCAAGGTATGTTGATACTGGGTGAAGTGCTGGGTTAGGTATTCTTTGGTCAGGCCATCAAGGTTTGTTGATACTGGGTGAAGTGCTGGGTTAGGTATTCTATGGTCAGGCCATCAAGGTATGTAGATAATGGGTGAAGTGCTGGGTCAGGTATTCTTTGGTCAGGCCATAAAGGTATGTTGATACTGGGTAAAGTGTTGTGTCAGGGATTCTTTGGTCATGCCATCAAGGTATGTTTATACTGGCTGATGTTCTGGGTCAGGCCATCAAGGTATATTGATACTGGTTGAAGTGCTGGGTTAGGTATTCTTTGGTCAGGCCATCAAGGTATGTTGATACTGGGTGAAGTGCTGGGTCAGGCCATCAAGGTATGTTGATACTGGGTGAAGTACTGTGTTAGGTATTCTTTGGTCAGGCCATCAAGGTATGTTGATACTGGGTAAAGTGCTGGGTTAGGTATTCTTTGGTCAGGCCATCAAGGTATGTTGATACTGGGTGAAGTGCTGGGTCAGGTATTCTTTGGTCAGGCCATCAAGGTATGTTGATACTAGGTAAAGTGTTGTGTCAGGGATACTTTGGTCAGGCCATCAAGGTATGTTGATACTGGGTGAAGTGCTGGGTCAGGCCATCAAGGTATGTTGATACTGGGTGAAGTGCTGGGTTAGGTATTCTTTGGTCAGGCCATCAAGGTATGTTGATACTGGGTGAAGTGCTGGGTTAGGTATTCTTTGGTCAGGCCATCAAGTTATGTTGATACTGTGTGAAGTGCTGGGTTAGGTATTCTTTGGTCAGGCCAACAAGGTATGTTGATACTGGGTGAAGTGCTGGGTCAGGCCATCAAGGTATGTTGATACTGGGTGAAGTACTGTGTTAGGTATTCTTTGGTCAGGCCATCAAGGTATGTTGATACTGGGTAAAGTGCTGGGTTAGGTATTCTTTGGTCAGGCCATCAAGGTATGTTGATACTGGGTGAAGTGCTGGGTTAGGTATTCTTTGATCAGGCCATCAAGGTATGTTGATACTGGATAAAGTGCTGGGTTAGGTATTCTTTGGTTAGGCCATCAAGGTATGTTGATACTGGGTGAAGTGTTGTGTCAGGTATTCTTTGGTCAGGCCATCAAGGTATGTTGATACTGGGTGAAGTGCTGGGTCAGGCCATCAAGGTATGTTGATACTGGGTGAAGTACTGGGTTAGGTATTCTTTGGTCAGGCCATCAAGGTATGTTGATACTGGGTGAAGTGTTGTGTCATGGATTCTTTGGTCAGGCCATCAAGGTATGTTGATACTAGGTAAAGTGTTGTGTCAGGGATACTTTGGTCAGGCCATCAAGGTATGTTGATACTGGGTGAAGTGCTGGGTCAGGCCATCAAGGTATGTTGATACTGTGTGAAGGGCTGGGTTAGGTATTCTTTGGTCAGGCCATCAAGGTATGTTGATACTGGGTGAAGTGCTGGGTTAGGTATTCTTTGGTCAGGCCATCAAGGTATGTTGATACTGGATAAAGTGCTGGGTTAGGTATTCTTCGGTCAGGCCATCAAGGTATGTTGATACTGGGTGAAGTGCTGGGTTAGGTATTCTTTGGTCAGGCCATCAAGGTATGTTGATACTGGATGAAGTGCTGGGTTAGGTATTCTTTGGTTAGGCCATCAAGGTATGTTGATACTGGGTGAAGTGCTGGGTCTGGACATCAAGGTATGTTGATACTGGATGAAGTACTGGGTTAGGTATTCTTTGGTCAGGCCATCAAGGTATGTTGATACTGGGTGAAGTGCTGGGTAAGGTATTCTTTGGTCAGGCCATCAAGGTATGTTGATACTGGGTGAAGTGCTGGGTTAGGTATTCTTTGGTCAGGCCATCAAGGTATGTTGATACTGGGTGAAGTGCTGGGTCAGGCCATCAAGGTATGTTGATACTGGGTGAAGTGCTGGGTTAGGTATTCTTTGGCCAGGCCATCAAGGTATGTTGATACTGGGTGAAGTGTTGTGTCAGGGATTCTTTTGTCAGGTCTTCAAGGTATGTTGATACTGGGTAAAGTGTTGTGTCAGGGATTCTTTGGTCAGGCCATCAAGGTATGTTGATACTGGGTGAAGTGCTGGGTCACGCCATCAAGGTATGTTGATACTGGGTGAAGTGCTGGGTTAGGTATTCTTTGGTCAGGCCATCAAGGTATGTTGATACTGGGTGAAGTGCTGGGTCATGGATTCTTTGGTCAGGCCATCAAGGTATGTTGATACTGGATAAAGTGCTGGGTTAGGTATTCTTTGGTCAGGCCATCAAGGTATGTTGATACTGGGTGAAGTACTGGGTCAGGTATTCTTTGGTCAGGCCATCAAGGTATGTTGATACTGGATGAAGTGCTGGGTTAGGTCTTCTTTGGTCAGGCCATCAAGGTATGTTGTTGGTCAGGCCATCAAGGTATGTTGATACTGGGTGAAGTGCTGGGTCAGGCCATCAAGGTATGTTGATACTGGGTGAAGTGCTGGGTTAGGTATTCTTTGGTTAGGTCATCAAGGTATGTTGATACTGGGTGAAGTGCTGGGTTAGGTATTCTTTGGTCAGGCCATCAAGGTATGTTGATACTGGGTGAAGTGCTGGGTTAGGTATTCTATGGTCAGGCCATCAAGGTATGTAGATAATGGGTGAAGTGCTGGGTCAGGTATTCTTTGGTCAGGCCATAAAAGTATGTTGATACTGGGAAAAGTGTTGTGTCAGGGATTCTTTGGTCATGCCATCAAAATATGTTTATACTGGCTGAAGTTCTGGGTCAGGCCATCAAGGTATATTGATACTGGTTGAAGTGCTGGGTTAGGTATTCTTTGGTCAGGCCATCAAGGTATGTTGATACTGGGTAAAGTGCTGGGTCAGGTATTCTTTGGTCAGGCCATCAAGGTATGTTGATACTGGGTGAAGTGCTGGGTTAGGTATTCTTTGGTCAGGCCATCAAGGTATGTTGATATTGGGTAAAGTGTTGTGTCAGGTATTCTTTGGTCAGGCCATCAAGGTATGTTGATACTGGGTGAAGTGCTGGGTCAGGTATTCTTTGGTCAGGCCATCAAGGTAAGTTGATACTGGGTGAAGTGCTGGGTCATGGATTCTTTGGTCAGGCCATCAAGGTATGTTGATACTGGGTGAAGTACTGTGTTAGGTATTCTTTGGTCAGGCCATCAAGGTATGTTGATACTGGGTAAAGTGCTGGGTAAGGTATTCTCTGGTCAGGCCATCAAGGTATGTTGATACTGGGTGAAGTGCTGGGTTAGGTATTCTTTGATCAGGCCATCAAGGTATGTTGATACTGGATAAAGTGCTGGGTTAGGTATTCTTTGATCAGGCCATCAAGGTATGTTGATACTGGGTGAAGTGTTGTGTCAGGTATTCTTTGGTCAGGCCATCAAGGTATGTTGATACTGGGTGAAGTGCTGGGTCAGGCCATCAAGGTATGTTGATACTGGGTGAAGTACTGGGTTAGGTATTCTTTGGTCAGGCCATCAAGGTATGTTGATACTGGGTGAAGTGTTGTGTCATGGATTCTTTGGTCAGGCCATCAAGGTATGTTGATACTAGGTAAAGTGTTGTGTCAGGGATACTTTGGTCAGGCCATCAAGGTATGTTGATACTGGGTGAAGTGCTGGGTCAGGCCATCAAGGTATGTTGATACTGTGTGAAGGGCTGGGTTAGGTATTCTTTGGTTAGGTCATCAAGGTATGTTGATACTGGGTGAAGTGCTGGGTTAGGTATTCTTTGGTCAGGCCATCAAGGTTTGTTGATACTGGGTGAAGTGCTGGGTTAGGTATTCTATGGTCAGGCCATCAAGGTATGTAGATAATGGGTGAAGTGCTGGGTCAGGTATTCTTTGGTCAGGCCATAAAGGTATGTTGATACTGGGTAAAGTGTTGTGTCAGGGATTCTTTGGTCATGCCATCAAGGTATGTTTATACTGGCTGATGTTCTGGGTCAGGCCATCAAGGTATATTGATACTGGTTGAAGTGCTGGGTTAGGTATTGTTTGGTCAGGCCATCAAGGTATGTTGATACTGGGTGAAGTGCTGGGTCAGGTATTCTTTGGTCAGGCCATCAAGGTATGTTGATACTGGGTGAAGTGCTGGGTTAGGTATTCTTTGGTCAGGCCATCAAGGTATGTTGATACTGGGTGAAGTACTGGGTTAGGTATTCTTTGGTCAGGCCATCAAGGTATGTTGATACTGGGTGAAGTGTTGTGTCATGGATTCTTTGGTCAGGCCATCAAGGTATGTTGATACTAGGTAAAGTGTTGTGTCAGGGATACTTTGGTCAGGCCATCAAGGTATGTTGATACTGGGTGAAGTGCTGGGTCAGGCCATCAAGGTATGTTGATACTGTGTGAAGGGCTGGGTTAGGTATTCTTTGGTCAGGCCATCAAGGTATGTTGATACTGGGTGAAGTGCTGGGTTAGGTATTCTTTGGTCAGGCCATCAAGGTATGTTGATACTGGATAAAGTGCTGGGTTAGGTATTCTTCGGTCAGGCCATCAAGGTATGTTGATACTGGGTGAAGTGCTGGGTTAGGTATTCTTTGGTCAGGCCATCAAGGTATGTTGATACTGGATGAAGTGCTGGGTTAGGTATTCTTTGGTTAGGCCATCAAGGTATGTTGATACTGGGTGAAGTGCTGGGTCTGGACATCAAGGTATGTTGATACTGGATGAAGTACTGGGTTAGGTATTCTTTGGTCAGGCCATCAAGGTATGTTGATACTGGGTGAAGTGCTGGGTTAGGTATTCTTTGGTCAGGCCATCAAGGTATGTTGATACTGGGTGAAGTGCTGGGTTAGGTATTCTTTGGTCAGGCCATCAAGGTATGTTGATACTGGGTGAAGTGCTGGGTCAGGCCATCAAGGTATGTTGATACTGGGTGAAGTGCTGGGTTAGGTATTCTTTGGCCAGGCCATCAAGGTATGTTGATACTGGGTGAAGTGTTGTGTCAGGGATTCTTTTGTCAGGTCTTCAAGGTATGTTGATACTGGGTAAAGTGTTGTGTCAGGGATTCTTTGGTCAGGCCATCAAGGTATGTTGATACTGGGTGAAGTGCTGGGTCACGCCATCAAGGTATGTTGATACTGGGTGAAGTGCTGGGTTAGGTATTCTTTGGTCAGGCCATCAAGGTATGTTGATACTGGGTGAAGTGCTGGGTCATGGATTCTTTGGTCAGGCCATCAAGGTATGTTGATACTGGATAAAGTGCTGGGTTAGGTATTCTTTGGTCAGGCCATCAAGGTATGTTGATACTGGGTGAAGTGCTGGGTCAGGTATTCTTTGGTCAGGCCATCAAGGTATGTTGATACTGGATGAAGTGCTGGGTTAGGTCTTCTTTGGTCAGGCCATCAAGGTATGTTGTTGGTCAGGCCATCAAGGTATGTTGATACTGGGTGAAGTGCTGGGTCAGGCCATCAAGGTATGTTGATACTGGGTGAAGTGCTGGGTTAGGTATTCTTTGGTTAGGTCATCAAGGTATGTTGATACTGGGTGAAGTGCTGGGTTAGGTATTCTTTGGTCAGGCCATCAAGGTTTGTTGATACTGGGTGAAGTGCTGGGTTAGGTATTCTATGGTCAGGCCATCAATGTACGTAGATAATGGTTGAAGTGCTGGGTCAGGTATTCTTTGGTCAGGCCATAAAAGTATGTTGATACTGGGAAAAGTGTTGTGTCAGGGATTCTTTGGTCATGCCATCAAAATATGTTTATACTGGCTGAAGTTCTGGGTCAGGCCATCAAGGTATATTGATACTGGTTGAAGTGCTGGGTTAGGTATTCTTTGGTCAGGCCATCAAGGTATGTTGATACTGGGTGAAGTGCTGGGTCAGGTATTCTTTGGTCAGGCCATCAAGGTATGTTGATACTGGGTGAAGTGCTGGGTTAGGTATTCTTTGGTCAGGCCATCAAGGTATGTTGATATTGGGTAAAGTGTTGTGTCAGGTATTCTTTGGTCAGGCCATCAAGGTATGTTGATACTGGGTGAAGTGCTGGGTCAGGTATTCTTTGGTCAGGCCATCAAGGTAAGTTGATACTGGGTGAAGTGCTGGGTCATGGATTCTTTGGTCAGGCCATCAAGGTATGTTGATACTGGGTGAAGTACTGTGTTAGGTATTCTTTGGTCAGGCCATCAAGGTATGTTGATACTGGGTAAAGTGCTGGGTTAGGTATTCTTTGGTCAGGCCATCAAGGTATGTTGATACTGGGTGAAGTGCTGGGTTAGGTATTCTTTGATCAGGCCATCAAGGTATGTTGATACTGGATAAAGTGCTGGGTTAGGTATTCTTTGATCAGGCCATCAAGGTATGTTGATACTGGGTGAAGTGTTGTGTCAGGTATTCTTTGGTCAGGCCATCAAGGTATGTTGATACTGGGTGAAGTGCTGGGTCAGGCCATCAAGGTATGTTGATACTGGGTGAAGTACTGGGTTAGGTATTCTTTGGTCAGGCCATCAAGGTATGTTGATACTGGGTGAAGTGTTGTGTCATGGATTCTTTGGTCAGGCCATCAAGGTATGTTGATACTAGGTAAAGTGTTGTGTCAGGGATACTTTGGTCAGGCCATCAAGGTATGTTGATACTGGGTTAAGTGCTGGGTCAGGCCATCAAGGTATGTTGATACTGTGTGAAGGGCTGGGTTAGGTATTCTTTGGTCAGGCCATCAAGGTATGTTGATACTGGGTGAAGTGCTGGGTTAGGTATTCTTTGGTCAGGCCATCAAGGTATGTTGATACTGGATAAAGTGCTGGGTTAGGTATTCTTCGGTCAGGCCATCAAGGTATGTTGATACTGGGTGAAGTGCTGGGTTAGGTATTCTTTGGTCAGGCCATCAAGGTATGTTGATACTGGATGAAGTGCTGGGTTAGGTATTCTTTGGTTAGGCCATCAAGGTATGTTGATACTGGGTGAAGTGCTGGGTCTGGACATCAAGGTATGTTGATACTGGATGAAGTACTGGGTTAGGTATTCTTTGGTCAGGCCATCAAGGTATGTTGATACTGGGTGAAGTGCTGGGTTAGGTATTCTTTGGTCAGGCCATCAAGGTATGTTGATACTGGGTGAAGTGCTGGGTCATGGATTCTTTGGTCAGGCCATCAAGGTATGTTGATACTGGGTGAAGTACTGTGTTAGGTATTCTTTGGTCAGGCCATCAAGGTATGTTGATACTGGGTGAAGTACTGGGTTAGGTATTCTTTGGTCAGGCCATCAAGGTATGTTGATACTGGGTGAAGTGTTGTGTCATGGATTCTTTGGTCAGGCCATCAAGGTATGTTGATACTAGGTAAAGTGTTGTGTCAGGGATACTTTGGTCAGGCCATCAAGGTATGTTGATACTGGGTGAAGTGCTGGGTCAGGCCATCAAGGTATGTTGATACTGGGTGAAGTGCTGGGTTAGGTATTCTTTGGTCAGGCCATCAAGGTATGTTGATACTGGATAAAGTGCTGGGTTAGGTATTCTTCGGTCAGGCCATCAAGGTATGTTGATACTGGGTGAAGTGCTGGGTTAGGTATTCTTTGGTCAGGCCATCAAGGTATGTTGATACTGGATGAAGTGCTGGGTTAGGTATTCTTTGGTTAGGCCATCAAGGTATGTTGATACTGGGTGAAGTGCTGGGTCTGGACATCAAGGTATGTTGATACTGGATGAAGTACTGGGTTAGGTATTCTTTGGTCAGGCCATCAAGGTATGTTGATACTGGGTGAAGTGCTGGGTTAGGTATTCTTTGGTCAGGCCATCAAGGTATGTTGATACTGGGTGAAGTGCTGGGTTAGGTATTCTTTGGTCAGGCCATCAAGGTATGTTGATACTGGGTGAAGTGCTGGGTCAGGCCATCAAGGTATGTTGATACTGGGTGAAGTGCTGGGTCAGGCCATCAAGGTATGTTGATACTGGGTGAAGTGCTGGGTTAGGTATTCTTTGGCCAGGCCATCAAGGTATGTTGATACTGGGTGAAGTGTTGTGTCAGGGATTCTTTTGTCAGGTCTTCAAGGTATGTTGATACTGGGTAAAGTGTTGTGTCAGGGATTCTTTGGTCAGGCCATCAAGGTATGTTGATACTGGGTGAAGTGCTGGGTCACGCCATCAAGGTATGTTGATACTGGGTGAAGTGCTGGGTTAGGTATTCTTTGGTCAGGCCATCAAGGTATGTTGATACTGGGTGAAGTGCTGGGTCATGGATTCTTTGGTCAGGCCATCAAGGTATGTTGATACTGGATAAAGTGCTGGGTTAGGTATTCTTTGGTCAGGCCATCAAGGTATGTTGATACTGGGTGAAGTGCTGGGTCAGGTATTCTTTGGTCAGGCCATCAAGGTATGTTGATACTGGATGAAGTGCTGGGTTAGGTCTTCTTTGGTCAGGCCATCAAGGTATGTTGTTGGTCAGGCCATCAAGGTATGTTGATACTGGGTGAAGTGCTGGGTCAGGCCATCAAGGTATGTTGATACTGGGTGAAGTGCTGGGTTAGGTATTCTTTGGTTAGGTCATCAAGGTATGTTGATACTGGGTGAAGTGCTGGGTTAGGTATTCTTTGGTCAGGCCATCAAGGTTTGTTGATACTGGGTGAAGTGCTGGGTTAGGTATTCTATGGTCAGGCCATCAAGGTATGTAGATAATGGTTGAAGTGCTGGGTCAGGTATTCTTTGGTCAGGCCATAAAAGTATGTTGATACTGGGAAAAGTGTTGTGTCAGGGATTCTTTGGTCATGCCATCAAAATATGTTTATACTGGCTGAAGTTCTGGGTCAGGCCATCAAGGTATATTGATACTGGTTGAAGTGCTGGGTTAGGTATTCTTTGGTCAGGCCATCAAGGTATGTTGATACTGGGTGAAGTGCTGGGTCAGGTATTCTTTGGTCAGGCCATCAAGGTATGTTGATACTGGGTGAAGTGCTGGGTTAGGTATTCTTTGGTCAGGCCATCAAGGTATGTTGATATTGGGTAAAGTGTTGTGTCAGGTATTCTTTGGTCAGGCCATCAAGGTATGTTGATACTGGGTGAAGTGCTGGGTCAGGTATTCTTTGGTCAGGCCATCAAGGTAAGTTGATACTGGGTGAAGTGCTGGGTCATGGATTCTTTGGTCAGGCCATCAAGGTATGTTGATACTGGGTGAAGTACTGTGTTAGGTATTCTTTGGTCAGGCCATCAAGGTATGTTGATACTGGGTAAAGTGCTGGGTTAGGTATTCTTTGGTCAGGCCATCAAGGTATGTTGATACTGGGTGAAGTGCTGGGTTAGGTATTCTTTGATCAGGCCATCAAGGTATGTTGATACTGGATAAAGTGCTGGGTTAGGTATTCTTTGATCAGGCCATCAAGGTATGTTGATACTGGGTGAAGTGTTGTGTCAGGTATTCTTTGGTCAGGCCATCAAGGTATGTTGATACTGGGTGAAGTGCTGGGTCAGGCCATCAAGGTATGTTGATACTGGGTGAAGTACTGGGTTAGGTATTCTTTGGTCAGGCCATCAAGGTATGTTGATACTGGGTGAAGTGTTGTGTCATGGATTCTTTGGTCAGGCCATCAAGGTATGTTGATACTAGGTAAAGTGTTGTGTCAGGGATACTTTGGTCAGGCCATCAAGGTATGTTGATACTGGGTGAAGTGCTGGGTCAGGCCATCAAGGTATGTTGATACTGTGTGAAGGGCTGGGTTAGGTATTCTTTGGTCAGGCCATCAAGGTATGTTGATACTGGGTGAAGTGCTGGGTTAGGTATTCTTTGGTCAGGCCATCAAGGTATGTTGATACTGGATAAAGTGCTGGGTTAGGTATTCTTCGGTCAGGCCATCAAGGTATGTTGATACTGGGTGAAGTGCTGGGTTAGGTATTCTTTGGTCAGGCCATCAAGGTATGTTGATACTGGATGAAGTGCTGGGTTAGGTATTCTTTGGTTAGGCCATCAAGGTATGTTGATACTGGGTGAAGTGCTGGGTCTGGACATCAAGGTATGTTGATACTGGATGAAGTACTGGGTTAGGTATTCTTTGGTCAGGCCATCAAGGTATGTTGATACTGGGTGAAGTGCTGGGTTAGGTATTCTTTGGTCAGGCCATCAAGGTATGTTGATACTGGGTGAAGTGCTGGGTCATGGATTCTTTGGTCAGGCCATCAAGGTATGTTGATACTGGGTGAAGTACTGTGTTAGGTATTCTTTGGTCAGGCCATCAAGGTATGTTGATACTGGGTGAAGTACTGGGTTAGGTATTCTTTGGTCAGGCCATCAAGGTATGTTGATACTGGGTGAAGTGTTGTGTCATGGATTCTTTGGTCAGGCCATCAAGGTATGTTGATACTAGGTAAAGTGTTGTGTCAGGGATACTTTGGTCAGGCCATCAAGGTATGTTGATACTGGGTGAAGTGCTGGGTCAGGCCATCAAGGTATGTTGATACTGTGTGAAGGGCTGGGTTAGGTATTCTTTGGTCAGGCCATCAAGGTATGTTGATACTGGGTGAAGTGCTGGGTTAGGTATTCTTTGGTCAGGCCATCAAGGTATGTTGATACTGGATAAAGTGCTGGGTTAGGTATTCTTCGGTCAGGCCATCAAGGTATGTTGATACTGGGTGAAGTGCTGGGTTAGGTATTCTTTGGTCAGGCCATCAAGGTATGTTGATACTGGATGAAGTGCTGGGTTAGGTATTCTTTGGTTAGGCCATCAAGGTATGTTGATACTGGGTGAAGTGCTGGGTCTGGACATCAAGGTATGTTGATACTGGATGAAGTACTGGGTTAGGTATTCTTTGGTCAGGCCATCAAGGTATGTTGATACTGGGTGAAGTGCTGGGTTAGGTATTCTTTGGTCAGGCCATCAAGGTATGTTGATACTGGGTGAAGTGCTGGGTTAGGTATTCTTTGGTCAGGCCATCAAGGTATGTTGATACTGGGTGAAGTGCTGGGTCAGGCCATCAAGGTATGTTGATACTGGGTGAAGTGCTGGGTTAGGTATTCTTTGGCCAGGCCATCAAGGTATGTTGATACTGGGTGAAGTGTTGTGTCAGGGATTCTTTTGTCAGGTCTTCAAGGTATGTTGATACTGGGTAAAGTGTTGTGTCAGGGATTCTTTGGTCAGGCCATCAAGGTATGTTGATACTGGGTGAAGTGCTGGGTCACGCCATCAAGGTATGTTGATACTGGGTGAAGTGCTGGGTTAGGTATTCTTTGGTCAGGCCATCAAGGTATGTTGATACTGGGTGAAGTGCTAGGTCATGGATTCTTTGGTCAGGCCATCAAGGTATGTTGATACTGGATAAAGTGCTGGGTTAGGTATTCTTTGGTCAGGCCATCAAGGTATGTTGATACTGGGTGAAGTGCTGGGTCAGGTATTCTTTGGTCAGGCCATCAAGGTATGTTGATACTGGATGAAGTGCTGGGTTAGGTCTTCTTTGGTCAGGCCATCAAGGTATGTTGTTGGTCAGGCCATAAAGGTATGTTGATACTGGGTGAAGTGCTGGGTCAGGCCATCAAGGTATGTTGATACTGGGTGAAGTGCTGGGTTAGGTATTCTTTGGTTAGGTCATCAAGGTATGTTGATACTGGGTGAAGTGCTGGGTTAGGTATTCTTTGGTCAGGCCATCAAGGTTTGTTGATACTGGGTGAAGTGCTGGGTTAGGTATTCTATGGTCAGGCCATCAAGGTATGTTGATACTGGATGAAGTGCTGGGTTAGGTCTTCTTTGGTCAGGCCATCAAGGTATGTTGTTGGTCAGGCCATCAAGGTATGTTGATACTGGGTGAAGTGCTGGGTCAGGCCATCAAGGTATGTTGATACTGGGTGAAGTGCTGGGTTAGGTATTCTTTGGTTAGGTCATCAAGGTATGTTGATACTGGGTGAAGTGCTGGGTTAGGTATTCTTTGGTCAGGCCATCAAGGTTTGTTGATACTGGGTGAAGTGCTGGGTTAGGTATTCTAATGTCAGGCCATCAAGGTATGTAGATAATGGGTGAAGTGCTGGGTCAGGTATTCTTTGGTCAGGCCATAAAAGTATGTTGATACTGGGAAAAGTGTTGTGTCAGGGATTCTTTGGTCATGCCATCAAAATATGTTTATACTGGCTGAAGTTCTGGGTCAGGCCATCAAGGTATATTGATACTGGTTGAAGTGCTGGGTTAGGTATTCTTTGGTCAGGCCATCAAGGTATGTTGATACTGGGTGAAGTGCTGGGTCAGGTATTCTTTGGTCAGGCCATCAAGGTATGTTGATACTGGGTGAAGTGCTGGGTTAGGTATTCTTTGGTCAGGCCATCAAGGTATGTTGATATTGGGTAAAGTGTTGTGTCAGGTATTCTTTGGTCAGGCCATCAAGGTATGTTGATACTGGGTGAAGTGCTGGGTCAGGTATTCTTTGGTCAGGCCATCAAGGTAAGTTGATACTGGGTGAAGTGCTGGGTCATGGATTCTTTGGTCAGGCCATCAAGGTATGTTGATACTGGGTGAAGTACTGTGTTAGGTATTCTTTGGTCAGGCCATCAAGGTATGTTGATACTGGGTAAAGTGCTGGGTTAGGTATTCTTTGGTCAGGCCATCAAGGTATCTTGATACTGGGTGAAGTGCTGGGTTAGGTATTCTTTGATCAGGCCATCAAGGTATGTTGATACTGGATAAAGTGCTGGGTTAGGTATTCTTTGATCAGGCCATCAAGGTATGTTGATACAGGGTGAAGTGTTGTGTCAGGTATTCTTTGGTCAGGCCATCAAGGTATGTTGATACTGGGTGAAGTGCTGGGTCAGGCCATCAAGGTATGTTGATACTGGGTGAAGTACTGGGTTAGGTATTCTTTGGTCAGGCCATCAAGGTATGTTGATACTGGGTGAAGTGTTGTGTCATGGATTCTTTGGTCAGGCCATCAAGGTATGTTGATACTAGGTAAAGTGTTGTGTCAGGGATACTTTGGTCAGGCCATCAAGGTATGTTGATACTGGGTGAAGTGCTGGGTCAGGCCATCAAGGTATGTTGATACTGTGTGAAGGGCTGGGTTAGGTATTCTTTGGCCAGGCCATCAAGGTATGTTGATACTGGGTGAAGTGCTGGGTTAGGTATTCTTTGGTCAGGCCATCAAGGTATGTTGATACTGGATAAAGTGCTGGGTTAGGTATTCTTCGGTCAGGCCATCAAGGTATGTTGATACTGGGTGAAGTGCTGGGTTAGGTATTCTTTGGTCAGGCCATCAAGGTATGTTGATACTGGATGAAGTGCTGGGTTAGGTATTCTTTGGTTAGGCCATCAAGGTATGTTGATACTGGGTGAAGTGCTGGGTCTGGACATCAAGGTATGTTGATACTGGATGAAGTACTGGGTTAGGTATTCTTTGGTCAGGCCATCAAGGTATGTTGATACTGGGTGAAGTGCTGGGTTAGGTATTCTTTGGTCAGGCCATCAAGGTATGTTGATACTGGGTGAAGTGCTGGGTTAGGTATTCTTTGGTCAGGCCATCAAGGTATGTTGATACTGGGTGAAGTGCTGGGTCAGGCCATCAAGGTATGTTGATACTGGGTGAAGTGCTGGGTTAGGTATTCTTTGGCCAGGCCATCAAGGTATGTTGATACTGGGTGAAGTGTTGTGTCAGGGATTCTTTTGTCAGGTCTTCAAGGTATGTTGATACTGGGTAAAGTGTTGTGTCAGGGATTCTTTGGTCAGGCCATCAAGGTATGTTGATACTGGGTGAAGTGCTGGGTCACGCCATCAAGGTATGTTGATACTGGGTGAAGTGCTGGGTTAGGTATTCTTTGGTCAGGCCATCAAGGTATGTTGATACTGGGTGAAGTGCTGGGTCATGGATTCTTTGGTCAGGCCATCAAGGTATGTTGATACTGGATAAAGTGCTGGGTTAGGTATTCTTTGGTCAGGCCATCAAGGTATGTTGATACTGGGTGAAGTGCTGGGTCAGGTATTCTTTGGTCAGGCCATCAAGGTATGTTGATACTGGATGAAGTGCTGGGTTAGGTCTTCTTTGGTCAGGCCATCAAGGTATGTTGTTGGTCAGGCCATCAAGGTATGTTGATACTGGGTGAAGTGCTGGGTCAGGCCATCAAGGTATGTTGATACTGGGTGAAGTGCTGGGTTAGGTATTCTTTGGTTAGGTCATCAAGGTATGTTGATACTGGGTGAAGTGCTGGGTTAGGTATTCTTTGGTCAGGCCATCAAGGTTTGTTGATACTGGGTGAAGTGCTGGGTTAGGTATTCTATGGTCAGGCCATCAAGGTATGTAGATAATGGGTGAAGTGCTGGGTCAGGTATTCTTTGGTCAGGCCATAAAAGTATGTTGATACTGGGAAAAGTGTTGTGTCAGGGATTCTTTGGTCATGCCATCAAAATATGTTTATACTGGCTGAAGTTCTGGGTCAGGCCATCAAGGTATATTGATACTGGTTGAAGTGCTGGGTTAGGTATTCTTTGGTCAGGCCATCAAGGTATGTTGATACTGGGTGAAGTGCTGGGTCAGGTATTCTTTGGTCAGGCCATCAAGGTATGTTGATACTGGGTGAAGTGCTGGGTTAGGTATTCTTTGGTCAGGCCATCAAGGTATGTTGATATTGGGTAAAGTGTTGTGTCAGGTATTCTTTGGTCAGGCCATCAAGGTATGTTGATACTGGGTGAAGTGCTGGGTCAGGTATTCTTTGGTCAGGCCATCAAGGTAAGTTGATACTGGGTGAAGTGCTGGGTCATGGATTCTTTGGTCAGGCCATCAAGGTATGTTGATACTAGGTAAAGTGTTGTGTCAGGGATACTTTGGTCAGGCCATCAAGGTATGTTGATACTGGGTGAAGTGCTGGGTCAGGCCATCAAGGTA
Source organism: Bulinus truncatus (assembly GCA_021962125.1). Taxonomy (NCBI): domain Eukaryota; kingdom Metazoa; phylum Mollusca; class Gastropoda; family Planorbidae; genus Bulinus; species Bulinus truncatus. The sequence continues at coordinate 8,239,726 of JAGDYQ010000016.1, read as the reverse complement.
TGTTGATACTGGGTGAAGTGCTGGGTTAGGTATTCTTTGGTCAGGCCATCAAGGTATGTTGATACTGGGTGAAGTGCTGGGTTAGGTATTCTTTGGTCAGGCCATCAAGGTATGTTGATACTGTGTGAAGTGCTGGGTTAGGTATTCTTTGGTCAGGCCATCAAGGTATGTTGATACTGGGTGAAGTGCTGGGTCAGGCCATCAAGGTATGTTGATACTGGGTGAAGTACTGGGTTAGGTATTCTTTGGTCAGGCCATCAAGGTATGTTGATACTGGGTAAAGTGTTGTGTCAGGGATACTTTGGTCAGGCCATCAAGGTATGTTGATACTGGGTGAAGTGCTGGGTCAGGCCATCAAGGTATGTTGATACTGTGTGAAGTGCTGGGTTAGGTATTCTTTGGTCAGGCCATCAAGGTATGTTGATACTGGGTGAAGTGCTGGGTTAGGTATTCTTTGGTCAGGCCATCAAGGTATGTTGATACTGGGTGAAGTGCTGGGTCAGGTATCCTTTGGTCAGGCCATCAAGGTATGTTGATACTGGGTGAAGTGCTGAGTTAGGTATTCTTTGGTCAGGCCATCAAGGTATGTTGATACTGGATAAAGTGCTGGGTTAGGTATTCTTCGGTCAGGCCATCAAGGTATGTTGATACTGGGTGAAGTGCTGGGTTAGGTATTCTTTGGTCAGGCCATCAAGGTATGTTGATACTGGATGAAGTGCTGGGTTAGGTATTCTTTGGTTAGGCCATCAAGGTATGTTGATACTGGGTGAAGTGCTGGGTCAGGCCATCAAGGTATGTTGATACTGGGTGAAGTACTGGGTTAGGTATTCTTTGGTCAGGCCATCAAGGTATGTTGATACTGGGTGAAGTGTTGTGTCAGGTATTCTTTGGTCAGGCCATCAAGGTATGTTGATACTGAGTGAAATGCTGGGTCATGGATTCTTTGGTCAGGCCATCAAGGTATGTTGATACTAGGTAAAGTGTTGTGTCAGGGATACTTTGGTCAGGCCATCAAGGTATGTTGATACTGGGTGAAGTGCTGGGTCAGGCCATCAAGGTATGTTGATACTGTGTGAAGTGCTGGGTTAGGTATTCTTTTGTCAGGCCATCAAGGTATGTTGATACTGGATGAAGTGCTGGGTTAGGTATTCTTTGGTCAGGCCATCAAGGTATGTTGATACTGGGTGAAGTGCTGGGTTAGGTATTCTTTGGTCAGGCCATGAAGGTATGTTGATACTGGGTGAAGTGCTGGGTCAGGTATTCTTTTGTCAGGCCATCAAGGTATGTTGATACTGGGTAAAGTGTTGTGTCAGGGATTCTTTGGTCAGGCCATCAAGTTATGTTGATACTGGGTGAAGTGCTGGGTCATGGATTCTTTGGTCAGGCCATCAAGGTATGTTGATACTGGGTGAAGTGCTGGGTCAGGTCATCAAGGTATGTTGATACAGGGTGAAGTGCTGGGTCAGGTATTCTTTGGTCAGGCCATCAATGTATGTTGATACTCGGTGAAGTGCTGGGTTAGGTATTCTTTGGTCAGGCCATCAAGGTATGCTGATACTGGGTGAAGTGCTGGGTCAGGTATCCTTTGGTCAGGCCATCAAGGTATGTTGATACTGGGTGAAGTGCTGGGTCAGGTATTCTTTGGTCAAGCCATCAAGGTATGTTGATACTGGGTGACGTGCTGGGTTAGGTATTCTTTGGCCAGGCCATCAAGGTATGTTGATACTGGGTGAAGTGCTGGGTTAGGTATTCTTTGGTCAGGCCATCAAGGTATGTTGATACTGGGTGAAGTGCTGGGTTAGGTATTCTTTGGTCAGGCCATCAAGGTATGTTGATACTGGGTGAAGTGCTGGGTTAGGTATTCTTCGGTCAGGCCATCAAGGTATGTTGATACTGGGTGAAGTGCTGGGTTAGGTATTCTTTGGTCAGGCCATCAAGGTATGTTGATACTGGATGAAGTGCTGGGTTAGGTATTCTTTGGTTAGGCCATCAAGGTATGTTGATACTGGGTGAAGTGCTGGGTCTGGACATCAAGGTATGTTGATACTGGATGAAGTACTGGGTTAGGTATTCTTTGGTCAGGCCATCAAGGTATGTTGATACTGGGTGAATGGGTGAAGTGCTTGGTCAGGTATTTTTTCCCATCAAATTTATAAAAGGGTTGGGGATTTTGAAAATTTTTAATGGGGGAAGGGGGGGGGGAAGTTGTGGGGGGGGGTGGGTTGGGTTAAAGGGTGAATGGGTGAAGTGCTTGGTCAGGTATTCATTGGTCAGGCCATCAAGGTATGTTATACTGGGTGAAGTGCTGGGTTAGGTATCTTTTGGTCAGGCCATCAAGGTATGTTGAAACTGGGTGAAGTGCTGGGTCAGGCCATCAAGTTATGTTGATACTGGGTGAAGTGCTGGGTCAGGTATTCTTTGGTCAGGCCATCAAGGTATGTTGATACTGGGTGAAGTGCTTGGTTAGGTATTCTTTGGTCAGGCCATCAAGGTATGTTGATACTGGGTGAAGTGCTGGGTCAGGCCATCAAGTTATATTGATACTGGGTGAAGTGGTGGGTTAGTTATCGTTTGGTCAGGCCATCAAGGTATGTTGATACTGGGTGAAGTGCTGGGTCATGGATTCTTTGGTCTGCATCTGGATGGTATACTAAGTGATATTTGGTATAAATAGTGATTCTGATTATGTTTTTTAATTAATCGTCATAAACAACTATGTGTGTTAAAATGCTTGATAATCAGGGGAGACAACACAGCTACTGTTATCAAAAAAAGGTTGCTTATCTTTTTTTCTTCTAGGCCACTCATCGCATTACTGGGGAGAAAATGGTGCTTAAAGAACTCCATAATTTTGATGAAGATGCTCAGAAAAGTTTTCTTACTGAAGTAAATATTTCAAACAGTCAGAATATATTTTATTTCACTTTAGTGGGACAATTTACGAAATAATTGAATTTATTTTCATATATTTTTACATTGTATATATTCAGCTATTTCATTGAAAGTGTTAAATAATTTTCTAAAGTTTAAGTTGATGTGTTTGTGTGTTTATCTGTTCAGGTTTCCATGTTGAGAAGTTTATCTCATCCTTGTGTTCTCAAGTTTATGGGAGTTTTGTACAGAGACAAGAAATTGAACCTTGTTACAGGTAACTGGATTGAATGAATCTGTCTAGCACATTTATCATGCTACCTTAAGTTAAAAGGACTAATGCAGGGATACCAATTTGATTTCATACGTGCCAAACTTAGTAAGCCAGAAAATTTAAAAGTATAAAAAAAATAATTTCAAGTTATAAATACATGTACTTATTCAAACTGTTGACTATATTCTATACTATCATATTCATTTAAACTGTACCTAATATACTGGGTGAAGTACTTTGGGTTATAAACATAATTTGCTCCAGAACTCTGTAACCTAAAATGTTTGTAACTCGAAACATTGAAATCATTTAAATAGAGATAATTTGTTTCAAGATGATGCAAATTATATGTGTATTTCATGTATTAACCCTTAAATACATCCAGACTGTAGCTGCAGTTTTAGGATTTCTCAGAGAAACATCCAGACTGTAGCTATGGTTTTAAGATTTCTCAGAGATACATCCAGACTGTAGCTATGGTTTCAGGATTTCTCAGAGATACATCCAGACTGTAGCTATGGTTTTAGGATTTCTCAGATACATCCAGACTGTAGCTATGGTTTTAGGATTTCTCAGAGATACATCCAGACTGTAGCTATGGTTTTAGGATTTCTCAGAGATATATCCAGACAGTAGCTATGCGTCTGCCATTGTCTTTTAGCGTTATTCTGGAGTGGCTTTCATTTGTATTGTTCTCAACAGTCTGTCTCCAACATTAAATCTGGCTTTTGCTGTATTGCCCTCATTCTTTACTGATCTTTACCATAGATAAAAAAATAAGGGAGTTGTTGTTCATAATTCGTGACCTGAGGTACCACTGTTTAGTTTTATATTTATTTGAACCTCATATACAACAGAGTCATTTTCACACAATCTGGATATCACCATCTCTAGAGGATTGGGTCAATTGACATCATAGAAATAAAAACTTTAAATTTTTAATTCCTTCTCTGATGTTTACATGCCAAATATATCCCACTGTATAACTTTTTTATAGAATAATAACAAAAAAAATTTGATCATAACTGTTTTATTTTTTTAAAGAATTTATTGATGGTGGTACTCTGTCTAATTTACTCTTGGACCAAAGTGTTGAACTGTCCTGGAAACAAAGAGTTGCTTTTGCTAAAGATATTGCTGCAGGAATGGTAGGTACTTTCTTTCTAATGTTTAAATATGAATTTAATTACCTTGTAACATTACAAACTTTCAACAAACGTTAAATTTATTACCTTGTAACATTACAAACTTTCATCAAACGTTAGTACATTTATCTCTCATCAGAAATATTTGCATTCAATGAACGTCATCCATAGAGATCTGAACTCACAGAATTGTTTGGTAAGAAAAGTAAGTACACATATACACATAGATGGTTGTTTTAATATTACATGATGTGGAAAAATACCTTAAGCCAATACAAATTGCTTGACTGTCAACCTTGTTTGATCTCATTGAGAAACTCAACATTTTGTTCATTTCTTTGTGAAACTTCCCATGTCTACCCAGCTTAATATGGAACCTGACATAAGTTAAGGAAGTAAAGGCAGCTGGGCATGTTTCTAGTCATCTACCTATGTCTTCAAATGCATGCTCAGCTTTGTTGGGGATGAAAGAAGGGTTCTACAAAAACCACCTTTTCTTTGTTCATAGGATTTAAGAGAAAAGCATTTCATCCACAAGAATTTAAAAAAAAAAACATCTTGCATAAATTATTATTTTTTTGTAATTCTTTGCATATTCTCATACAATCTCATATATTTTAATAAAAGCGTCATAGAGATCAATTTTCATATAGTGATGCATCTTATAAAAATATACAATTGGCACATTTAAAAATTCATTTAAATTTAAACAATATTTCTATATATTATCCTTTATTTCCTTGAGACATACTTGAAATATTTCAGGATAGGTCACTTACTCCTCAGATGATTATAATGAAATTATCTTTTTTAGTTTTTAAAAATAAAAAATAGCAAAATCCTGACAATTTAAAAAAATATAAAGCCAAAGCATTTTATTGGTCCTAAAGGTTTTGTGACTGCTGGTTTAAGTCTCCGGCGTCCGAACAATTGAATTTCATGGATTAAAGACGCATGTGAATAACCCCCCTTTGAACCCAAAAAAAATATATTTTCTTTCAAAATATTGTTATATATTTTTTTTATTTTAAAGAGCGATAATAAAATTAGTTAAAATAAAAATGAACAATAAAAAAAATAAATTTTGAAATTAAAAATATTACACGAGAAAAAAAAACCTTTTGTGCCAACACGACAGTCGCCATTTTGGCTGGTTCGTTTACAGCGTGTATCTGTCGACACACTTCTGTCGCCTTTTAAATAATAAAACGGCTTCAGTTCAAACTATTCCCCTAGTAAAGTTCTTATGAATGGGAGTCAGATGGTAGCTTTTATCCATCATATCATGAAGATATTGCATTAGTTTCTCCACTGAATGCTAATCTAAGAATGTAAGTATGAAGTTTTCTTATTTTATGCTAATAATTTTTATTTTTCTTAAATGAAAAATATTTTGTTTTCTATTTTCCTGGGTATTATTAGTTAAAGTATTCATTTCTATGTTAAATAAATCTGATTTTTCTTTAAAATTTTATAATTTTCTGTAATGAATCAATAAATAATAATACGTGGTAAAACCTTGTTTATGTTATCAGCTGATTTTAATTTTTGACTAAATAAATGAAAATACTTATAAAGAAAATTATGGTATATTCTGTCATGTAATTTAAAAAAGATATAAACTTATAATGGTGTTAACTACATTTTTTTTAAACCTGATAGTCTATATAAATGTAATTCTATTATTATGCAGTATATTTATAAACATATTTTGTCTTATCCTTAACTTTAGGGAACAAACATATATATGGCATTAGTGATGATGGACCTCTCAAAGCGATTCGACACTTCCAGCTAGGGCACCAGGCCTTCATCTTTTCGATGATGAATGACAAGAAACAAGACAATGTTATCATGAATTTCTTATGCCAGGTAACAATCATTTATAAATAAAATAGCCTACTAATAATATCAAATTCATTGGTGTATATGTATTCTTTACTAAGGAAGAAAAGTGATACTTTTTACTAATTTGTTAAGTTTTATATCATCAGAATTTTGATTATTACATGTATGGAGTTAGAAATCATGTATTACAAACTGTATTGTACTTTTACATTTATGAAAAAAAAATTCCACTCAAAATTTACATTGTTTTTATTTTTCTGCAGGAGCTTTTATCAAGTTGTGTTCTTCTCGCGTTATGGTACGAATTGGGAACTATACAAACAGCAATGCAAAACATGAGGAAGACCTGAAAAGTTCCCTGTAGGAGTACTGGACTAAGTGACACCCAATGAGCTTTACATACTTTTTGTTTTGTGCATGAGCATTATTCTAACACCAATTTAACGTTCATATTTCTTCACACATTCATATTTCTCCACCGTTGCGCTATTCTATGGACTTTGGACGTGATCATTCATATCTAAGCTCAAATTCAAACTAATTCATGGATTTTAAAAATATAAAATTTTGAGACTGAACAACACACTGATTGGCAAGCCAAGGTAAAATATCCATTAATTTTTTTAGAAGAAAGTGTACTGCCTGCCTTATGAAAATCTTACTATAGATTAAATAATCTGCATTGGTAAATATAGTTTTAGACAATATATTATAGATAAGCCAACTAAATAGGGGATGAAAATTTGGGTTTTAGCTGATACATGTTGAAGAAATGAGCACAATGTTAAAATGTCTTTCACTTATTTTCAGGAAAAAAATCTTTTTTTTTTTTTCGATAAAGAAATGTTTATGCATGTTTTACTGAAAATGATTTTTTAATTATATTTGTGGATAAATATTTATGAATCCTTAGTATATTGTGTATATTTCATGTAGATTTAATATAATCATAAGAATTACAGGGATTGTTGTAAAAAAAATTATTTCTACCTGTTTTTTTAATTGTGAATAAAATTTAACACCGTCTTTTTTTCTACATTTTACATACTAAAAAATCATTATAAAAAAGTTGTCTAAAGTAATCTAACAGATGATAAAACATTCTGCATTTCTGCTCTCACTAATATATAATATGTGGCATTTTATTCAATTTAAATTAATTTGTTTTTGTTTGTTTTGGTTATCTGATAATTTTGGCTCATAAAATTAGTGTGTGTGTGTGTTTTATATAAAATGTCATAACTATTTTATTTATTGATAGATTTCATTGAATTGTGTGTTGTAATATGTAATTTTGACTGCGGTTTAATATAAGAATAAAATTTACAGTATATCTCAAAAAGATGTTTTTTCCTTCTTGGTGTTTGATGTTTGTTTGTAAATTGTAAAAAAAAAAAAATTTTTTTTCTTTTTTTAAATGCAAAATCTTTTTTTATTTAAGAGATATGTCAACAAAAGTGGCACAGTTTTAATGTTTGTGCATTTCTGAATGAGTTGATATATAATAACAGGTATTTTAAAAAGTTTTAAATGAAACTTCATTGAACAGAGCAACCCAATGATAGTTTAAAAAAGGCAAAAAACCATAGGTCACTGAAGAGTTAACAATGCAGGATAGCTTCATACAAGCATAACCATTTTAAAACATCATTTCATTTTTATATTTATCATTATACAATGTATATCAGTCAATAAAAGATCATCTCATTGATCATGTATATTTTTGCCAGGATTTTGGTGTTGTTGTGGCTGATTTTGGTTTAGCCAAAATATTCAAGCGTCATGAAAACTTTCACCTACTCAGCCAGTCAGACAAGGAGAAGGACACCAACAGTGGGAAGCTGTCTGGCAAGAAGAAAAGATTTTCTAGAAAAAAGCGCCAGACTGTTGTAGGAAATCCATACTGGATGGCCCCAGAGATGATGACCAAAGGAGAATATGATGAAAAAGTTGATGTGTTCTCATATGGCATTATTGTTTGTGAGGTCAGTAATTCATTCATTGTTTTTAAGTGAGCCCTTATTGTTTGTGGGGTCAGTTAAATAAATCATTGTTTGTGATGTCAGCACAGTTAGCACTTATTGTTTGTGATGTCAGTTAAGTGAGCCCTTATTGTTTGTGGGGTCAGTTAAGTGAGCCCTTATTGTTTGTGAGGCCAGTTAAGTGAGCCCTTATTATTATTGATGTCATTTAAGTGAGCCCTTATTGTTTGTGATGTCAGTTAAGTGAGCCCTTATTGTTAGTGATGTCAGTTAAGTGAGCCCTTATTGTTATTGATGTCAGTTAAGTGAGCCCTTATTGTTAGTGATCTAAGTTAAGTGAGCCCTTATTGTTTGTGAGGCCAGTTAAGTGAGCCCTTATTGTTATTGATGTCATTTAAGTGAGCCCTTATTGTTCATGATGTCAGTTAAGTGAGCCCTTATTGTTAGTGATGTCAGTTAAGTGAGCCCTTATTGTTAGTGATCTAAGTTAAGTGAGCCCTTATTGTTGGTGATGTCAATTAAGTGAGCCCTTATTGTTTGTGATGTCAGTTAAGTGAGCCCTTATTGTTTGTGATGTCGGTTAAGTGAGCCCTTATTGTTAGTGATGTCAGTTAAGTGAGCCCTTATTGTTAGTGATCGAAGTTAAGTGAGCCCTTATTGTTGGTGATGTCAATTAAGTGAGCCCTTATTGTTTGTGATGTCAGTTAAGTGAGCCCTTATTGTTTGTGATGTCGGTTAAGTGAGCCCTTATTGTTAGTGATGTCAGTTAAGTGAGCCCTTATTGTTAGTGATCTAAGTTAAGTGAGCCCTTATTGTTAGTGATGTCAGTTAAGTGAGCCCTTATTGTTTGTGATGTCAGTTAAGTGAGCCCTTATTGTTGGTGATGTCAGTTAAGTGAGCCCTTATTGTTGGTGATGTCAGTGAAGTGAGCCCTTATTGTTTGTGATGTCAGTGAAGTGAGCCCTTATTGTTTGTGATGTCATTTAAGTGAGCCCTTATTGTTATTGATGTCATTTAAGTGAGCCCTTATTGTTAGTGATCTAAGTTAAGTGAGCCCTTATTGTTGGTGATGTCAGTGAAGTGAGCCCTTATTGTTTGTGATGTCATTTAAGTGAGCCCTTATTGTTATTGATGTCATTTAAGTGAGCCCTTATTGTTAGTGATGTCAGTTAAGTGAGCCCTTATTGTTAGTGATCGAAGTTAAGTGAGCCCTTATTGTTTGTGATGTCAGTTAAGTGAGCCCTTATTGTTTGTGATGTCGGTTAAGTGAGCCCTTATTGTTAGTGATGTCAGTTAAGTGAGCCCTTATTGTTAGTGATCGAAGTTAAGTGAGCCCTTATTGTTGGTGATGTCAATTAAGTGAGCCCTTATTGTTTGTGATGTCAGTTAAGTGAGCCCTTATTGTTTGTGATGTCGGTTAAGTAAGCCCTTATTGTTAGTGATGTCAGTTAAGTGAGCCCTTATTGTTAGTGATCTAAGTTAAGTGAGCCCTTATTGTTAGTGATGTCAGTTAAGTGAGCCCTTATTGTTTGTGATGTCAGTTAAGTGAGCCCTTATTGTTGGTGATGTCAGTTAAGTGAGCCCTTATTGTTGGTGATGTCAGTGAAGTGAGCCCTTATTGTTTGTGATGTCAGTGAAGTGAGCCCTTATTGTTTGTGATGTCATTTAAGTGAGCCCTTATTGTTATTGATGTCATTTAAGTGAGCCCTTATTGTTAGTGATCTAAGTTAAGTGAGCCCTTATTGTTGGTGATGTCAGTGAAGTGAGCCCTTATTGTTGGTGATGTCAGTGAAGTGAGCCCTTATTGTTTGTGATGTCATTTAAGTGAGCCCTTATTGTTATTGATGTCATTTAAGTGAGCCCTTATTGTTAGTGATCTAAGTTAAGTGAGTCCTTACTGTTTGTGATGTCATTTAAGTGAGCCCTTATTGTTTGTGATGTCAGTTAAGTGAGCCCTTATTGTTTGTGATGTCGGTTAAGTGAGCCCTTATTGTAAGTGATGTCAGTTAAGTGAGCCCTTATTGTTATTGATCTAAGTTAAGTGAGCCCTTATTGTTAGTGATGTCAGTTAAGTGAGCCCTTATTGTTTGTGATGTCAGTTAAGTGAGCCCTTATTGTTGGTGATGTCAGTTAAGTGAGCCCTTATTGTTGGTGATGTCAGTGAAGTGAGCCCTTATTGTTTGTGATGTCAGTGAAGTGAGCCCTTATTGTTTGTGATGTCATTTAAGTGAGCCCTTATTGTTATTGATGTCATTTAAGTGAGCCCTTATTGTTGGTGATGTCAGTTAAGTGAGCCCTTATTGTTGGTGATGTCAGTTAAGTGAGCCCTTATTGTTGGTGATGTCAGTGAAGTGAGCCCTTATTGTTTGTGATGTCATTTCAGTGAGCCCTTATTGTTATTGATGTCATTTAAGTGAACCCTTATTGTTAGTGATCTAAGTTAAGTGAGTCCTTACTGTTTGTGATGTCATTTAAGTGAGCCCTTATTGTTTGTGATGTTAGTTAAGTGAGCCGTTATTGTTTGTGAGGTCATTTAAGTCATTTATTATTATTCTTTTGTTCTATCTATTACAAATGTAGCAGTGATTTTGATTTACTTGTACGTCTCCTACAGTCATATGTTAACTTGAATTATGTGTACAGTCGTATGCTAACTTGAATTACGTGTACAGTCTTATGTTACCTTGCATGACCTTTAATTTTTTTTTACAGACTATAGCCAGAGTTACAGCTGATCCGGATTATCTTCCCCGCTCTATTGACTTTGGTTTAAATGTTGAGGCTTTCCATAAAAAATTTTGCCAGAATGTTCCAGAGCCATATTTTATGTTGGGTGTGTTGTGTTCTCAGATAGAACCAGACCAAAGGTTAGTCTAAGATAGGTAGCCAACACAAACAATTAGTCAAAAACAATTAATTTAGCATCAACAAGGATTTAATCAATTGTACAAAAGTTTATCTGTTTTTTTTTCATATGTTTACAGTTAACACATTAAGAAATATCAACAAAACAAACTAAGTTTATTTTTATTTTATTGCAATTTTAATACATTTGCATAAAATAAAAATCTTATAAAGTTTCTTTATTATTCAATTAGTTGGTAATAATTTTTAAATTCTTAATGACTAATTTTAAAAATTCTAGTTCTTAACATTTAGTAAAATGAAACAATGTTAACTTATTTCTCTTCAGGCCAAGTTTTGAAAAGATCCATGTACTTTGTGAAGCATTAGATCTTCATGTGGAGCATGGCTTAGCAGTTCCGACAGAGTTACAGGGCAGCACGGTGGAGTTGTACCGTAATCTGAAGGAATCACTGTATGGAAAAAATTACAAGGATGAGGATAGCTGCACCCAGGCCATCAGCATGAGGGATGTGAATGAAAACAACATAGAGGACAACACAGAGGACAATTGTTTTACACATGGGCTGACCATTTCCCAGGAAGACGTAGTGCCAGGAAGCAGTGGATCTCCTGAAATACAAGAAGAAACCCAACAATTACTTGGTGATCATAATACATTAGAAGAAAAGATTACTGTCCCTTCAGACCACTTAGCAATAAATTCTGTTATTGTTGAGGACCAAGCCAATGTTTCCACTATTGAGGACAAAGGGAATCTTCCCACTATTGAGGACAAAGGGAATCTTCCCACTATTGAGGACAAAGGGAATCTTCCCACTATTGAGGACAAAGGGAATCTTCCCACTATTGAGGACCAAGCCTATTTTCATTGTTCATGTGCTGCCTACTCCCTCTCAACCGTCTCTCCATGTCCTACCCAACATTTTGTCACATGTACTACCAACTCATCTAGTGTAATTGCTTGTCTGACACAAGACACTCAAGATTTGTTTAGTGCTAGGAATTCTTATGATATTTTCAACTGTACTGATCCTACTATTAGGGGTGATACACCTACAGGCTCTTTGTCTTTAAAATCTAAACCAATGACCCCTGTGTCTACAGACAGGTCTGAACCTATGACCCCAGTGTCTACAGACAGGTCTGAACCTATGACCCCAGTGTCTACAGACAGGTCTGAACCTATGACCCCAGTCTCTAAAGACAGATCATCTATGCAGCTAGAATATGGAGAACAAATTATTTCTCCATCTGGTTCATCTCCCCTCCCTCCTGACTCAAATGTAACATTTACTTTGTCTCCATCATCACCAAGGCCTGCCTTAAAACTACTAAGTCAAAAATATGCAAGTCCATCATATGCAAGCCCTACATATGCAAGTCCTACATATGCAAGTCCAACATATGCAAGCCCTAGTGTTTCTTTCATTTATTCTGGCTATGAGACAGATGTCAGCAACATGGACACCATTGAGGAGAGATGTGAAGACTTTGAGCTGAATGACTATGGTGCTAGTAGGAAACTGGACAATCAGTGCTCAGTTGCACTACATGTTGATAGTAATTTTCTTTTAGATGTTGATAATAGTGTTCTTTTAGCCAATAGCAGATCAAAATCCTTTGAAACTTTAATAGACCTGAACAACAGCCGGCCTAATAATCAAACTGATGCCACAAAACAAAATGGGCTGAATGGTTCTCTTCCTTTTCAGCTCAGTCCTGGCCATGAATTAGGCTTAAGCTCATCAAGAAGGAGACTGCGACGTTCATTGCAAGATTTACGCAAATGCAATCTGTAAACATAACAGTCCCTCAAGATCTGATAGTCCTTGTTGATGTGGTCAAGAATTTTATTAAATAATAATAAAAATATTGTTTTACTGATTTTTTTTATATGACAAACTGGTTTCAAAAAATAATTCATCTCACTCTGAGAAAGTTTATTTCCATTCATTTTTGTATCTGATGAAATATTTATTGAATAACATACGCTATGCAATTTTTTTTATCCTTCATATTCGGTTAATGACTTAATTTATGTTTGAAAATATGTCTTATAGCAATTGTTAAATTAAAATTCATTTTCTTACTATCAAACATAATATGATTAGTTTAAAAAAAAATATTTCAGTTTGCAGACTAATTGTATTGATGATGTGTGTCCTCTCTCTTCTTTACTTCCTTCTATAGTGTTAAATAACATTCAAAGAGTGTATTAAATAAAAGCATTGGTTCTTATCTTGCATTCAAAAAGTGTTTAAATAGCATTACATCTGTCCCTCTATTCAAATGATTGTGTTATATAACATTTCTCTTTTTCATTTGCACAAATGCACTTTTCAAAAGATTTGCAGAATAGTTATCTATGTTTTTGGGCAAGACTTAAAAGACTTGTGAATGGACAAAATATTTATTTGTGTTTATACTTTAACGATGATGTTTAGATATCATGGTCCTATTACATATCAGACTAACTACTTTATATATATATATATATACATGTATGTAGAAACAAATATACAATTGATTTGACTTTGCAATGTATCAAAGTATTGAATGAACTATTGAGGATCAATTCAGAACTTATGATGATTACTGATGAAGATAGTATTCACATTAATCCTATTTTTGTCATGAACAGTATTTTTGTTTTTATGTCTGACAACTTATTTTTCTTATATTAAAATATATTAATATTCAAATTGGAAACAAAATTTCTTATTCCATATTTTCATTAAATTGTTTTATTTTAGTGAAATTCATTCCCAATTTATTTGTAAAAAGTTATTAAAATATTTTCAAATTGGAATGTAATACATTCTTTTTTAAATGTTCATGTGATATATTTACTCAACATTCTGGGATGGACCAATTACATTAATATGTAAACATTTGTGTCTAGTGGGGACCATAGAAAAGGTTAGTGATAAATTATTTACAAACTTTTTACAGTGTACACATTGATTTAGTTCACAACATGTGTACTCAGAAGTATGTATTTCACATTGAGCTTCAACCTACAACGTCATACAAAACTAATTGCTCTTAACATAAAACAGTATGCATAATAGTGAAAAAAAGAAACATGACTAACAGCAGGTTTATTTGTCTATGTAGAAATAAATTTCACCTGATGCATAAAGTGAATCCACTGACCTGACTGTTGTATTATTTCTGTGACAAATGAACTCATAATCTGATCGAGCAAGTTGTAAATTAAATTTAACTCAGAAGGTATTTTTTTTAAATATGTATTCCTTTTCATTTCATCTGTTGTCCAGTACATTTCACCTTGTCAGGACCCACTACATACATTCACCTTGTCAGGACCCACTACATACATTCACCTTGTCAGGACCCACTACATACATTCACCTTGTCAGGACCCACTACATACATTCACCTTGTCAGGACCCACTACATACATTCACCTTGTCAGGACCCACTACATACATTCACCTTGTCAGGACCCACTACATACGTTCACCTTGTCAGGACCCACTACATACGTTCACCTTGTCAGGATCCACTACATACATTCACCTTGTCAGGATCTAGTACATTTCACCTAATCTCACATTTCTTTAATCAAGCAATATTCATGACATCATATTTTTAGGGAATAAAAATTGGAGGAAAATTAAGTCCTAATTTTTTTTATTTCATAGAGCTTGTAAATGTTTGAATTACATATATATATCCTAAATCTTTTAATCGCTTTTGTAATTTCAATGAGATGATTTAACAGAAACACTAGTCAGAGATTTTTTCACCTTCTGAATGTAATTTAATCTTCATAAAATTTCTGCCAAAATGATTCATTGGATGAATTTATTCACCCAAGACAGAATTCATTATCAGTTTATTTGCTATGTTCATACATTGTTGAGCGAGATCAAAAAGGTATTAGCATTTAATAAAGAAATGTTTGTTTTGCTCTGCATACTATTATTATATTTGTTTATTGTATTAACTCATTTCACATATTTTATAATAAATTTATTTTATATTACCAAATAAAACATTGCCAGAATTAGCCGAACAATATGCAGCTTTTGAAACAAATTGTTTGAATCTAACTTATTTATGTTTGTTGTGCAAAATTTATTAAAATAAAACATTTATATACAACATACAGTGTACTACTGCAGATTCAAATAATTATTGATTTGTACAAGTTTGTTGATTTAAACATTATTCAGCTATTTTTTCAATCATTATTGCATTCATTTAAATGTTTCCCTGAATTGAGGATTTTATACAAATTAAACAATAATTAAAACATAATATGGGATATTTTCCATTTGTTATTAAACCACTCTAGCCCCTTGGTTGTCAATAAATTATTTGAGCAGACCGATTGAAATTGGTCAAATCTAAGCAACATACAAGTAAGTGTACATTATATCTATTTTTGTAGCCATGGCTGATTGACAGATTGTATCTCTAGAGCAATGTTTTAATGTTTTGTTATCTTCACTTCCCCAACTTTTGCTAGGTACTGGTATCCATTTTAAGCAGGTTGGACTTGGTCATGTAGGTAGAGTCAACATGCTCTGATGTATTTAACCGAAAACATTAGTCAACATGCTGCTGATCTATTTAACCGAAAACATTAGTCAACATGCTGCTGATGTATTTAACCGAAGACATTAGTCAACATGCTGTTAATGTATTTACTAGATGACATTAAATGTGCTGTTGATGTATTTACCAGATTAAATTAGAGTCAACATGCTTTTGATGTATCACTGAAATTTATTGTGACTCAGATCATAAAATTTTTACCTTTCTTAGAAAATAAAAAAATATTTTATTTTTAACATCTCGGATAAGAAAACTTTTTATCAGTGTACTTTAGCTGTTCAGAAATTAAAAATCTTTCAACAAAATCTTTTGTAGCAGTAAAATATATTCTTCAGTTACTTATTAATTGGAATTGAACACAGCAGTGTACAAACTAGTGGCTTCATCAATATCACATTTATTTTTACAAACATACAAGCAATTCTATTTTAATTTATTATCACTAAACTTCTGTTTAAAAAATAATTGATATTAATTAGTATGTCAAGGTGAGATGTACAGTAGTAATGTTGTTTTATAATAATATCTTTTTAAATTTAGTCATACTTTATTCACTGCTACAAATAAGAATGATAGCAAATTTTTTAATAGTCTACTGTGAATAAAAAATACATCAGTTTAAAAAATAACCTTTTATTTAAATGCACCCAAAGTACTAATTCCTTAAATCAGGGGTGGGCAAACTGCGGGCTGCATGCTGCACATCTGCATGTACATGTTGCGATCCTATGTCGATGTTAATTTTCTTTGTTTAGAGTTTTCACTATATTTTTTAAATTTTATTCTGACTATTTGATTCGAGTCTAGGAATATTTAATTGCTGGAGTTTTAAGGATGTTTGCCTAAGAGCAGATTGATGTTGACTGGTTGCAATTTAAATGCAATCATGCAAATCAGAACCAGTAAACTGGTTCCACAGTTCAAGAACATTAACCAAAAAATTTGAGCAATTACATACTTCTCATTAATTATAATTGTACTCTGTGCTCAGCTTGTATGTAAATTAAGTTCCTTCATCTTCATAATTATTATGACAGGTAACAATAAACTTGTGCTGAAATAATTATGAACAGTAAAGTCTTATTACCAAATTAGCAACTGATTTAGTTCGTATTTTAAAATGTAATGTGCATGGGTAATAGAGTGTGAATGTGAAATAAAATGACTAAAACTTGGTTATTATCATTAATTCGTATTTTCATACGTTGTAAATTGTAATTGAAGTAGACAAAATATATTTACGGCCTGCCAAAAACAATCAAGCTTTAAATGCTGCCCTCCGTAGAATAAGTTTCCCCACCCCTGCCTTAGATTAATGTTTATAAAAATTTTACTAAAAAAGAATTGTGCGTGCTAATATTAATTATTGGGGGGACAAAGTTGCTATAAAAGGTTTTTGTTGGATTTAAGAAATGGTCATCTCATCCTTTCAAGGATTTACACAAAAAAGAATTATTAGTTTCATTTTTAGTACACCAATGAGTGTAGTTTAATGAGAATACTTCTTACATTTAACATTTGTTTAATTTAGCAATGGAGTTGTAAACACCTAGTCCAGAATATTTTGTAGTTATTTTTTGATGCCATAGATTTCACAAGATACACCTTAGTGTTCATTGCTTTTATTTAGTCACAATAATTTCTATAAATATTTGTTTGATCCCAGAAATTATTTAGTACTTTTTTTTTTTACTTTTTAGTGTTAAAAGAACTTTACTTGCTATTCTTTAAAATATATTGCACAAAGCAAATTGCATTGGCTCACAAAATTATAGACTTATAGACTATTAATTTTGACATTATAATCTCTGTGTTTTTTTCCCCTACATAATCATAGCTAAAAATATTTAATAAGCTTTGGAAGTTACAAGAAGTTAATCCTTTGACTCAAAAATATTAAAGTAATTTATTGTCATCAAGAATACACATTAGTTCAAATAATCAAAGTTCTAACTTAACAATAACAGGTCTTAATTTGAGAAATATTGTTTTAAGGACACAAAAATCCAACAGAATGTGAAACAAAATAAAGCTTTAAAAGAAATGCCTGCTTAATTAATTATTTACTATGACTACTTTAGTTTTCTTATTAGTTTTTTGTTTAAACTTTAATGAGCCCAAAATTCACAGAATAATAAAAGAAATTCAACTTTTCAATAACACTAAAATGTTCTGTGCTCAACATCTCAGAATTGTTTAAAATAAAATAATCAAATTCTGGATTAATTTTTGTTACTTCACACAAACAAATATTTAACATATTTATCTAAGGCAGATTGTAAAATAACAAGACATTTAGTTTGGATTTGTAAAAATGTCCCCTTTATTTCAAACATTTAAGAAAATTACAAAAACCCACAAAATCCTTAATGCATTTACCATTCATACATTGTCTTGTTGCTAAAAAAATGTTTATTGGATACAAAACTTGTTACATTCATAATTGATACATTGGAGGGTCAATAATTGTATCACAGAGAGAATCCCCTTCAGAAAATGAATGAAAAATGTCCAAATTACATAAAAAATACACATTTTTGTCAAGATTTTCTCCTTAGCAATAAATAAATTAATATAAATGGGTGCAAAGCAGTGTATATGGAAGTAATGAGTAAAATGGGTGCATACAATAGTTCAAGATTTGTTCACTGATTTCAGTAAAATCAACTGATTTAAATAATGGAAACAATTTGCTCAGCTTGTCATGTATTTATATTTTTTTGTTGAGCTTGAAAAAAATGTCATAGTATAACATTCCACATTTGAATTTAATATAACATTGAAAATCAGTTTGTGTCTTAGACAGTAGACTCTTTGAGAATCAGTTTATGTCTAGACAGAAGTTTCTCAATTCATAATTTTCTGAAATCATTTCTTCATGTACCCCAGTTTGTATATTTATTTATCAATGAAAAGTAGAATAAATTTCAACAATTTCTAAAAAAAAAAATTATTTTTTATGAGTTAAACATTAAATTTATCTAAAATTGTGTAGAATATTTGTTGAACTTCCTTTTTGTATAATTTCTACATGTGAATATTTATATATGTAAGTATTTCCAACAAATCAAAGTACTGCAAAAAGATCACTTTCATGAACAAAAGTATGGTTGACTTGATTAAAACTCAAATGTAGTAATACTGTCTATACAGTTCACCAGAATTTTATCTGCGCCAAAGAATATATATATATTATACAAAGTCAATGAAAAGAATATAAATTAGTTTTTCTAAAGCCAGATCAACACTTTTAATTGCAATCTATCATTGAGTTTTTAATATGGTATTTATTTAAATTGACAAAGTTGTTTCAGAATTCTTTGTCTTTTTAAAGTAAAAAGGAAGTCCTTTTTTTAATATGACTGTCATTCAAAAGCTATATTTATGTGCTAAACAATTAGAATTTTAAATCAGCCCCATCAGAATTTTAAATCAGATACAAGTAAGCCCATTTTATGGTAGAGGGTTTTTAAATAGCTATGCGCATTCTGTATAATATATAATTACAGATACAAACATTTTTCATAATTTATCTTAATAAAGCATTGTTTTGATTTCAACAATGAGATAAACAGTTACTTTATAACAATTTATACTGAATAAGTTATAAGAATTGACAAATTAGGTAGTTGGCTTAAATTGGCACCAATTTTTTTGCATTTTGGTTTCGGGCATATACATTAGAAATGTTTTAAGTATCGATTGGCACTCAATACTGCTTGTAATTTTTTTTCAAAAATCAGAACAGTACAGCACTTAAGACTTCAGAACACTACAGCATTAAGGCTTCAGAACAGAAGAACACTTTAGACTTAAGAAACATTGCTGACCTGAGATTAACAAATAAGATAATATTAATAATTATAAAAGGGTTTTATTTATTAGATATTTATAGAACACCAGCTTGACCTCCAATGATCAAGAGTCTACCCTATTTAATCAAGATTCTATCATATTTGATATATTTTATAATATATTTGATCTAAATTCTATTGTATTTAAGAGTCAACTCAGAAATTTAAAACTTGCAATGTATTCAAGTACACAAATTGAATAGAAATATTTTTATAGATAAAAGATACCTAAAAGCAATGCTAAAAAAAAGGCAAATTTAATGTGCATGTTAAAGATAGAATAATTTAACATCATTACTGGAGGTCTAATTTCACAATGAACTTAAAGTCTGTCAGTGGGATAAATGTTTTTGTTCCTGTTTAATATCTAGTTCTTCTATTAAATTTTTTTGTTTTCTAGATTATTTACATACAAATCTATGCCATCCAAATGAAAAGGGTCTTGAATTTATTACAGTGATAGAAGCTACATGAGGACTATTACCCAGTTGGTTCAAAAAAGATTAAATAAACATTTAAATGACCTTACTGTCATGAAGACATAAAAGTACAATATTTTGGCTAAATAAATAAGGAATTTGTCAAAGATGGTTTATAAATACAACTTTCAGAAAAGCATAATTCTGAAGTTGAAATATATTTAAATATATGTGTCAAATGTAAAAATGATTTTCAGTCTACTTAAAATTATAGAAGTGACTTTTCAGAGGATTCACCTTATCGGCTAATTAGTTCAATTTTAATTTGGAATTATTTCACCACAAAGTTTCTGTAAGATCAAAGAGCTACATAAAATTGTGGGAAACTTCAAAAGTTGCCTTTTTAATTTTCCCATGAAGATATAGTGTCCGATAATAAAATTTTCCCATGAAGATATAGTGTCCGATAATAAAAATATAATGGGTTTTTACTGACTTTTCATTAAAATGGCTTTAAATATTTTTGTTAATTTTTTGACTTAATGAAAGTGTGAGTGTTAGTATGAATTAATTATTTGATTTATTTCTAGCACTCATGTTTTTATTTAGTCAATAAATTTTTTTTTTTTTTTCATTTTAATGTCAAAAGTATTAATGTTGTTTTTGTTTGCACAGTAAATAAAAAAAATAAATGGTGTACATAGAGAAGACTAAAAAATTTTTTTTAATTTTCTTAAACTTTATATTGTTAAAAGAATTTTACTTGCTTTTGTTGGTCATAATATTAAAAATAGCGCACACTAATGAAAAAAAAATATCAAAACTCAGAACATTTATGAACCTGTCCTGTGCTATACTTGAAATGCCTTAATTCAGAGGTTCTTAAACTGTGGTCCGCGGACCCCTGGGGATCCGCGAAGCCTTTACTGGGGGTCCGCCAAGCCATTTGAAAAAAAAATCATCGTAAAATATATACATATATAAAGTACCTAAAGTTGGGATGGAGTCCGGTCCGTCAAAAAAAATTTTTCAAGTGGGGGTTCGCGGAGTACATAAGTTTAAGAACCTCTGCCTTAATTTCTTTCTGCAATTTCCCTCTTTACATAAGCATTATTAAAAAAGTAATTAACCTTGGGCTCCATAACAATTTATTTAATTTACATCAATATTTTAAAATTGTTATCGTGAATGCTCAAATGTTCAAAAGATCAATTGGGTTTAGAGAAGTTGGTGATAATTGATTTCAAAACAGACTCCTGTCAACCGCCTTTTAAAAGTAAACATTAGTAAAGACAACTTGAAAAATAAAAATGTCAACTGACAAGAAAAAAACCCAAAATGGATCTGAATACTAGACTTTTTCTTTAGAAACTGACATACTCTAGCCTGCTAATTACATTTTTTCTAAATGTTATGTTCTGAGTCTATGCACTATGGTTTTTCACAAATTTATTTAAATTATAGTAAAAAAAAAAAAAATACATGTTTTCATTGGAATCATATTTTTCATGTTACGCCAATGAAAGCTAAATCAGTTGATTTTTAAGTTGACAGTAAACTAATTAGCTTAAGTCTGAATAGAACCATGAGTTAAAGGTCTAGTTTATATCCAAATGAATCATTTTATGCAAATATTTCCAAAAAATACTGATAAAGTCAGAAAAAATTTTACAAGAGAAAAAAAAATGGTCCACATTTCATTAGTGAATACATTGGAAAAAATTAGAAGCAAAAATGCAACTACTGGCTAATAGTAAATGGTTTATAAATAGATGAATAAAATGGGTTATAAGGATTTATCATATTTATACACAAAAATAAAGATATAAACACCAAAATGTCAAATAAATTAAGGCTGTTTCCCAAACGCAGAAATATTTAGGGGATTTCCTTTGTTTTGCGCAACAGGTTGAAACTATACATCATAATGCTGTGAAATTCAGTGCAAAGTTATTAAAACACCATAATGAATGAATTGGGTGAATTCAGAAGTTAAAACAGCAGTAAATAATTATAATGTTTCCAGCAAATTCAATAACACAGAATAATAAAAGCTAAGGAAATAAAAAAGGCAGGTATGACAAGTCTCTTCAATTTGTCTACTTCATCTAGTCATATAGACACAATGGAACTAAACTTCTGGTGTGACAAAAGTCTCTCCAAGTTTTCCACTTCACCTAAGACAGAACTAATGAACTTAAACAAAGGTAAGGACATTTACTTTATAAAAAATATTTGAACTATGCAAAGAAATTTCCCATATAAATAAAAGGGGGGAGGTTGGCAATGATCTATTTAACAAAACAAAGATTATATTTCGGCCATTATGAACAAAAAATTATTTGATATAAAAAAAAAATTATTTGGGAATGTGGAAAACAAAAAAGTAAGTACCAAAAAATAAAAATTAGATTCCAATATACTGGGTAAGTAAAAAGTGTACACATGTAGCATTTTGAGAAAAAAAAAAGTTATTGTCAAAATGAAAACAAATGAACATTAATATAAATAATCATGCAATATGTATACATGCCATGCTGGTGTTAAGAAAATGAAACAGCACACACATATTTCACATCAGTTATTTTAAACTTCAGATTACTATGGAGGTCAGATAACATTTCTCAAAAGAAAATAAAAAAATCACCAAACTACAGTGGTACTCCATAATACAGTGGAAACAATGTTCCACACAACAGATGCCAATGTGTCCCACCCTAGCATCGCATAATGAACATTTAATCCCCATGAAAAAATGTGTTTTTTGTTTAAAAAATGGATGAATGCAGGAAATGTATCTGACATATATAATTTTGTTCTCAAGATGGTGAAAGTGTGGACACCTGAGCACATTTTTTTTCTTATTTTGGAGTGATTTTGGTATCTGCGCATTTAATGCTGGTAAAAAAAGAAAGCCTTTCATTGACTTTTAGTTGGTAAAAACTTGGGTTTTTTTTTTTACTTCTGTGAAGTGTGAAACCCAAAAAAGAAAAAAAAAAGGAAACCAGTTCATATCGGTCATAAGTGCTCCTGAAAGTGAAAAATGCATACTCTTGCAACTAAACCTGGATTGAAATTAACTTTATAAAATATGTATGTTTGTCTAATTTCACTTTCATTTTATCTGAACAACACCTAATATCCCTGATTTGGTGAAAGGTTATCTTTTTTCTCCTTAATTAAAGTGCTGCCATATATTTTTTAGTCATTTACTAATAAAATATCTCACAACTTGGAAAAATTTTTCTGATTTTACATAGAAGTCTATAGAATATTGTGTTACCTTGCAAAACAAATACACTGCTGGAATTGATAAGACATAGTTGTGAGGAGTACCACTGTATTTCAAATTTATATATTAAATGAATTATAAAAATGAACATATGTTACAATTTCATTTAAAAAAAAAAGATCTTTTTATGTCCATGATAACAGTGAAAAACAAATTAATTTTAACATTTAACACTAGCTATGGAAATTATTTATAATGATTTAATTTAAATCATTTTCGGTTTACATTCAATAAAGTACAACAGGAAAAATGTTTTCATAGAAGGCATAAACACTTTTAAACCAATAAATACACATGTCACATACAATAATGGTCTTAAGTGTCCTACTTGACAGTGTCAACTTGACCCAACTAATAATGTGTTGACACTTCATGTGACTAGTCTCAGTCTCTAATTCAAAGTTGTCAAAGTTTTACATTTACATTTTAATGAAAATGAAAAAAATGTGATAAAATTATTGTATATTTTAAATATTTATTTTATAGTAACAGATTTTACTGTAAATAACTTTATTAAAATAACAAATTTTGTGATATTTTTCCAGAACTAATTAATTTTATCTTGATGTATCCTTTTAAAATGAATACAAATGAACGCAAACTGTATATGCTACCAAATTAAAAATGTTACTTTTAATAGATATTCGAATAAATTACAGACACTCTTATAAATAAAGATTTCTTATTATTCTGTAATGTTCAAATATCCTATGCAGCAAACTTCATTTACTAAAATTCACAGTTGTTATTACATGTAGTTTAATTTAATTATGATGAGATAAGCTGTTGCATACAATGTAAGAACAAATGCTTTGTTTTTGTTGATTATATTTTTAAAACAAGAGATAAAATATAAATAATGAAAAAATAAGGTTTTAAAAAAATTAAAGTGTTTTGCCTGCTAAGTTAAAACCATCCCACAATGAAATACTTTTACAAAAAAATAACTCATCTCAGATTTCTACCCATTGTTACTTTAACTTAAAAATTCAAGTAACAAAACTAATAATTTCATTTATAAATGTAGTTAATAAATGTCATATTCTTCAATTTTTTTAATAAATATATGTATTTGACTATTAAATGTGCAGAAAGATATGAAAAAAATTGTTTCAAATTTTAAAAAATGGAAATGTTAAATTATCCAAGTCTTTTTAATAAAAATTGTTCATAATTTATGTCTAAATTTAAGATGCTTTATTAAAATGTTATTTTTTATTTTAGTCTTATCTATTAAACTCTTGGTAAGTATTTATCTTCTGCAACTTTAAGCTCATCATCCTTGGTCAAACGGAAGAGTTCCTTGACAGTGGCAATCTGATTAAAAAAGAATAAATTCTTTTTCAAATTATATACAAATGACATAACTTTAACTTAACTTTATTGGTTTCTGTTAGCAAATAAAGTACATTTTTAAACAAAAATTAAATTATAATTAATAGTGAAGTGCTGACAATTTGAGACTATAGAAACAAAGCAAAGGTCTTTAAATAAAAAAAAACTAGAATTAATAGTATTTGTTTACTGTAAGTAACACTGTTATGATTTTAATGACATTATGATGTCAGAAATCAGAATCAAGAATCCATATTTTGGGAAGAATCGGGATTGAATCAGCATAATGGGAATCGACCCATTACCTAAAATTAAGTAATAAAGTAAAAAAACGTATTAAAAAAAACTAAATCATTTAAACTTTCAAAAAAGTTCATGAAAGCTGATAAGTTATTTGAAATATTTTCCAAACATTAGCAGATCTAAATTAGTTTAATGTGGTTTGAATGAGAGGCTTTCCTAGAAATAACAGGATAGCCAGCCATGAGGAAAGAGCAGGACAAAATATAGTAACTACTTGCGACCTTACGACGAAGATTGGGATGGAGAGACTTATTTACTGTGATGACCCTTAACAAATTTTATAAATAAACAAACTAACCTTTTTCTCAACTCCCACTGTACTTTGCTCTTTAAAAATTTGAGCAGTTAATTCTTGCATCGCTTTTACTGATGCTCTTATAGAATGGTTGGCCCAAATAACCATGGAAACCTTCTGGTCCCTCCAATGCTGCATTGGTGTCTTGTAGTAAGTTGTGGGAACTATAACAACTGGTCCCTGGGAAGAAAATATTTGATCTTTTTATATTTTCAAATATTTCATATTTCTGCTAAAACATTTTTTTTGTTCAATAAGCCGTTGTTATTAAATTATATATACCTTGTTATTCCAAGCTTTCAAAAACTCATCAATTTCTCTAGGTTCAGACA
This sequence comes from Bulinus truncatus, assembly GCA_021962125.1. Classification (NCBI taxonomy): domain Eukaryota; kingdom Metazoa; phylum Mollusca; class Gastropoda; family Planorbidae; genus Bulinus; species Bulinus truncatus. Next base: position 8,214,321 of record JAGDYQ010000016.1, on the reverse strand, counting down.
GTTTACTGTGCATCAAAATGGCAGTGGCTCCAGCCTCAAGGTAGGCATCAGCTCTCTTCAATGCTTCATCTACACCCCAACCTGCAATGAGTGCCTCAACTCTAGCAACAATGTTGAAATCAGGATCTCTCTGTGAATCTTTCATGGCCTATAGAAAGCAAAATGGATTAATGACCCACCTATACTATTTATAGAATAATGTTCATAATAATTAAAAATATTAACATCAAAGATGTAACGAAAATAAAGTCAATAAAATGAATAGTTAGTTAATGATTCTCTACCTGTATTTTAAGTGCAAACTCTTTTATATCAGCTAGTGGTTGAGCTCTGCCATCCAACAGAGAGTTAGTCTTGGGAAATAACTTATCCTCTACTGCTGCACCTGGAATAAAAATATCTGCTCAAGAAATTGGTGGCTTAAATTTTAGTATGCATTTCAATTATGTTATAAGTTTTAAAACAATTTTTCTTTAGATTCTGTGGGACATGTTATGAAATTCGCTAGTATCTAATTTATTTAGTAATCTAATTTATTTAATAATCTAATTTTTTTTAGTCTTAAAACTTTATTTATGCATCTGTAAATAATTGTAAAATAAATTAATTCCCAGAAGTTATACAATTTTAAAAATTAAAGGGAAATTTATTTATGCATAGAATTAATTCTGTGGAACATTATCTACCTCATAAATCAAAGCCTAATTTTTTTCATAGATCATTTAGCTAAGAACATGGAAATAGAATTAGAAAACAAACTTTTATTTAGCAATGCAACCAAGACCAAAACATACTTTAACTTTGAATGGGCAGAATTAAAAGAAAATAAGCTAATATTTAATTAGAACAAAGCATCTAAACTATAAAGAAAATGATTGTTGGTTGTCACCAGTGTTTGAATTTTGAATTATGTGACATACTTTCTAACTGGGTAACACAAATGTCTCTCAGTTACTGTGTTAAATCATGCAGGACCTAGACAAGTTAGACAAGTCAAAATTCACATTTAACTATATGAATTATTGTCATTGACAAGTGAAACTTCACATTTAGCAATAAGAACTGACAAGTTAGACTTACCTGCTATCCCCCGATCCTCTAATTTGCGCACTAAACGTCTAGCATTGTTAAAGTTTCCATAGCCAGTGTCAGCATCAACCAAGATGGGCAGAGAACAAGCATCATTCATAAACTCCAAGACTTCAAGAACTTGTGTCCAAGAGGCTTCATTACTGTCTCTGACTCCTAGCTGAGTTGCCATAGACAACCCACTGGCCCATATTCCTTGAAAACCTATACATTTATAGACAAAGAAAAATACTCAATTACTGGTCATCAAAAGTTTGTACTCACTAAGTGTATACATATTTTAAGTTAAATTTAAAAAATCAAGACAGAAAAGTTATGAATAAATAGCAATAAAATGATGACAGTTAATAAACACACAGAAATATAGAAATATAGATGTATTTGTATGTTAACATACATAGATAAGATAGGCCAAATACAGACCTTTATATATATGTATTTATGATAACATACTTATATACATATAGTAAAACCTTTTATATTTGTTTGTTTGTTTTTTAAAGTCTTTGCAGAAATTTGAGTGTAGAAAATGTGATATTAATTATTGGTAACAAATAATAACTGACACAGAATTATATATATATTATATAGTTAACGTGATGATAAGTGACAAATGTTGATTAAATATTTTATAGGGGGCTGTCAATTAATTATGTCAACCAAATAGGGGGGAGGGGGGTCAGAAAATTTTTGACAATTGTTGACAAGGGGGAGGGGGGGAGGTCAAGAAAAGTTGACGTCAACAATGTTACTTTTTTTTAATTTAATATAATTACTTAATAAATTGGAAAATTCAACAGCGTTTGTAGTCCTGTGTTACACACTCGCTTAACATTCAGTATTTTAATTAAACTAACTATATTCCTACTAATTTTGCCACATAAACATTTTGGAAGCCACCTTTTTTTTAGGGGGGGGGGCAATCAAATGTTGACGTAATTTTATAGGGGGGGGGGTCTCTGGAAGTTTGACAAGTTGTTGACAAGGGGGATGGGGGGGGGGGGTAAAAATCGCCAAAAATTTGTTGACATAAATAATGGACAGCCCCTAGACCGGTGTAATTAAGTCTAGTTTTATAAACAGACACAAATAATAGTGTTTAAAATGTATTGTGAAGATGAATTTTTGTGAATTTTCAAAGGCAGATTGGTACCACATCAAATTTATTAGGAGCGAAAAAAATTGTAATTTGTTCCCATCTGTACCTGCTTCCTCAGCAATGCAAGCACTGATGCCACTATGAGCTTCCATGATAAACTCCAGCTCTGGAGACAATAGCATTTTCCTTAGTCTGGTAGACTTCTGATAAAAAAAAAAACAAAGGGCTAGAGTTAAAAACTCATGTTTAAATTGATAGACAATGTGAGCATTAGGTCAACTTATTGTTTGCTCAATAGATTCATAGGATAATTTTAGTTTTTAGTATCACTTAGACTGACTTAGAGAACATTACAAAAAATCATCTGAAGGATGATAGGAATTATGAGCAATGTTGTTTTAATTATGTAAACAGCCTTCCATGTCAACAAAGATCCTTCCATGTTAGATAAAAATAATTTATAAATTGTATTCTATTCCAGATTATTATTAGTGGTTTGTGACCCACATTTTGTCTCTTGAGACTCACTGACTTGGGCTAAAAAGTCGGATGGTGGCGAAATGGGGCCAGTAAAGTAGCATTCTACTCTTCCTTCAGTTTTGTGAATTTTTCTCTATTTCTTCCCAATTTTCTTCTCTTCAGGATACATTTGACAATAGTGGTGGAGATTCAAAGTATTTTAAAATAAGCAACACCAATTGTGGCTCTCATCAATCTATACTAGGTGTGGTCTAAAGACAAAGACCTACATTTTGAATTGCAAACATTTACAAGTGATTCGATGATAAACGTCATTTGCATTTTTATTGATTTTTTTATTTCGTAGATACCGGCAGAAATATGTTCAATGGTTCAATCTAAGGGTTAAAAGCTATGCAGAAGAGTAAGCAAGATTGTAATAAAAATAATTTAAGATTTAACTCCCTAATCCCTTGAAAAATGTTGGTCAATTCAGCACAGAAGAAGTTTTGATTTTTAGTTTGAATATAGTTTGAACATATCACAGTGATGTTATCTGAAACTAAAATTAACACGCCGTCTGTCGCCATTCACAATTGATGTGACTTTTTATGTGACGTTTATAGGAGAGAAAGGGGGGAGATGGTGGAGGGAAATGCAGGCAGACTACGTGGCTTTTCACAAAGCAGGTTGTGTTAGATTTTCTTTTTTTTTTTTAAACAGACATTCATAAATAATGTTCACCCCCCACCCCTATACGTATTTACTGGGATACATGTATCATATATATATATATAGTGAACAATTTAACACTATACTGGGATTTAAGTCTCAAAGAGGTATAAAATAGGCACCTTATCAATTAACTAGGGCAGTAACTAGGGTATATGTCTTTGAGCGATATAGAATGGACAACTTCATGCATCACTCGGACACAAGAGAGATATACAATGGACAACTTCATGCATCACTCGGACACAAGAGAGATATAGAATGGACAACTACATGCATCACTCGGATACAAGAGAGATATAGAATGGACAACTTCATGCATCACTCGGACACAAGAGAGATATAGAATGGACAACTTCATGCATCACTCGGATACAAGTATCAGAGAGATATAGATGTAGGGCAATTTAAAATTTGCCTCAAGTACTTATAGTGACCCCTGTGAACTCCAGCTGAACCCAGTGTATTTTTTGCTTATCTCCATGTTCCCTTTTAATTTCTTATTGATTTTTTTTGTAACCTCTAACGCCCGCAGATTTAACTATCATTTTAGGCTTTCCCCAAGATACTTATTATTAGAAATAAAATGGAGTGTTCTTTTTTAAAGTTTTCTATACAAATTTAACATCAAACTATTTGCGAATGAATGATCTTTGTGTATGTGTGTAACTGTGTATATATATATATATATATATGTATGGGCTTTGAATGTATATGGGCTTTGTATGTATATGGGCTTTGAATATATATGGGCTTTGTGCGTTAATGGATGTGGCATGGATATCTCTCTTAGCCATCTCGTGCAATTTGTTAAAAAAATTAAAGTGATTATTTGAACAAAATGATAATCGTAAAGCAAAAAAAGTGAATTCCATCAATGAAAGAAAGCATGTTTTGAGGACCTAACAAAAAGTGAATTCCACCAATGAAAGAAAGCATGTTCTGAGGACCTAACAAAAAGTGAATTCCATCAATGAAAGAAAGCATGTTTGAGGACCTAACAAAAAGTGAATTCCATCAATGAAAGAAAGCATGTTCTGAGGACCTAACAAAAAGTGAATTCCGCCAATGAAAGAAAGCATGTTTGAGGACCCAACAAAAAGTGAATTCCGCCAATGAAAGAAAGCATGTTTGAGGACCTAACAAAAAGTGAATTCCATCAATGAAAGAAAGCATGTTCTGAGGACCTAACAAAAAGTGAATTCCGCCAATGAAAGAAAGCATGTTTGAGGACCTAACAAAAAGTGAATTCCATCAATGAAAGAAAGCATGTTCTGAGGACCTAACAAAAAGTTAATTCCACCAATGAAAGAAAGCATGTTCTGAGGACCTAACAAAAAGCGAATTCCACCAATGAAAGAAAGCATGTTCTGATGACCTAGAACAGTGGTCGGCAAAGTGCGGCTCTGGCATTTAGTTTTATTTAGTGTAATACTTATTTAGTTTAATAAAATTTAATGTAATAAAAGTTTACTAAACAAGTAGATTTGGCTCCCAATTTTTTCTTTAATTGTTGTAATGTTCATATTTGGCTCTTTGGCTAATAAGTTTGCCGACCACTGACCTAGAACAATAAAAATCACTTTCTGATAGACCGCGTTAACTTGTCTACAATTGTACCAATTTTCAAAAGATTCTTATCCATATTTTCTTGCCATGGTTTGGTTCCAGCTTCTTAGGCCCCCCCCCCCCCCAATTTCTAGGTAACCAAACTAGCTTGCAACATAATATAAACATTGTTATGGCATAGCCCATGATTAAAAAATGTGTCCATGATCAACTGTTATGACAGTTTTTGATCAACTGTACGAACCAGAACTCATCTAACCTGCACAATGAACACTCCCCATGACCCCCCCCCAACCCATATCAAGAATAATGAGACAACTTTGGATAAGTTCAAAGTTCACAATGTCCCCCCCCCCCTTTATTTTTTACGAACAGACTCGGTTAAAGATGGCTGATATATTTATTATAAATGAAATGAAATGAACAGCGAAGCACAGTGTCTTTACAATAATTAACACTTTCTGTGCTGTGGCCTCTGTGTAATAAACATAGACAGCGGTACACAGTCTTTACAATAATTAACACTGTTATCCACACCTGCTTCAATTAAAATTTCATCGAACTGTTAGCAGCTCATTAATTCACTTTGATTAGCTTCTGACAGCTTGGGTAAATACTGTGTAGTGAGACAATTTATGAACTTTGGTTGTAAGGATGTAAGACAGTGGTGTTCTGTCCACTAGTAGTAAACAGATATAACATTTATGATCTTTGGTTGTAACAATGTAAGACAATGATGTTCTGCCCACTAGTAGTAAACACCAGCTCAGAGAACGATAAAGTAAGGGGGCCCAAGAAAGACTGGGAATGTCTCCAAATCCAAACGTTTTACCTCCTGATAGTCGTTTTACCTCCTGATAGTCGTTTTACCTCCTGATACTGATAGTCGTTTTTACCTCCTGATAGTCGTTTTGCCTCCTGATAGTCGTTTTACCTCCTGATAGCCGTTTCTCAGTCTGGGTATCCATTGTTTAAAAGTAATGTTTAAATAAAGTCACACAGGAATAATGGATCAAATGTGGAATAGTCTAATCTGATTTAAACACAAAATTTGAAGAAAATCTTTAAAGTTTGATAGAAAAAATGGCGAAAATCACACATTCTGTTATCACCTAGTTGTGGCATAATGTTGGTCTATTCATTGGGGAAAAGTGCTGAGAATACCTAAACAAACTACTCACTGGGCGTTCAAATTCTTAAATAAGGTCGGATCAGGGCAGATTTTTATAATAATTGTTAATAGCTCACAGAAGTCAGTCTCACGAGATATCTACAATCTCACCACAGATGTCAATACAATCACACCACTGATGTCAATACAATCACACCACTGATGTCAATACAATCACACCACAGATGTACACTTACCTTGACACCTGTCTCCACAGCATAACGTCTTCTCTGACAAGAAAGACAAGGGGCGATAATTTCAGCTGGAAAGAAAATAATGATAAAATGTAATTGTTTTGGAGAAATAGGTTAACATAAGTTAACATAATATAGTAAAATACAATATAACACAGTGAGACAAACTTATTACAGTGAAATACAATATAACACAGTGAGACAAACTTATTACAGTGAAATACAATATAACACAGTGAGACAAACTTATTTCAGGGAAATACAATATAACACAGTGAGACAAACTTATTACAGTGAAATACAATATAACACAGTGAGACAAACTTATTACAGTGAAATACAATATAACACAGTGAGACAAACTTATTACAGTGAAATACAATATAACACAGTGAGACAAACTTATTACAGTGAAATACAATATAACACAGTGAGACAAACTTATTACAGTGAAATACAATATAACACAGTGTGACAAACTTATTACAGTGAAATACAATATAACACAGTGAGACAAACTTATTACAGTGAAATACAATATAACACAGTGAGACAAACTTATTTCAGTGAAATACAATATAACACAGTGAGACAAACTTATTACATTGAAATACAATATAAGACGGTGAAACAAACTTATTACATTGAAATACAATATAAGACGGTGAAACAAACTTATTACATTGAGATAAATCAAAACATAAAGCAAATTGTCATTTCATTATGTATAACCATGGTGTATAACTAATTATCAAAGTGTTGAACATATCACACATCTGTATTTTGTAGAAATATTTTTGAAAGTGTCTGCCCCAAAAAAACCTAAGAACGGCCCTTGTTATAACTTTCAAAGTGTTTATCTTAATCAAACTTGTGTAAATGTATAATCTTTGTAAATATGTACTTATGTAAAGTCCAACAATCTTTGTAAATGTGTAATTATGTAAAGTCCAACAATGTGTAAATATGTACTTATGTAAAGTCCAACAATCTTTGTAAAAATGTACTTATGTCAAGTCCAACAATCTTTGTAAATATGTACTTATGTAATGTCCAACAATCTTTGTAAATATGTACTTATGTAAAGTCCAACAATCTTTGTAAATGTGTAATTATGTAAAGTCCAACAATCTTTGTAAATATGTACTTATGTAAAGTTCAACGATTTATTTTTTTTTTAAATTCTCTTTGTGTTGAATGCTAGTTCTAGTGCGGGTGCAAAATGTTTAAGTGAAGAGTTTCTCAAAGTAAATAAAGCCTTAAATTCAACTTCTTCGTTTACTTCAATTGAATTAGTTTACTACACAACTACATTACTACATCACTACATTTACTACATTACTACATCACAACACCACATTACTACACCACTACATTACTACATCACAACACCACTACATTACTACATCACTACACCAGTACATTTACTACATTTCTACATCACTACACCACTACATTTACTACATCACTATATAATTACTATATCATTGCAAATAAACTTTACATGGCCCGCCTAAGAGCAAAAAGCAAGATCCACACTATTCTTGTCAGAGACATGCTGTTCGCTGATGACGCAGCCCTGACGGCACACACAGAGGAACACCTACAGCTGCTGATGGATCACTTCGCTCAAGCATGCAGAGAATTCGTATTGACCATCAGCATCAAGAAAACCAACGTCATGGGTCAAGACATCCCAGCTCCACCCTCAGTCACCATTGACAACGAAGTTCTGGAGGTCGCCGACAAGTTCACATACCTGGGCTCCACCATCACCAGCAGTTTGTCCCTGGACGACGAGATTGACAAGAGGCTTGCCAAAGCAGCCAGCGTCATGGCCAGACTAAGCAAACTTGTATGGTCCAACAACCAATTGACACTGAACACCAAGTTCAAATTATACCAGGCATGTGTTCTTAGCACTCTACTGTATGGCAGCGAAGCCTGAACCACCTATACCAAACAGGAAAATCGTCTCGAGAGCTTCCACCTCCGCTGTCTCCGACGCATCCTTGGCATCAGATGGCAAGACAAAATCACCAACACTGCCTTACTCAAACAAGCCAGCTCACTGAGCATGCATCTCCTTCTGTGCCAAAGACGTCTACGCTGGCTGGGTCATGTACATCGAATGCAAGATGATCGCATACCAAAGGACATCCTATATGGCGAGCTGGCCACGGGGCATTGCCCCGTTGGTCGCCCGCAATAACGCTTCAAAGATGTTTGGAAACGCGACCTCAAATTGACTGGCATCAGCCTTGACAAATGGGAACAGCTCGCCGATGACCTGAGCGGGTGGCGACAGGCTGTTCACAAAGGCATTCTAAATGGAGAACAAATACGCAATCAACAGCTGGAAATCAAAAGACAAAGAAGGAAGATTACACGGCAGAAACAGGTCCTCAACCCTACATCCAGCTTCAACTGTGGTCACTGCGGTAGAGTCTGTCCATCCAGGATCGGTCTGCTGAGCCACTCCAGATTTCTGCCCTCAAAAGCACGATTGCTGATTAACCTAGAGCACTACCATCATCTTCCGAGATGGACAGATGCCTAGTTGCCTACTACTACTACATCATTACATTACTAAATTACATTGAAGTTAACAAATAAATCTCCGTCTCTACATTAGATGTTTAGTTAGACGTACAGATAGACGTATAGATAGACGAATAGATAGACAGATAGAGATAGACGTATAAACGTATAGATAGACGTATAGATATAGATGTATAGAAGACGTATGGATAGACGTATAGATAGATGTACAGATAGACGTATAGAGATAGATGTATAGATAGACGTATAGCAAACAAAAAAAAACGTGAGTAGGTTAGTGACTGGAGTAAAATCACTTCGGTGACTAAAAATATAGGGAAATGGCTGACAAACCGGTGTACTGCTAGCGAAATGACAGAGGTCTGATGGTCACTGTAGTCACTGTGGTCACTGTGGATCTTGAACGTTCGCAAACCACTGATTTATACTAATACACCACCAGTGGGCTGTGATCCATACTTTTAGAACAACTGTTACAGAGCACTCAGTTAATTGTTAGATTTCTTGTGTAGGCCACACATAACGTTCAAATAAAATCTCACAGGCAAATCAAATGGACATACTAATGAAGACAATATTAAGACTTCAAACAAAAACGCCAAAGGGGTTACACATTAAACATCATTATAGATCCACATATTGATTTACAAATTGTATATCCTGAACAAGACGAAATAAAATTTGACTGAACAATATGTCTCACTCGAAAATTTTAATCAACAGGTAGAAATATCTACAGAAAGATAGATATGAAGGTAGACAGATCTGCTCATTTTCGAGGGAAAGGGGATGTGCTATAATAAAGTTTGTAAGACTTTCAAATAGAAAAAAATATATATGCAAGAAGAGAAGATAAAATATAAACATAAACTTTTTGATTTGCATTTCTTTATATGTAAATGTGAACTTGAGGTCTCGGGTACAGAAAGAATGGCCCCTTAAACTAAAAGAAGGCATCAATAAAGGGCGTGGCCCAGAAGTATGGACCCTGGGGTCCCGCCATTTATCACACCTACGTATGTTTGTCTTATCAAATATTCGTATGCTTACAGCTCTAGTTATTGCTTCAAATATTCGTATGCTTACAGCTCTAGTTATTGCTTCAAATATTCGTATGCTTACAGCTCTAGTTATTATTTCAACATGAATGCTGATGATGATAAACTTTAATATCATTTTTTTTTAAGACCGCTTTAGAAACTTCAGAAATGTTGAAGAGTAATTAATTTTGATTCAGGTCTAAAAATATTTCCTATTTGAGATTCGCTGCATAAAATAATCAAATGAAGGGGAACAAATCTATTTGACATGCATTGACTATTTACAAGTGTCGCCATCTTCAATGTTGTGACATAACAAAAAATCCCCCATTGAGTTCTTTGTAAAAATAGTCTCCGCATTTGAAATATAAAAGACTAGTTGCAAGTACCCGGCTTTGCCGCAAGTTCTATTCGATCATCGGGAAATGACGTCACAGAAGAGTTTTATCTATGGCGCCGTCGAGATTACTTTAATATAGTAAAATATACTAAAATAAAATTAATTTATTACAATTAAACTACCCATCGAGATGAAACGAAACATGTCCTATAACCTTACCCATTTAATTATGTGTACTTGTACCAAATTTCACGTTATTTGGTTGTCTGGATCTTGAGTTATAAGGGAACAGACAGACAGACAGACAGCAAATGCGTCTTATAAGTATAGAGAATAACATAAAAATTACATTCTAAATATGTCAGTTTTTAGAAAAATATCTCTTTGGTCTGGGTAACAGTTATAGGCTAGACAGGCTAAATAGTCAGTGAATGACAGGCTAAATAGTCAGTGAATGAGAGAGTCTCTAGTTGGCACAGCGTGCAGAGTTGTCATGACCATCAATATGTAAATAGAAAACTCAGTGCCGGCTTTAGGTATAGGCGATATAGGCAGCCGCCTAGAGCGGCATTATTTCAAGGAGCGGCAAATTCCAGCAAAATAAAAATAAAAATATACAAATTAAAAATAAAATAAATGAATTTGATTCAGATATAATAGAGGATCCTGCTAAATGACCAGATCGTTGTTTTCTTATTCAGCATGATCCAAAGCAGATCAAATTTGAGTCTTGTTTCCAAAAGATGAAAGTGGGAGACACTTTTCTAATTACCACTATACACGAAAACTGGCTAACGGAGAAACTTTAAAAAGGAAATGGTTGATTTATTCTACGTCAGTAGAAAAGGTATATTGTTTTTGCTGCAGAATATATAACAGGAGTAAATCTGCCTTAGCTATACATGGCAGTTGTGACTGGAAAAATTTGTCAAGTATATTGCAGCATCATGAAAAATCTCCACATCATTTAACCAGTTATCTTGAGTGAAAAGAACTAAAAATGAGGGTAACAAATAATAAAACTATTGATGACGTGAATCAGCGCCTTATAAATCGTGACGCGAAACACTGGAATGACGTATTAGAAAGAATAATATCTTTGGTCAGAGTACATGGAGTTCAAAATTTACCCCTGAGAGGGCAGTCTGATCGGTTATATACATCTCATAATGGAAACTTTTGAAATTTGTTGAAGTTATTGCTGACTTTGATCCGATAATGAAAGAACATATAAGACGTATAAAATCAGATGAAATTCATGACCATTATTTGGGAAAAAATAATCAGAATGAGATCATTCAACTGTTGAGTAAGAAGGTAAAACAGAAAGTGATAAATGATCTAAAAATGCAAAATATTACGCTATAGTTCTCGATTGCACACCAGACGCCAGTCACAAAGAACAGATGACAATGATTGTTAGATTTGTTACAGCAAATGAATCGACAAATGACAAACCTTCAGAAGTTTCTATCAATGAACACTTCATTGGATTCGAAGAACTTGAAAAATCTACAGGTGCAAGTATGTAGGAAATTTTACTTAAAGAGCTGTCAGATTCAGGCATTTTTCTAAATGATAAGAGGGGACAAAGCTACGATAACGGAGCGAACACGCTGGAATACACAATGGCGTCCAAGCAATAGTTAAAGAGCTAAATTGAAGAGCCTTTTATGTCCCATGCAATGCGCATTCGTTGAATTTGGTGGTGAATGATGCCGTAAACTGTTGTTTGGAAGCAGTAAGGTTTTTTGAGGTAATTCAAAATATATACAACTTTTTTTCTGCATCAACACATCGCTGGAATGCAAGGCCGTACCAAGGGGGGGGCTGCAGCCCCCCCCCCAAAAATCCTGGGTACGGTACTGCTGGAATGTATTGTTAGAATATGTCCAAAAACAAAGAGGCAGTAGGTTTAACTGTTAACAAGTTATACGCAACACGTTGGGAAAGTCGAGTTAATGCCGCGAAGATAATTCGATACTAAACAGTTTAAATTTACGATGCACTCGTTTCAATAGCTGGATACATTTCCCTTTCTGGACCACGTTGAACCCAGTCCCGTGCAGAAGCTAAACGAATAGCACAAAAAATGCTCGATTTCAAGTTTATTTGGTCATTAGTGATTTGGTATGATGTTTTATTTGAGATCTATATATATCTAACAAAACATTTCAAGAAAAATATCTTGATTTAAAAAATCTATTCAAAAATTGAACACAACTAAAATAATTCTCCAGAATTATAGTACAGATGAAGGTTTTGCCAAAGCAATTACAACAGCTAAATCATTGGCTGAAGAATTTCGTATTGAGTGCAATTTCAATACGGGAATACAAATAAGATCTCGACTAAGAAAGAGACAATTTGACTATGAAGTTTCAGACGATCCAATTCTCGAGCCAGAAATGAATTTCAGAGTAAATTTTTTCAACCAGATATTGGATACCGCAATTCATACAGGTAATGATCGATTTATGCAGTTAACATCTCATAGCGATTTATTTGGATTTTTGTATGGCATTAAAAAACTGGAGAAATGTGATAAAAGAGAGCTTTTCAAAGATTGCATGGACCTTCAGTTAGCTTTAACATCTGAAAACGAAGATTCAACAGAACTGTGCTATGAATTATTTGATTTATCAAGGAGAATTACAGAAAAATCAAGCCCTAGAGTTTTATTAGACTATCTATGTGCAATTGGCTTGGTTGCCTAGAGTTATATTAGACTATCTATGTGGAATGGGCTTGGTTGCCTAGAGTTACATTAGACTATCTAAGTGGAATGGGCTTGGATCCCTTTTTTCCGAATGCGTACGTGGCATTGTGAATTTCGCTTACACTCCCGATAACAGTGGCGAGTGCAGAGAGAAGCTTTTCGAAGCTCAAACTCATAAAAACATATCTTCGTTCTACCATGCCTCAGGATCGTTTGGTTGGTTTAGCTACAATATCTATAGAGAAAACGATTGCAGAAGATTTGGATCTGACCGAAATAATTGACGAGTTTGCCTGTGCAAAAGGTAGAAAAGTATATTTTTCTTGAATTCTCCTCAATCTTTTTAACGCTTAATAAACATGAAATTTCATTTTTTTAAATTTTTCATTACTTTTTTTTTTAACTTAGCCAAAAAAAAACTTCCTAAAATATACTACGTATACTTAAAACTCTTTAACTTTTATAAAGTTGCCAAATTTTAAAAATGTATTATAATAAATAGCATATATAGAGGTTTTTTTAGAAAAATGAAACTAAAAAGGGCGGCATTTTTGTCCTTGCCTATATCACAAAAATGTCGAAGGCCGGCACTGAGAAAACTAAAGAATGAAAACTAAAGAAATATCATTCTAACACCCGTAAATAAAATAATCATGTGAATCATCACACTCTGGGGTAAACACACAAATATTGGCTTGCAGGAATATATTAAATCTTAGTAATAAGATTGATTACCAAACAAACCAATCTTGTGTAACAATTATCAACTTGACTGAATTAAAAGAAAATTTTCAGAAACATTAAAATTGCACGTATTTAGATTTAAATTGCAGTAAGAATGTTGATAGGACACGGTATGGTGACCACACAGTGATAGGACACGTTATGGTGGCCACACAGTTACAGGACACGTTATGGTGACCACACAGTGATAGGACACGGTATGGTGACCACACAGTGATAGGACACGGTATGGTGACCACACAGTGATAGGACACGTTATGGTGGCCACACAGTGATAGGACACGGTATGGTGACCACACAGTGATAGGACACGTTATGGTGACCACATAGTGATAGGACACGGTATGGTGGCCACACAGTGATAGGACACGTTATGGTGACCACACAGTGATAGGACACGGTATGGTGACCACACAGTGATAGGACACGGTATGGTGGCCACACAATGATAGGACACGGTATGGTGGCCACACAGTGATAGGACACGTTATGGTGACCACACAGTGATAGGACACGTTATGGTGACCACACAGTGATAGGACACGGTATGGTGACCACACAGTGATAGGACACGTTATGGTGACCACATAGTGATAGGACACGGTATGGTGGCCACACAGTGATAGGACACGTTATGGTGACCACACAGTGATAGGACACGGTATGGTGACCACACAGTGATAGGACGCGGTATGGTGGCCACACAGTGATAGGACACGTTATGGTGACCACACAGTGATAGGACACGTTATGGTGGCCACACAGTGATAGGACACGTTATGGTGACCACACAGTGATAGGACACGTTATGGTGGCCACACAGTGATAGGACACGTTATGGTGGCTATAATATGTTCTGATCAGTGTATCAATTCAATGGCCAAGTAATACATTTACATTGAGATTATGTAGATTATGCTGTCCTGACTTCACACAGTTCATTGGGCCGACTTTATGAAGACGTCTAAATAAATACCCCCATCCCCTCCCCCAATGTGTAACTGATAACAGAAATGTACACCGTGTAGCGGCTTGGCTTTGTGGGATTAAAGAAATATAGGACTACACTTGACACCAGTGATTCTCAAAGTGGCTCGCGACACAACTTGAATTTATAATAGATGGATCGATAACCCATGTGTACAGTATCGATAGTGGGACGGATGGCAGAGTGGTGTAGATACTTGGCTGTCGACCTGAGAGTCCTGGGTTCGATCCTCGGTGAGGCCCATGGAATTTTTCCAGGTGAAATTTGGTATAAAGTCGTCCCACAAGTCCACCCAGCTTTAAATGGGTACCTGACTTAAGTTGGGGAAGTAAAGGCGGCTGGGCGTTGTACTAACCACACAATCCCTTCATATGCCGAGGTTATGGAAACAGATGAATTCTACACTTCATCTGTCCCGATGGCCCGCTAGGGCTAAGGGAATTTTACTTACAGGATCGATAACCAAACATGTGTACATAGTAATAACTCTATTTACCAATATTTTACAACTCAATAAATAAAATAAATCACGCTTTCTTTCTCTTTCTTTGTCCACATTATTCGTATCTGGTGTGTCACGAACAGAACATTTGTTAATGTGGGTCTCGAACAGAACATTTGTTAAAGTGGGTCGTGAACAGAACATTTGTTAAGGCGTGTCGCGAACAAAACATTTGTTAATGTGGGTCTCGAATAGAACATTTGTTAATGTGGGTCTCGAACAGAACATTTGTTAAGGCGTGTCGCGAACAAAACATTTGTTAATGTGGGTCTCGAATAGAACATTTGTTAATGTGGGTCGTGAACAGAACATTTGTTAAGCCGTGTCGAAAAGTTTGAGAAGCACAGACATCGATTATCGGGCGATGGGAGTGACACCTGCAAACTATGACAATAAATTATGACTATAAACGACATACTTCCACAATTGTAAATACATACTCAAATATTTTAGTCTAACTAGCGACTTTAAGTGGGTCAGCCAGTTTACATTGTTAAAATATCGATAAAAAAAAATTAATTTCAGTAAATAGACAAAATGAAAAGTAGGCGATGCCGTGCCATGTTACATTCTGATCTGATAAGTTGATATCACATCTTTGTTATCAGAGGATCTGATAGGCTGATACAACTTTTTTTATTGACGTTGAAAATAAAAACGAAAACAAAAGGAGTGTAAGGATAAGATGAAATCTCTTAGATCCTATAAACCACTAATGGAACGGTTTTTATGGAGATATAGCGGGGACTTTCACCATGACCTGAAATACCCATTGGTTCTCACCGGAGATCGAACCAGGAACCCTCAGCGTTTTACCGCTCGACCATCCTTCCCCACAACAAAAGGAATGTCGTGAGTGCTTTTTGGTTAGAGGGGCAGACAGTGTGATATGAGGGTAGAGGGGCAGACATTGTGATGTGAGGGTAGAGTGGCAGACAGTGTGATGTGAGGGTAGAGTGGCAGACAGTGTGATGTGAGGGTAGAGGGGCAGACAGTGTGATGTGAGGGTAGAGGGGCAGACAGTGTGATGTGAGGGTAGAGTGGCAGACAGTGTGATGTGAGGGTAGAGTGGCAGACAGTGTGATGTGAGGGTAGAGGGGCAGACATTGTGATGTGAGGGTAGAGTGGCAGAGAGTGTGATGTGAGGGTAGAGTGGCAGACAGTGTGATGTGAGGGTAGAGTGGCAGACAGTGTGATGTGAGGGTAGAGTGGCAGACATTGTGATGTGAGGGTAGAGTGGCAGACAGTGTGATGTGAGGGTAGAGTGGCAGACAGTGTGATGTGAGGGTAGAGTGGCAGACAGTGTGATGTGAGGGTAGAGTGGCAGACATTGTGATGTGAGGGTAGAGTGGCAGACATTGTGATGTGAGGGTAGAGGGGCAGACAGTGTGATGTGAGGGTAGAGTGGCAGACAGTGTGATGTGAGGGTAGACATCAGACGGTGTTCTTTGATGATAGAGTGGCAGACAGTGCGATGTGAGGGTAGAGTGGCAGACATTGTGATGTGAGGGTAGAGTGGCAGACATTGTGATGTGAGGGTAGAGGGGCAGACAGTGTGATGTGAGGGTAGAGTGGCAGACAGTGTGATGTGAGGGTAGACATCAGACGGTGTTCTTTGATGATAGAGTGGCAGACAGTGCGATGTGAGGGTAGAGTGGCAGACAGTGTGATGTGACGGTAGAGTGGCAGATAGTGTGATGTGACTGGCTATGAGGGTAGAAGGGCAGACAGTGAGCTGTGAGGGCAGTGTTGCCAGTTTAGCATTTTTAATGCCAGAGTTAGCATTATTTTTAGCGATCTAGCATCAACATTTGGATCTAGCATTTTGCAGGAAATTTAGCATTTTTTTTTGGGCTTGAACAAAGAATAAGAAAAGTGAGAAAACGTAAATTTACTACAACGAGAACCAAACATTCAATCTATCCAAGTATCCAAGCCTGTCGGCTACTAACTAGTAACCAAGTCCGTCTATATTGTTAAACTATCTGGGAGGCGGTGTACTAGCTTCTAAAACTAACTGCTCTTAGAATATTTATTTTATCATTGTCTTGTTCAAGCTACCCACAGTTTTCTCAGCTGATAAAGTTACCCGGTGAGGTCGTTTTCGGTTCACGCCCCTTAAGCACACGTGTGTTGGTCAATGTCATACTATTGTTCAGTACTGTAAATGAAATGTGTCCCGATCTGACCCATCTAACCTGTCAGCTAGTAGACAACAATAGATGTTTTATGTCAGCTAGTAGTGTAGTCACTGTAGTGTAGTGTGTGAAAAAAATTTTGACTTTTTTTTTCATGATTTATAAATTTTACA
Source organism: Bulinus truncatus (assembly GCA_021962125.1). Classification (NCBI taxonomy): domain Eukaryota; kingdom Metazoa; phylum Mollusca; class Gastropoda; family Planorbidae; genus Bulinus; species Bulinus truncatus. Next base: position 8,196,802 of record JAGDYQ010000016.1, on the reverse strand, counting down.
TCAAAGTCTGGTTTATATGTTAGGTGTTCCGTCACTACACCACTGGATATGTATTCAAACTAATTAATAAAAAAAAAAAACTTCAGATGATATGCAGCCTGACATAAAGTGGCGTAACGGGGGGGGGGGGGGGTTAAAGAGTGCAATAGGGTTAAAGAGACATTAGCATCAATGTATCGTTATTCCAAAACAAAGAAGCACACTATACAAGTGTGTATATTACGTTTTAACTGGAAGCAAACTATACAAGTGTGTGTATTACGTTCCTACTGATGGCGACACTCTGTGAGACATTGTTATATTTCCTACACTACTGATCAGACAGTCATGTTACACAGAACAGTTTGAATGGAGATCAATAAAAAAAATGTATTGAACACATGGTGTTTTTATTGAAAGGTATAAACATGCCAGTTTTCATTGATTAGAAGATAAAGGAATAGTAATGCTTATTGTATGTTAGTGAGATAGTGGGGGGGGGGCGCCTAGTTTGAATGTCCCTAAGGACAGCTCTGTGTGTATGTGAGAGAGAGAGAGAGAGAGAGAGAGAGAGAGAGGCCTGACATCCGTAATTCAATATCCTCCTGCACTACAAGCATACAGGTACCGGTATTAAAAGGTCATTGACAAGTCAAAATTTGTAACGACAGAAGTAAGACACGGGTGTTTGGTCAATTTTAACTTTGCCTCTAGTGCCTCTCCTTATGACCTAGTTTCTGTATATTGGTAGCATACCAAGTCTTCAGTGCAGCCACAAACAATTGTTTCCGTGAATATGGATTTAGCATTAGCACTGCTGTTCATTGAATAGGCTGCTAGGTATACACATGTTGTAAATGTGTGTCGCGGTACTAATAGCAACATCATTTAATGATACACTTTCATTTTAACATTGTCAGTTAAATATTAGTGAGGGAACATAACGAGACTGCAGTCCAATATTTATTTCACGTCGCCACGCCCAACAGTCTACACTAGTATTAATTGTTCAGTGGATATACATTTTTATCTCATTTTTTTTTCATTCGTTAATAATACAGACTCATGAGAATACGACCAGCCTTTAATAATAGACCAGTACCGCCGAGGGGGGGGCCAATGCCCAGTGGCCCGGCGAGTTTTAGGGGCCCGAACTGAGGTGGCCAATCAACTTTTAAAAATATTATTATCAGCACGGGGTGCCCGCGACAGCCCTGCCCAGGGGCCCGAAATTTCTGTCGGTGGGCCTGATACAGACCAATGAGAATACGACCAGACTTTAATAATTTTCATTTAATTCATCATTTTGTGGTTTGAAAGCGGAAGTTAGAAATTGGTCGATTACAAATGTGCATAGTACCTAAAATTAGAAACTGCTCGTGCGAGTAGTTGAGTCACTAAAAAAAAACTAACGGCAAAGAGTTCATGTTGGCGGACGGACACAAGGATGTTAGTTTAGCTAGAACATGCATACAATATACAAATTGTACCATTAATATTACTTTAAAAAAAAATCTTACCTCTGTGTCCATTTTGCAATAGTTGTTTAGCTGCTGACCTCAGCACAGACGAAAGTATACACTTGATAGGTCCCGATGTAGCCATGGTAATAGACTAAGAAGAATGTTACTGTTGTACGAAGGAAAGACTCTGTGTTATTTTTATGTGTGCTAAAACTAAGCGGCGAAGTCAGATTCCGAAACGATGGAAACAAATCTTATAATAAATAATCTAAACTCGTATGACAAATACACGTGGATCAGAGTCAATTAAATGGGAGATGTGTGCGAACTAAATGTCGGACTGGATTTCGCGGAAGCAATCTGATTAACACCAGGACATATAAGTTTCGACCAACACTGCTTTTATATTCTTACTTCGCCACATCGCGAGTCGTGGCCTGATAGACGAGGTAACCAATCGCATTGGAGGATTTAATGCCTCGCTCGCTAATGTAGGATTAAGGTCAGGAGGGTTTTCCAATAGTTAGCCTGCCGGCCTCTTAAAAAAAAAAATCTTGTAAAACCATTTTTGTTTTTAATTAGGCTGAGTGTAGGGGCCGTTAAAATTATACAGCTAGAAAGTTATCAAACAAATATTCTCCGAAAATAACACTATATAACAATATATTCTCTCCATATAATACTATATAACAACATATTCTCCCCATATAACACTATATAACAATATATTCTCCCCATATAATACTATATAACAACATATTCTCCCCATATAATACTATATAACAACATATTATCACCATATAATACTATATTACAATATATTCTCCCCATATAATACTATATAACAACATATTCTCCCCATATAATACTATATAACATTATATCTCCCCATATATTTTGATGTAAACAAATATTATCTCCATATAATGTTATATAACAAATTTCAGGGTCCGGTATAAGTATGTACAAACCATATCTATGGTACAAACTTTACACCCTCCTTCCCCCTTTTTACAACACCAAACAATGTGTACAAGTGAACCAAATAATGTGCACCATTAAACCAAACAATGTGTACAATTAAATCCAACAAGTGTACAAGTGAAACAAACAATGTGTACAATTATACCAAACAATGTGTACAATTATACCAAATATTCAGTGATGGGCAGTAACTAAAAATTAATAAACTATTGTTGTAACTAACTTTTTAAAAAGTGGGACGGATGGCAGAGTGGTGTAGATACTCGACTGTCAACCTGAGAGTCCTGGGTTCGATCCACGGTGAGGCCCATGGAATTTTTCCTGGTAAAATTTGCTGCAAAGTCGTCCCACAAGTCCACCCAGCTTTAAAAGGGTACCTGACTTAAGTTGGGGAAGTAAAGGCGGCTGGGCGTTGTGCTAACCACACAATCCCTTTATATGCCGAGGTTATAGAAACAGATGAATTCTACACTTCATCTGCCCCCATGGTCCGTTAGGGCTAAGAAGGGAACTTTACTTTTTAAACTATCAATTAACTAACTTTTTATCAAAAGAGTAACTTTTAACTAAAACTTTTATTTTTTAGTTTAACTTTTTTGAACTAACTTTTTTAATTGAAGTGCATTTTAACAAACATATTTTTGAATGAAAATTTTAAAGGGTTAATAAACAATAAATAGGTAAATTAATGAAAATGTCAATATTATTCACATTAATCATTTTGTTTATAATGTTAACATTTTCAAAAGGATTATGACAATAACACCTTTCAAACTAGTTTTTTAATTTATATCTAAGAAAAACTGATTCATCTAAAAGAACGTCGGACAGTGTACACCTTCTAGATGTTAATATTTGGCCCGCAACACTAAAAAGTCGTTCAACGGCTGCACTACTGGGAAGTGTTGCATTGTATCTACAAAATGCAGCAGCCAATCGTGGATATGAAAGCAATGAAGAATTTTCTGAGGAAGGGTTTCTTAAATAAAGTTTGACTTCACTGACAGTTTCAACTGTATTTGCTGGATGTCGATCTTCATGCATGTAACTGTATAAATCATCTTGTACATCTGATGACAAAAGTGCCTGTGTTCCACCTTGAGCTTCCATTGGCTCTAGTTCGGAAGTTGTCATGTGCTATAAGTCTGTATGAGTAGTTCTTTCTTTGAGAATCTCTCATTTGGGTCTAGATAATTTAATTTAAACTTTGGTAGGAGCATAGTTGCCAAATTATAATCATCAGATTTAAAAACTTCTTGGAGACGTGTTTCTAAACCATTTATAAGCACATTAATTAATGGCACCATTAATTTTTCCTTCATACATTTCAACTTGTATATAACACCCTTAGTAGTTGGAATAACCACACCTATAAAACTGTCATTTTCACTTTGCAGCATATCCATTGCCATAACAATTGAGGTTGTGGTGCACCGGACCGGTTGATCGAAAAAACGCGCCCAAAGTGTAGAAGAAAAGACAAACACCAAAGACGTTAAATAAAGAAATTTTATGAATAAGAAAAGGCCAAAGACAAAGTTTTCACGTGATAATTTGAAATTTTCCGAAATATTCAATAAATGGAAAGGAAATATTTTTAGTTACAATAGTTTAGTTAAACTATTTTAGTTGTGCCCGATGAAGTGCTATAAAATGGTGCTTGAAGTTTAAAAAAAGAAGAGTACAGTTCTTTATTTTTTTCCGAAAAAGATTTCTTAGAGTTGGCAAGACGCAGCGCAGCCAATTTAAATGAAAAAAAAAAAATACCAACTAGAACATTTGGGCGCTACTATAATCAACAGATGTGGCAGAAAATCACTTTTATGGTATTTAACTTGAAACATAGAGTGGTCCTGTATTTTTTATGTATTTTAATAGTACCAACATTATTGCTATGACTCGTACTGTATATGACATTTAATGTATCAATATATGTAAAACGAATATAATTACTGTTTATAAGTCAACTACGAACTATTTAATTTATAGTTCGACTGATTTTATTCTTAATGATATTGATCAAGTAAAAAATTTTTTTAATGTAATCAAAACTGTCCCAAATTAAATACTTATATATGATAAAAGCAATAATGTTGATACATCATTTTTTTTGTTAAGAAGGGAGTATTTAAATAGAGTGACAAATAGTAGCATAGTTCTTTATGGTTTTAATATTTGAAAGCTGAGTTTACATGCATATGCATACTATTGACAGTGGCACAACCAGCGAAAAATGCTGGGGGCGGGGGGGGGGCGCTCACATATTGAAAAAAGACAGTTTAACATTCTTTTTAGTAACTTTATAACGTTAACGTATTGACATTGATGATTTGGTTGCGCCACTGAATATAGAGTGCAGATACTATTAGACAATTAGAATAGTTAAAATTAAAGATTTAATTATAATTTAAGGTTTATTATTTATATTATTATAATGTAAATAATTACAGTCAAACCTTCGTTTTCCAATGAAATTTTTCCAGTTCTAGAAATAATTTTATAATCCAAAGTAGACATTTATTTAAGATTTCTCTGTAAGATTTAATGGAAACCAAAATGATTGCATCTAAAAAATATTCTTAAGCATATTTTGAATACTATTTTATATATTTTTATTCAATATCCAGTGCTCAAATGTACTAAATAGGACATGTTTTGCTCTTGCCAATTAATTCAATACTATCATGTAACTATCCCATTGTAATTTTTTTTTTGTGGTGCGTTAGCGTACCTAGACCCTATAACCAAGTGAAACTTTCTTCGCCGTTTATCAGAAATGTAACATGACGTTGTCATTAAACAGATTTATTACTTGAATCGCTACATCTTGCAAAATACTAGTAAACCTGGGTTTGACTATTTTATTTGAAAATTTTAGTATTATTTAATTTAATGTATAAGAAATTTTAATCCACAGAATAATACAGAGCAAGAGAAATTAAAAGTACTTCTATAATGCTACAATTGTCATTCTGATAGGGAGTTCAAGAGACATTCTGCTTTTTGTCTTGTCATTGTTTGACTTATAGCTGAGTTCATTTTTTTGGACAAAGAAATTCAAAAAGTATTTTAAGACATTTTCATAGATTCTTCAAAAACATTGAATGGAGGCAACAATCCCACTAAGTGAACAAGTAGAAAATACACTTTCTGGAAACATTTTAGGGATCATTAACTTCATCATAAGAAATGTGGACACTTTTTTCAACAACTTACAGTTAAAATAACCTCTGTGAATTCTCAGACTATTAGACTCATCTAATGAATAATTTATTGCAGTATTTCTACATCTTTGATTTAATCTCTGCATTACCAGTTTTTTGTGATCTACTGAATAATGTCTATTGACAACCTTCATGTGTTTCGTTTAATATTTATATATGTATTTAGATTAATAAAATACTGATTATTATTACATTTAAACATTGTATCCTCTAGTTGATTTGATAATTTTAAAAAAAAACATTAACTTTTTTTTTTAAGAAATTCATTTATTGTAAAATAAATAATTGAAAAACACAATAACCAAAGTTTGCATCTAAAATAATTTTTAACTTGTTTTAATTAACATTTAAGAAAAAAAATTTCAAAAGCCATTTAAGTCAAGTAATATGAAAACATTTTTAATAGGCTGCTTTAAAAGGAAAAAAAAATATTTTGAAAGAGAAAAAAAAACATTATACAGTTAGACAACTTAAAGTTGAATGATATTAAGTAGTATTAGACCAGTGGTTTTCGAAAAGTGGGTTGTGACACACTGATGGGCTGCAGACGAATTTTAATTGGGTCTCATTAAATTATAACCTATATCAAATTAAAAGTGCTTTTTTTCTTTCTTTATTGTATATTGTTTTGCAGGTGGGTAGTGTTAACAAAAACAATTTGTCATAGTGGGTTGCGAAGTGTAAAAGTTTGAGAACCACTCAATTAGACTGTAGTGTAGAATTATCTAGTTTATTAATTTATGCACATAGTTCATAATTAATATTATTTTAAATATTACAAATTATTACTGGACCATGTAATTTTTTCTGCATTCAGACAGTTAAAATGTTAATAAAATGAAAATATATCCATTCAATTTTACAATAATTACTATGATTCCAGTATTATAGTTTTGTATACCAAATTGTGAAATATCATAAAATAGGCTTAAATTTCTAATACAATTAAAAATTAATGTTGATGACTAGAATAGATACTACCACAATTTAAAAACAAATACTTAAAGCATTTTGCGATGTTGTACACGGTGGTGAAAAGGTGATTTTATTTAGTTTTACTTAATTGAGATTGAACCAGTATTTCATTTAGTGAAACTAACTTAATTTTATTTCAATTAGATGACATTACAAACATATTATGATTTAGCATCTAAAGGGTATGTTAATTACATATAAGTTTTTCTACCTTCACATAAATTGAATAAACATAGATGCATCCAAGATTAAACTTTTGACTAATATTATTATTAAAAAGTATGTACAGTAATCGTTTCTAAAAATTATTTAGCCTATGCACCTCCACTTATGCAACCTTTACCATATCCTAAAGTTAATTTCTAAAAATATTTGTCCAATCAGATAACCAAGACCTCATGAGTCTATCACTTCACAATGGTTATAACCCAAATGAAAAAAACCCAGCTATCTTATTAAGCTTATTGTTAAGCATCCACATTAGTTGGTTTATTAATGACATAAATTATTATTCACTAAATTGCATTGAAAATCCAATATAACAGCTGGTGTGACTTGTTATGTTTTGATTGTATGATGAACATAACATTTCTTCAAGCATACATTTTAAACTTTTGAATCCTGATTTATAGCTAACAAAATGTATCAAATTACTTATATTAATCTGAAAATCCTACAAAATTTGAACAATTGCCGCTAGAACAGAAAATTCAAAATAAAACATAACTGATCGGATAAGTGTTCTGATAACAGTATTTATTTACAAGTCTATATAATTGTTTAAATAGGTAAATGTGAGAGCATAACTGACAAATTTGAAATGTTTCTTTGACTTCTTGGGCTTCTTTGTTGAATGAAATCACTTATCAACTCTGCACTTTATCTCTTCGGTATGGGTTCATCCTCCTCATACTTTTAAGTAGACATCACATGGATCAGCTACTAAGTTTGATGGAGCTGATATTCCTTATCCACATGAAAACTGGATGTTGACAACTGTGAAAATATTGATTTTAATTGCTTTAATGGAAAACAATATAACAATAATAAAGAAATCATGTCTTTTTTTTAGACAATATGTAACATTTATTTAAAACATTTATCATTGGTCATTATAAGCCCATGGACTGGTTGGCTTCAACAGGGATATTTTAACTTATAAACAAGCAGGGGTGATAAAGGCTTTTAATATCAAGCATCACGAACTGCATCACAGTGTGGGAAAAAAATTTGCCCATACCTTATGTTTTAATATCATTATGTATTATATATTGTTTTATAGATTTTAAAATATTTTGTCATGCATATAAAATTTTCTGCTTCCAAGTTTGGCATGCGAGCAGTATTGAGCTATCCATTTTAGACCTAAATATGTAATGTAAATAAAAAAAGTATATATTTCTAGCCATTCCCAAACCAAAAGACTTAGAAAAATGCTGCTCTGGACATCCAACTAGTTAGACCATCATTTCCCTGAGTTATGTGAAAATTATTTTTAAGAGATATAAATGTGATATGATTTCAACACTCAATCTGTCAAAGAAATCAGAGGTAAAAAAAAAAGGAACCATAGTTTAGTATTTACCAAAATGGATGTGTAATGACAGTACAAAGTGATCACCACACACTTTAAGTTGATGTCTCTCTCTTGTTTAATTGAAGGCAATTGATTCAAAAGTTTATTCTTTTAGAGGACAATGGAAACCTTACAAAGAATGATGAAATAGATATGTATTAAAAATAATGATAAAAAGAAAGTAATTTTAGACAATCACATGAATCATTATTATATTCCATATCATCATGCATATGTTACAATGTAATATTAATAGCAAGTAAAGGGGAAAAAATATCTACCATAAACTGCATCACATGTAATTGTAATTGTAAAGGTAATTAAAGGTAATAAAACTAATTTGGTCAAAACATTATTTCACATTGATATAAAAGTATGTGTAGACTTGTTAACAATTACCTAATAAAAATATGGCAAGTGGTGACTGATACCTAATAAAAATATGGCAAGTGGTGAGTGCCTTAATAATAACTACTTATAGTTATAAGCCAAGCCCAAGGGGCCAAGGCTTATTGATTGATTTAAATCATATGTATTACTATTTCTAGTTAGTTTTTTAAAGGTTGAAAAATAAATTAAATAGTTTATAATGCGTCATTACCTGTGAAAAGTCCTTGACTTAGTGTTTTCTCGGAATTAAAATACAGTCACTGACAAACCAAGCATGATGTTTTAGTTGAAATAAATTGAATAACGCACTGGCTCCTCATACGTCAAAGACGTACGATGTATTTTTTTTTACCTCGTACGTCAAACAAAACTTTGAGGAACTCTTATGATGTAAAGTTATAAATGCAGTAGATATTGCTCCACACCCTAATCCTATCCCTAACCCTATTCCTATCCCTAATCCTATCCCTGAAAAAAAAATCTGAAAAAAATAATTGATGATTTATTTAAAAATGACCATCAATAGATATTGCTCCACACCCTAACCCTATCCCTAACCCCCTATCCCTGATCCTGAAAATTAAAATCTGAACAAAAAAATTTATGTCTCTCAGAGGAATCGAACACTCACATAGCTTGCCAAACTGGGTCACGGCCAAGCGAACAACCAACATCACTAGCGCGCCACACAAACAAACCCCTTATTTTAATGTATAATTAGAAAAAATTGACGTACGAGGTAAAAAAAATACGAAGTACGTCTTTGACGTACGAGGAGCCAGTGCGATTGAATAATAACATCGTCTTGTTTGAATCGACTTCCTGTTTATTAGATCTATGAGTACTTACGTACTACGTCATCAAAGCTGGCAAGATTTTTTGAAATATATAGGTAACGGTCGGAAGTAGTTCAGCACCGTTGGTTCGACGCTCTTCCATAGTTCATGAGCAATCTATTCTTTATATCTATGGTTATAACTAAAAAAAAATGTAGTTAAACTGATAACACTGGTAAACAGTGATTTCATTGCCAGTGATATTTGAATCATTTTATACAAAGTCAACTATGCTGATTTAGAATATGTAAGTGCTTTTGCTAGATTGGCTCTATTTTACGAGATAATTAAAATCAATTAAATAATGTATGCACCGTGTTTGAAAATTGTCAAGAATTGCATGAAGTAAAATAGTATACTAACAAATACTAGTGAAAATTTTAATAGTCATGCAGAATTTTGTTTAAAAAGATATGTAATAGTGCTATAGAAGAAAACATTTTCATTTGAAAAACTAATTATGTCTAATTAATTAATTAATATGTTTATTGTCTATGGTAATGCATTAGCAAATCGCTGTTTGCTCGACTTCCTTTTGTGTGTGTCGTTGGGGCAATTGCGCTGGAGGCTCCAACAGTAGTCAGCCATCATATTATGTCCCATCTTCCTTGATATCTCTCCTCCATCACCCTCATATCCTGATGGAACCTCTCGCCTTGTTCCTCACTGAAGTCCCCAAGGTTACCTGGAAATTTGTCTAAATGACTGTACAGGTAATGTACCTTGATGCTTATATTTGCTCCAATGTTTCTGAAGTTAGCAAGCATATCTTGTACCAGTTTTTCGTAATTTTCTGCTTTGTTATTACCTAAGAAGTTCCTGACAACTGAAACAAAACTGTTCCATGAAGAAGCTTCAAGGTGATCCGTGAAATCTGTAAAATTTTGATCGTTGATGAGTTTTCGAATCTGAGGACCGTCAAAAATCCCAAGCCTTAACAAATTGTTTCATTAAACCTAATTTGATATGAAGCGGTGGGAGAATGATCTTATTTTGTCAACCAGTGGCTTGTTGATGATATTTTCTTTACCTACAGTCATGGTTTCCCTTGCAGGCCATGTCACTCTTCTCCAATGATCTTGCCTTGCCCTGCTATCCCAAAGGCACATGAAGCACGGGTATTTTGTGTATCCTGACTGCTACCCAAGCAAGAAGTTTACCATTTTTAGATCAACACAAATTGACCACTGATGCTCATAATAACAGAATTTCTGCAATACTGTTTTTATATTCTCATACTCTTCTTTAGGTGTTGTTGAGTGAGCATTAGGAAGAGATGCGTAACGGTTACCATTGTGTATCAGAACACATTTCAAGCTTCTGATGGAACTGTCTATAAAAAGACGCCAGTCTTCGGAATGGTAGTCTTGTAGTCCCATTTGGAGCAGAAATCCAAGGATGTCATTACAGTAAACAAGATCTTCCTCTTGGCTGAAATATGGAAGAAGAAACTCTTCTCTTTTCCGATAAGAAATTTTAAAAATTCTTGTTTGAGAAAATTTCTTTCATTGAGCCTGGACGCTAAAAGCTCAGATGTTTGCTTGGGCATATTTAGGTATCGTATCAGGTCATTGAGTTCTTCTTGACTAAATGGTTGAGGTGTTGAAGAACTTCCTTCATAATCGCTTCCACTGTTTTCACCTGACAAAAACTCCAGATCTTGCCCCTCGTCAGAGTCTGATGGTGAAAGCTCTAATAATCCACTAAACACTGGTATAGGAACTTCACTGCTATGTGGAATTGGTCTCCTTGCAGATTCAAGATCAGGATAATCTCACTTAGATTTCTTGTGGCGATTGAAGCCTTTAACATTCACAATACAAATTGGCAATCACCAAAATGGTCTTTCAGCTCTCGCCATACCATTGGTACACCGAAACTAAGACTTTTCTTCTCATCATTTGTCCACTGCCGTAGGCTCTCCACATAGTTTTTGCAGACCTTATGGGGAGCCCAAGACTTGTCTTGGTCTCCCAGCTTCTCACCGAAATAAGCCAAATATGCCTGCTGCACAAATTCGATTATATTTCTTTGCTTTTCAATCATGTATTCTCCACAGATGTAACAGAATACATTCGGATTATGTTTGCAGCATCTTCGTGATGAACTCATGATGTCTGTAGAAAGCAGCTATAAAAGAGAAAAAACTAAACAAAGTTATAACTTGGTATAGTTAAATTAAACAACAGACACCAAACTTATTGCATTGGTTTTACACAAAGGGTACAATCATATTTTCAAAGGTGTCCAATATCTCAGAAACTAGAGCCAATTCAGCAAAAGCAGTGGCAGTTTTGAAATCAGCACCCATAAATTGCTATAAATTCATTCAAACATTCTTGGCAACTCGCAAAAAAATTTTTTTTGTTGGGCTGTGTAATTTAACTGAAATTAAAAAAAAAAAAGTTAAACTTTCTATTTAACTTTTTAAAAAGAGTTTAACTGAAAGTTAGTTACATTTTAGTTAAAATTTTGTAACTTTTGCCCATCACTGCAAATAATGTGTACAAGTGAACCAAACAATGAGCCAATGTTTGAATGGGCCAATGTGTTAAATGAGCCAATGTTTTAATGATCAAATGTTGAGTGTATGGATGAACCAATGTCTGAATGAGCCAATGTCTGAATGAGTCGATAGTCTACAAAGTAGGATGAAGCGGACTACTAAAAAAATTAAATTATAGAAAAACTTTGACTCAATGGAACCACATAAAACTACTTGACTCAATGGACCCTGGCAGGCAAGAACACGCAGCCAATGTGCTCTGTGAAAGACAAAGACGGGAGAACCATCACAACTGAAAGTCAGGAGAGAGAACGTTGGGCCCAGCATTTCACAGAAATTCTGAACAGACCCCCAACAAAACAGCCCCCTACTATACCACCAGCAGACAGTCTTCTAGACGTCAACATCAAACCCCCCCCCCCACCCCACTAAAGTGGAGATCACTAAGGCAGTGAAGAATATCAAAGCAGGCAAAGCCGCAGGCCCAGACGGCATACCGCCAGAAGCCATGAAAGCCGATGTCCCCACAACAACCAACATGCTTCTCCCTCTGCTACAGAAAGTCTGGACACAAGAACAGGTACCTGCTGAGTGGAGACAAGGGCACCTCGTCAAGCTCCCCAAGAAAGGTGACCTATCCAGCCGCAACAACTGGCGAGGCATCATGCTCCTGTCTGTTCCCAGCAAGATCTTGACGCGCATCATGCTAGAGAGATTGACGGAGGCTTTAGACAAGAGACTAAGAAACGAACAGGCAGGCTTTCGACAGGACAAGTCGTGCACCGACCATATCGCCACCCTGCGCATCATTATAGAGCAGTCCCTTGAATGGTAGTCTCCACTCTACTCAATCTTCGTGGACTTCGAGAAGGCCTTCGACAGCGTGGACCGGGAGGTTGTCTGGAACTTCATGGCACACTACGGGATCCCGCCCAAGTTCATCGCCATCATCCAACAAATGTACGCCAGTTCCACATGCCAGGTTATTCACAAAGGCAAGCTGACAGAGCCTTTTGAGGTCAGGACCGGAGTGAGGCAGGGCTGCTTGTTGTCGCCGACCATCTTCCTTCTGGTAGTGGACTGGATCATGAAGAAATCCACCGAGAATGCAAACACAGGAATTTGATGGACCTTCACCAAGCAGCTTGAAGACCTCGACTTCGCGGATGACGTCAGCCTACTGTCACACCGGCAACAAGATGACAACAGAAACTGAATAGACTCGCAGATGAAGCAGACAAAGTTGGGCTCAACATCAACACCAAAAAGACAGAAACCATACGGATAAACAACAAGAAACAAGATCCAATCCAACTACAAGGATCCAACATCGGTGATGTGGACAAGTTTGTCTACCTGGGCAGTGTGGTGAGCAAGGATGGAGGAGCAGACGAAGACATCAGAAGCCGCATCAACAAAGCCAGGCACACCTTCAATACCCTGCATCCCATCTGGAACTCTACCGCACTTTCCAATACCAACGTGAAAGCAGTCCTACTATATGGTTCAGAAGCATGGAGACTGATCAAGACAACCACCACCAAGCTGCAGGTGTTCATCAACAGATGCCTCCGCAATATCTTACGCACCAGATGGCCAGAAAAAATCTCCAATGCCACCCTGTGGGAAAGAACAAAGCAGATCCCCATTGACCAAGAGATCCGAAAGAGAAAATGGGGCTGGATAGGCCACACTCTGCGCAAGAGCCCAGACAATGTCACAAGGCAGGCGCTAGAGTGGAACCCGCAGGGAAAGAGAAGAGCAGGCAGGCCAAAGGAGACATGGAGACGCTGCACTGAGAGAGAGAGATGAAGGCAGCTGGATGGTCGTGGGCTCAGCTGAAGAGAGACGCCCATAATAGAGTCCGCTGGAGGAGCGTTGTTGAGGCCCTATGCTCCCAAGTGGAGTCAGAGGACTAAGTCAAGTCAAGACAATGGAACCACATAAACTTCTTGACACAATGGAACCATATAAAACTACTTGACTCAATGGAACCACATAAAACTACTTGACTAAATGGAACCACGTAAACTACTTGACTCAATGGAACCACATAAAACTACTTGACTCAATGGAACCATATAACTTACTTGACTCTATGGAACCACATAAAACTACTTGACTCAATGGAACCACATAAAACTACTTGACTCAATGGAACCACATAAAACTACTTGACTCGGTGGAACCACAGAAAACTTCTTGACTCAATGGAACCATATAACTTAATTGACTCAATGGAACCACATAAACTACTTGACTCAATGGAACCACATAAACTACTTGACTCAATGGAACCACATAAAACTACTTGACTCAATGGAACCACATAAACTACTTGACTCAATGGAACCACATAAACTACTTGACTCAATGGAACCACATAAAACTACTTGACTAAATGGAACCACATAAAACTTCTTGACTCAATGGAACCATATAACTTAATTGACTCAATGGAACCACATAAACTACTTGACTCAATGGAACCACATAAAACTACTTGACTCAATGGAACCACATAAAACTACTTGACTCAATGGAACCACATAAAACTACTTGACTCAATGGAACCACATAAAACTACTTGACTCAATGGAACCATATAACTTACTTGACTCAAAGGAACCACATAAACTACTTGACTCAAAGGAACCACATAAACTACTTGACTCAATGGAACCACATAAAACTACTTGACTAAATGGAACCACATAAAACTTCTTGACTCAATGGAACCACATAAACTACTTGACTCAATGGAACCACATATACTACTTGACTCAATGGAACCACATAAAACTACTTGACTCAATGGAACCACATAAAACTACTTGACTCAATGGAACCACATAAAACTACTTGACTCAATGACAGCCATACATGTATGTATGTATTATGTTAATTTTGTTAAATTGGATCAGAAAGGCCTGCTACAAACACACAATCATTTTTCAATATAGCGCTGTATACCAAATCATACACATTGTAAATAAAAATGTTTGTGAACCAGGAGAATTAGGAATGGGTCACAGTTTGAATCTTAAGAGCTTTTTCTAGTAAATATTTGTAATGAGTCAATAATTAGCTGATTGGCCGGACGATAAGTCAAGTGTCTGGTAGGAGGTGCGATAAATCCAGTTGCTGTGACCTATTTAATAATGTTGACGTTCATTCTGTGTAACCAGGGGCGCAACCAGTATGTTGAAGTTGTTAGGGTCCAAAATATTAGGCTGAAAATTGGTTTGTCTGCCCTCAAATTTTGGTAGGGTCGAATACCAGTCGCTTGATTTTGGTAGGGTCCGGACCCGCCCGACCCATACATCGGTTGCGCCAATGTGTGTAACCTACACAAACATTAAGACTGCATAGAAAACAGACTCAATCTTCACATTCACCAAAACTACAGATAAATAATTACTGTACTTCTTCACATTCACCAAACTACAGGTAAATAAATACTGTACTTCTTCACATTCATCAAACTACAGGTAAATAAATACTGTACTTCTTCACATTCACCAAACTACAGGTAAATAAATACTGTACTTCTCATTCACCAAACTACAGGTAAATAAATACTGTACTTCTTCACATTCACCAAACTACAGGTAAATAAATACTGTACTTCTCATTCACCAAACTACAGGTAAATAAAACTGTACTTCTTCACATTCACCAAACTACAGGTAAATAAATACTGTACTTTTTCTCATTCACCAAACTACAGGTAAAAAATACTGTACTTCTTCACATTCACTAAGCAACATATAAATAAATACTGCACTTAATCTTCAAATTCTCATTCATTATTATCTCTATACTTATAAGACGCATTTGTTGTCTGTCTGTCTGTCTGTTCCCTTATAACTCAAGATCCAGACAAACCAATAACGTGAAATTTGTTACACATACACATAATTACATGGGGAAGGTTATAGGACAGGTTTCGTTTCATATCGATGGGTAGTTTAATTGTAATTAATTTTTTTTTATTTTAGTATTTTACTATATTAAAGTAATCTCGACGGCGCCATAAATAAAATTCCTCTGTGACGTCATTTCCCCATGATCGAATAGAACTTGCGCGCTGGTGCTGTATTGTGCCTTTGTGATGCAAAGAATTGTTGATGCTTTTTCATGCTCTCTGATGTGTACAGTTTGAGGAAGGTAAAGGAATGAAGAATGATTTTAGAAGAAGTATGAAACCATAATAATAAGTATATATATATATATACATAGAAAGAGAGAGGGGGGGAGGGAGAGAGAGGAAAGGAGGGAGGGGGGAGGGGGAGGGGGGAGAAAAGGAGGGGAGAGAGGGGGTTAGGGAGGGAGAGAGATAAAAAGTGAGGGGGGCAGGGAGGGAGAGAGAGGAAATGAGGGAGGGAGGAAGGGGGAGAGAGGGGGAGAGAGGGGGAGGGAGAGAAAGAGGTGGAAAGGGGAGAGGGGTTAGGGAGGGAGAAAGAGGGGAGGGAAGAAGAGAGGGAGAGGATGGGAGAAATGGGAGGAAGAGATAAAGAGAAAGAGGGGGCAGGGAGAGAGAGGGAATGAGGAGGGAGGAGGATGGACGGGGGGAGAGAGGGAGATGGGAGAGGGACGGAGAGAGATTTGAGAGAGGGAGAAAGGGAGGGAAAGGGAGAGAGGGGGTCGGGAGAAAACAGAAGGTAAACAGAAAACCTTATTTTAAACCCCGGCAAAGCCGGGTACTTGCAACTAGTTATTTTATAAAATAAATAACCAGCTTTTAGGCCTACTCTTATTTTTTCTTTTTTTAATAGGGTCGAGAATAACCAAACAGATTTATAATGGGTCGCGAATAACCAGATTTATAATGGGTCGAGAATAACCAAACAGATTTATAATGGGTCGAGAATAACCAAACAGATTTATAATGGGTCGAGAATAACCAAACAGATTTATAATGGGTCGAGAATAACCAAACAGATTTATAATGGGTCGAGAATAACCAAACAGATTTATAATGGGTCGAGAATAACCAAACAGATTTATAATGGATCGAGAATAACCAAACAGATTTATAATGGGTCGAGAATAACCAAACAGATTTATAATGGGTCGAGAATAACCAAACAGATTTATAATGGGTCGAGAATAACTAAACAGATTTATAATGGGTCGAGAATAACCAAACAGATTTATAATGGGTCGAGAATAACCAAACAGATTTATAATGGGTCGAGAATAACCAAACAGATTTATAATGGGTCGAGAATAACCAAACAGATTTATAATGGGTCGAGAATAACCAAACAGATTTATAATGGGTTGAGAATAACCAAACAAATTTATAATGGGTAGACAATAAACAAGCATATATATAGATGGGTTGAGAATAAACAAAACCCTGTGTTTATACTCTATAGTAGTCTATAGCTATAAATTAAGGCTGCTAGTAAACCACAATTAACTCGCGATTTACGCCTTAAAAAATGATGCGGTCAAAATTTTTAACACAACGCCTAAATGCGTTAAATTGATCCAAATGCTTTTACTTCGGAGTTTCAAAGATAATTTAGAAAAATCCGTAAATAACCCACTGATCTAATTCTATTTAACAGAAATGTGCAGTTCGCAGTTCAGCAGCAATGGGTTTTATTTTAGATCTCTTGTTATTATTCATATATTTCGGCACAGTTTGGTTATTTTCGAGAAGTAGTGAATGATTTATATTAAACTTAACTAGCCGTCCCGCGGCGTAGCATACTCCGCCTTATCAATCAATATAATTACTGTAATTATATTTTTAAATAAGCAAACAAACAAAATAACAGGCTGACATCTTCGGAAAAAATACATGGTATGCAAAGTTGAACTTTGACCTATCATGTGCAGACTTTATGGTCACTATCTGGTACCTTCCAGCAACTTGTTTTTTTTATTTTATTGTTTTTTTTCATTCAGTTTCTAACAAACATATTTCGGGGGGGGGGGTTAATTTGCATTGCTTTTTTTTGGTTTGCAACAATTCGCTTTGTGTCTGCCTCAATCCACCCCTTCCCCCATTACACTATAGTGTTATTTTTTTTAGACTTGCTCAACCCAGCTTAAGTTTCTTTAAGTATAATCTTCATCCTACTGTACCTACACTATTCAGCACAGATAGATGTTGTGTAATGCGTACATATTCTGAAACAGTTACCATTTGCTTGTAATCTATATTAATACACCATTTTTTTAAAATTCTCAAATTGGACATAGGTCAATATTACTTTATTCTTCACACATAATTGTATTATTAAATGTGTTTTATTTTTTTACAATAATCAGTTGACATTACAACGTTATTTTATGTAAAGCATTCCCTCATTTTCCGCGGTTAAACGGATAAAGAATTTACCACGACGGGGGGATAAATGAAATAGCTTCGTATTTAGAGCACATAAAAACATGATTACGACCAAACAATAATGTTTTAAAAATTACTGGAGCTGTCTAGACATGAAATAGTATTATACAACCACCATTGTGCTCGTATTGCTTACTATATTTCTCAAAATAAAAGGACAAAAGTTCATATTAGAAATTAAAATAATCTGGTTTTGTAAAAGAAATCAGAAAACAACGCGCTTGCTGTGACGTATTCGGGAATTCCACAAATCTATACAGGCTGGTGAAACAACGTGAGTTGTCGTCTGTGACAATTTGCTTTGTGTCTGCCTCAATCCTCCCCTTCCCCCAGCACACTATAGTGTTATTTTTTTAGACTTGCTAAACCAAGCTATAATTAGTCTTGCAGGCTGTTGTAATAAACTAATAATTACTGTAATTATTTTTTTTTAAATAAGCAATCAAACAAAATAACAGGCTGACATACATTTGTAATGCGCCATACACATTTATAATTTACTTAATAGTGATTTTTCCCAAAACAGCAGCACAAAGAAATCAAAACAAAAGATTTCACCATATCTAATATTTTATTGTCTACACTTCAACGTTGAATGAGTTCTCTTGACTCACTTTGTAGTCTAGACATGAGATCAGAAAACAACACGAGTTTGACGTATTCGGGAGTTCCACAATCTATAAATAGTCTTGCGTCTTCTCAAAGATGAGAATTATATATATAGATAGCAGGGTTGTTAGTATCGAAGTATCGGTATCGGCCAATACAGTATCGGCGATACTTTTTCAGTATTGGTTGCTGTATTGCCGATCCTTTTTGTATCAAGTATTGATTTGTGTATCGCCGATACATTTTAAACGAAAAATTTTCGATGCTCGATACCAATACTTTTTTGTTTACACTATTAGCTATTTGCAGAAAAACAATAACGATTTTAATACATTGTTTTAAAAGTAATCTTCATAAATTCAATCACTACTTGTAATCATAAACATCAACGCTACCATTATTAATACCACCCACCTCCCCACCAAGACAACTTGGATCACAAGGCTGAAGTTGAACAAACCTTAAAGCGTGCCTGCATTGCACTGAGTGCAGTTTCCACTCGACTTACTTGGCAGGGTGGTGTAGCTTCAATACAGTCAGAAGTGCAGTTTTACTGCACGGCGGCAGAACAGGCTTAATAGTAAAGTTTTGCTGAAGTAGATAAATATCTTGAAGATAACTCATCAGAAATGCTTTCATTAGTATCCTACTCAACCTACCCAAGCATTAAGAAACTATATTGCTGAGTTGATCGGCTGGTGCTGAGTTGAGCGCCTGTTTTCATTAGGTGAGCGTGTTTTTATGCCATTACGTTATTCTAGGCTAAGCAATGATCGTTTTGAAATGATGGTCTTCTTACGTGCTGCCTAGTGATGAAATACTAAAGTTCCCTTAGCCCTGACGGACCATCAGGGATTCATCTGTTTCTATAACTCGGCATATGAAGGGATGGTGTGGTTAGCACAACGCCCGGCTGCCTTTACTTCCCCAGCTTAAAGTCGGGTACCTATTTAAAGCTGGGGAAGTAAAGGAGAAATTCCCATTGTTTTCACCGAGGATCGAACCCATGACTCTGAAGTCGACAGTCGAGTAACTACACCACTTGGCCATCCGTCAAGTGCTAAAGTGATTAGCAATTAAAATTATGCTTTGACATTGTATTTTATTGTTTTTACTTTTTTTTTATACTAGCACTCATTATATTTTAAATAAAATTATTTTGTTGTTCTCAAAAGTATTGGTATTGTATTGGTATCGATTTCGGCAATACATTTTTACTTGAGTATTTGTATTGGTATCGGCGATACTATTTTCATGAAGTATTGGTATCGGTATTGACGATACAATTTAAGAGTATTGTTAACAACCCTGATAGATAGTCACTGATCAGAACAACCACGAAATAAAACACGGGAACTGTCTTGTTAACGCAAAATTATAGCCGCTGCGTGACCAAGTAATTTATTTCATTGTTTGACCCTGAAAATTACAAATTACAAATTAAATATCTACTGAAGCCCATAAGCCCAAAGTTTCGATATTTTTATTTATTTTGATTAAACAAGATTATGTAATAAAATAAAAGAATAAAACTGATTCATAGGCAGCCTCACAATGTTTCGAATTCTTTGACATTCTATTGACTAGGAAGCAAGCATCTTCCAGTATATTTGATATAGAAATGTCATAAATCATTTCTTTTTCGGAATTGGAAATGGGGAAGGGGGAGTAGGGTAAGCCAGACTAACCTGGAGTGAAGTGTGGCAAAATATGACAGGGATGGAGGGGAGGGAGGTTGATACGTGTCATGAGTTTGGAATCTACATTCAAGTGACAAAATACACGTTTGCAAGTGTTGTTGATAAATAAACAACAACCTTATACATCACTTGAATTGATTGGATAACTAAGTTCATAGAATATCCAATAGCTTGATAGATATGTTAGCATTAACAATAACTTTAATTATCTCTTTCCTAAAATGAATTGTTCATTGCGCCATTGTTTTGATAGCATTTGATGACAAACTTGTTTGAATACAAATAAATGTAATATTAATTTGCGATAAAAATTAATTATTCGTTAATTTTAATCATTTTTTTAAATCACAAAAACGGCTTTATTATTGATACATTCAAAAAGATGCTTTTATGTTTAGATTCAGAAATTGTATTAAAATGAAAGTTAATTGAACTATTTTTTGTATAATTTAGTGTCATTTTTCTGAGCAAAATGAAAGCATACTTTGACTCTATATACGAAAGAACAACTCAAAGCTCAGCGCAAGAAATGTCAAAACATGTCTGCTTATCTATTTTTTACTATAATAAAAAGGTGTTTTTGTCTTGAAAAAGGAATATTTTGAGAATCTTTTATATAGTTCACCTTTGAGTTCCGTATTCTTAGTTCTTTAATTATTTTTCCTCTTATGCCCATAGACAATGGTTCACTTGAAAACCAAATTCAGATTTAGTCATCCTGTTAGAACATTTTTTTAAAATTAACAATTATAATCCTGCAATAAAATCTTGCGTTTTTGTATCCAAATCCAATGAACTGTATGTCAATCATTTTTAAAAGCTGTTGCTTCATGAACATGTCTATTGATCATCGCCTTAGATAGTTACCTAAGCCCATTTCTTTGCGAAGCCACTGACTGGTTTCATGAACATGTCTAGTGATCATCGCCTTAACTAGTTACCTAAGCCCATTTCTTTGCGAAGCCACTGATTGGTTTCATAACGTTAAACTAACGTTGTTGTAAGCAATATAATCGTTAGAAAAAAATCACTGTCGAAAATTAGGCATGAACTTAAAATATTCTGTTTATGTCGCGGCACATATAACACCGTCTCCGTTTAGGCATCGAATAATACAATTTGTTCTTTCATCTATTTCTCTTCTTATACTGTCTATCTGTATGTCTGTCTATCTGTATGCTGTCTATCTGTATGTCTGTCTATTGTCTCGCTTATCTATCTGTATTTCGAAACTATTATTAATTCATTCTATATGTAAATGTTTTTATACATTTATGCCTATCGCTTTAATTAGTATCAATCCACTGGAGTTGCTCACGACTTGGGCAGATCCCCCCGATCTGTAAAATTTTGTCTGGGGCCCTCGTAAATCTAATCTCTCCCCCCTTCCCACTGTATCAATAATGTGTATGCCTTTATCAAGCTGTCACGTCGTGTGGCTATGTGTGTTTGTTTACCTACCCATGGACTCATTTTTCTCTGTTTATTTGAAACGTTGATTTTTTTTAAAACATCCCTGCCCCCGATCTTCCAATCCAACATATGTTTCCCCCAAACAGACTTCTATCAAGCTGTTATGTTATCGATCAATCAAACAAGTAAAAAAACAATTTCCCCATTTCAGCAGTATTTAATATTGATCTTTTGATATCACAGATAATAAACTCAATTTAATTGAACGTCAATGTGTTTTAACAGTAGTGTAGCTATCAAGGCCGGATTTAGACTTGATGAGGCACTAAGCTATTTGAGATCTTGGGCCCTTTATAAGACCAGATATTATATTTCAGTGCCAAATTTAATGTTCGGATACCTAGAGGGTTAAGACTTACAATTAAGAAGCTTATAGATGGTGAAATAAAACACTTTAATAACCACTGTAATTGGAAATAACTCACTTTCTCGATGGTTTAGAAATAATTATAGGGTCCGATGGGTTAGTTTTTTGTTTGTTGATTTTATTTGCATCTATTTCATTTTAAATGTTGTTATATCACACACACACACGTACACTTTACGTACACACACGCATATCTATTTTATGTTTATATCAATCTAAAACCTGTAATTTTTCTGATGACGCGATTTCTTTCATTTGCAGTTTTAGAGTTACCTCCCTTGTTTCAGTGTACTGTTTACATTTTTGTGGACGACACACAAAAAAAATGTCACTACTATATCGGGAAAATCACATTCAAACTTGAAACAACTCCATGTTAAAAATACCTAGAATATTTCATGAACAGTCCATTTATTACTTCAAGTTGTTTTGTAACGTAAAATATATATTTAATGATAATATTGAAACAAAAAAATTATCTTAAATTACTTGAGACTGTTATTAAAATAATAATCATTATTAAAAGTCCATACCCGGTGAAAGAAAAATATATAAAAAAAAAGGTAATCTCTTATTTTACGTGCAGAAATTATTTTGATAAATATTATTGATACATTACCAAAAAAAATATGCTTCATTGAAAATATTCATATTGCCAAAATCTTTATTAAAATGTATACTATATGACTATTCCTTAGACCAGCGGTCATCAACCTAATCCTGACCTGAGATACGTGGACATCTTTAGACTTTTTACCTTAATAAAAGTCTATAGCAATTTATTCATTACTTTATTTGTTTATAAAAATTATTTAATTAAAATTTTTAAAGTAGTACATTAAAGTATTGAAAATTATAATGTTTGCTAAAAAAACCAATCCACCAACTGTACAATGTCAATGTTGTTATGAAATAAACTAGGGAGCGACTGATATGCCTTTTTACCCATAGTCTGATACTGATATTTTCCCCCAGCATTTTTACAGATACCGATATTTTCTTTTTAATCAACAACCCATGTTCACCCCTTCCCTGTCATATTTTATAACACTTCGCCCACACGTAAGTCTTGTTTACCCCCCCCCCCCAACTTCCCATCCCAAAAAAAATACACACAGATGTTCACTAATTGTATCATTCAAGGTCATACATTAGAATTAAGAAATGCCAATCTTATTGTTTCAAGGTCATATCGCTGATGTAATTTTATGCGGACGTGACAGTTTCTCTGTACGGGTTTTTTTTTCCCTTTTTTTAAAAATCTTGTCTGATCTGGTTATAAAATTGGGTTATTTACTGATTTTTTTCTTCTGCAACTCTGTTGTGAAAAAAAAATGTATCGGCAGCCAAAAAACGGCCAGTCCGATAGTTAACCTATAGTGCCAATATCGGTTCGACTATCGGTCGCCCTCTACAAAAATCGGCCGATCCGATATTAACCGATAGTGCCAATATCGGTCCGATACCGATACCGATCCGATTATCGGTCGCTCCATCAAATAAATACCTTTTGATTAAATAAATTAATAGAATCTTTGAGATGTAACTCCTGCATTTGGTTGTGTTGCAAGACAACTGGTATTCTGTTAATAAAATTGGAATGGAATAGTTTAACCGTATTTGCTTTTTCTCATTTTGGGCAATGCTTTTGTTAAATATTCAATATCCTAATTTAACAAGTATTCGAAAAATGTTTTTATTTAAATTTTCCATTTGTGCTTTTTAATCATATATTTCTAATACTCGATACAAGCGCGCCCTTGGGTGCGGAAAAGAGCTCACTTGAGGCAGTGTGTGCCAAGATTAGGCTCTTTGAGCGAACTCTGTGATTCTCAAGTTGGGACAATGGGGTGATGGGCAAAAATGTCTGCTGTCAGATGGAGCGGCCATCCAAAACTGACCCGTGGTGGGGGCTCAGGAGGATCGAGCAGGCACTAATTGTCCAGTTTCGCACTGGGTATTGTCTTTTAGGTGCGTTCTTTGGCAGGTAAAGGCCCAATGTCGATTCCCTTTGCTAACACTGCAGAGAAGTGGAGGAAACTGTGGATCATGTGCTTTTTCAGTGTCCTGGGCTGGCAGACCACAGGGTGGACCAGTTGGGTAGCTCGCTTGCCATTGGCCTTTATGGCAGTCTCCAGATGTTGAGGGGCATAGTGATTTTGATCTCACGGGCTCTAAGAGACTAAGTCTCAGACCGCAGTTATCACTGAGAGAGTTCAGAGAGAATACTTGAAATAAAAAATCCTCAGATCCGAGAAGAATAATTTGGCCGTGTATGTTACTATCTATTGAGAAGCTTTTGGGAAAGCAAGTTGTCTAGAAACTTCATGAAATTCCTATCTCAATCCTAGAATTGAAAACAAGAATCCAAAATCTATTAACCTATTCCAGACAAGCGGATGTAAATGCCACTTTAAAATATATAATACTTAATTTATTTTGTGAAAACTAAAATACCTTTTAATAATGTTAATAATGCTGTGATTTGAAAACTTTTATATATTATTATGTTAGACATACATTTCTTAGTATATAAAATGGAAGCTCTCTGATCATAATATCTACAAACAATTTATTTAAGCAAATATGTACAGAAGGGGAGGGGGGGGTCAGTGGACTTAAAAATGTGTATATTGGGGTACATGAGGTCAAAAAGGTTGCCGACTGCTGCCTTAGATCATACAAATATTTTTAGAGTTAATGTTGACTAAAAAGTGTTTAGAGGATTGGATTGTTTAAAAATATTTTGTTACATTTATATATCTTTCAGTAGATCAATGAATTTATTAGTG
Source organism: Bulinus truncatus (assembly GCA_021962125.1). Taxonomy (NCBI): domain Eukaryota; kingdom Metazoa; phylum Mollusca; class Gastropoda; family Planorbidae; genus Bulinus; species Bulinus truncatus. The sequence continues at coordinate 8,171,561 of JAGDYQ010000016.1, read as the reverse complement.
TCCAAGTATACATTGTTGTTTAATTTAGCAATGAAAAGAGTTTTGCCTTTCCATAAATTCAAGAGACAAACTGGGGCTCATATTTTTTATATACATTTTTTAAAATCTATACTCCATATTGTTTGGCTTTTGTTGGTAAAGGTTGTATAAAATATAAAAAATAGCATGCAAGACTAAAAAAAACTGTAACAAAATGGTGCTATTCTTGACACCATAATCTCTTACTACAATTTTCCCTTTTATTTAAACACTATTCTCCTGACATAGTTGACACTTTTTACTAAGTGGTAGACTGATTTAACAGAAGCTGCTGAGCCAAGAGAACAGATATTAACTAACAATTGGCTAACGTTTGTAATTTCTGCATATTACGATATGTCTTATTAAACAAGAAAATAGGGAAAGAGTTACCCTTTAGTTTCCCCATTACCACTGAAACTACCTAACACCTATTCTGTCAATTTTTTTAAATCGCCCTAAATTAATGATATGGATAATAAAACTCTGGTATACAAAGTTTAAATTTAAGTACTGTCTGTCCATAATTTGGCTATTTTATTGTTATCAGAAGTAGTATGTGTGAAGTCCCTTTAAGGATGAGATGTTTATCGCTTAGATCCTGTCCTGTAATCCACTATTGTGATGGTTTTGTGATGCCCTTCTTTCATCCCAACTATGGCCATGGGGACAACACGGGAGACATAGGTAGGTGACTGGACTCACCGGGAGTCTAACCCATAACCCACAGCATGTGGATTGGATTGGGCTACAGCATGAAGTTCTGGCCAAATACTATTAATAATTAAGACTACAAATATTTCAAAAGTAAATTATTCATTTTTCATCGCTTAGCCCTTGTCATTTTTTTATTGCTTTAGTAATCAAATTTTACAAATGTATTACTATTTGTCATTCATATTTTGAAAATTAAATTCAGCTCTAAGCACTGTGGGTAACATTTGAACAATGTCTATTTTGAAAATGGCTGCTCATGAAATTGTTTACTATTTTTTTCTATATAGAAATATTGTCATATGACATACTATATTTAATTACTATTATTTTCATGCCAGATAGTAACAATATAATATGGCTGAAGGACCAACTCCTGCTAAGAAATTAAAAACAGAACATTCTTCCCTACCAGAGTGCCCATATGGTGTGAATTGTTATCGCAAGAATCCAAAGCACTTTGAAGAATTCTTTCATTCCAAAGCTCAAAAAGATTCTGAAGTATCTCCATCTGATGAAAAATCAGAATCGACAAAAGTATCATCAAAACAGATTCCTGTTCCCGATTCTTCTTTACCTCTGTGCAAATATGGAACTAGCTGCTACAGGAAAAACTTACTTCATTTTGCTGAATATTCTCATCCAATTTCTGGACCAACAAAAGATACTAATAGCAGTGACACTGATGTCATTTCTTCTGATGATGACCAGGTCTGTCTGTTATCATAATTGATACTTGGAAAAAATAATACATGTAGTACCAATTATATTGATATATAACTCTTTCAATCTATGAGTATTAGAAGATCTAAGGTGTTCAAATAAGTTAAATCTTCATTGTAAGTAGTGATGGGATGATAAGATGATACCAGAATTTCTAATGATGCTGATTCAATAAGAATTCTTCAATTTCTGAATTCCCTTTTTGAAACCAATTCCTGACTTTAAAGTTTCATTAAAATAGAAACCAAAAATAGTTTAATAATGGCTTATTTTCTATAATGCACAATGCTTTGTAGCTTTAAATTTTGGTAAAATATTCAGCTTTAGATGAAGACCACAACCTTTGGAATAAATCATAAATATAGAGCTTTAATTGAAATAATAATTCTAATGGCTGAAGCCTTACAAAAAGTACAGATTCTCAATTCTAACGAATCATCCCATCACTAATTGCAATAATGTAACATAATATAAAACTTGTTCTTTTTATTTTTATATTTAATTTCAAATAATTTTCGTATGAAATTAGGAATCATTTTTTACCTTAATAAAAGCTAATTTTTTATATTATTTACATTTTATGCTTTATATTTTTAAAATTTGTTATTGTTTGTAAAATGTATACAATCTAGCCAAATTAGGCTAAAGTGTGCAAAATTATACTAAAACTGTGCACAGTTGTTGTTCGGTAGGCCTAGAGTATGATTTGATAATATAACCTTTTTCTGTATTTAAGAATTTAATTCGTTGACTCAGAAATGTTAATTTATTGTCATCAAGACTATATATGTATTCACTTTTATAGTATTCTAACTACATGAGCACCAAAATTGAGTTTTAAGACTTACAGATAATCACAATCATCCACAATCATCCACAATCATCCACAGAGAGTGAAACTAAATTAAAGCTTTTTAAAAACAGCTGTAACATTTCTATAGTATAAACAATTTCTTATATTTCCCTAAATAAGATGGATAGTGACTATTATTTTTGTGGGTGCCTTTAAAATAACAACTAGGAGACACTGAAATCAGTTACTGTTCGACTAAATTTATACTTTTTGTTCTAAAGATATAAAAACAAAACAACTGAAATAGTTAAAAAATAATTTATCATTATATTATTCATCTTTTAAAAAATTGCTAGTATTTTTTGTGATTATAATATAATTTAGTTCTTGTTTTGTGATTGTAATATAATTTAGTTCTTTGTTTTGTGATTGTAATATAATTTAGTTATTGTTTTGATTTGTTTTTTTGCTTTTAAGGAATTAAAGGAAGCAAAAAAACCATTTAAATAAAGGAATGTCTCTTGTTAAGAAATTCTCTCAGATGACAGAAATTGAGCGTAAAGAACTAATTAAAAAAGCAATTGAAGAAAAACTTCGTTTAGAACAAGAACTTGAAAATACAAAGAAAATTGTAGCTGAGAAAGATAAGGAACTTAATCAGCTACAGAAACAGGTACATTTATGAAAGCATAAAAATTGTATCACTGTCCTTTTAGCAGATTGCATTTTGATGTATAGTAGAGGATTGTTTGATTAATGTAGTTGGAGTATTGATATATTAGAGAGAAAAACAATTAAATATGATTTTTGGGCACTTGATATAAAAAAATGGATAATTCAATTTTAGCAAATCATTGGTAGATTATTAACTTAAACTTTTACTGTTGCTGTATACTGCAACTATTATTATACTTTATACTAAACATTTGAAACCTGAAAAATTTCAACATTTCTACTCAAATATTTCACTGTTCAAACATGGTTACAAGGCTTGGCTTCTCAAAACTTTGTCCTATGTTATATTGTCAACTAGATTAAGAGTCCCATTGTGTGAGAGTGTTTATTCCAATTTCTCAAGTATTGGATGAATAGTCTGTGACTATTCACTTTGGACCATTGTCTATCCAATGTTGTGTCCTCAAACAAATGGATGATTAGTCTTTGACTAAAACTTAGGACCATTGTCTATCCAGTGTTGTGTGCTGGAAATGATATAGCAGTAGGGATTGTCGGTTTTCAAAAACCGACAGCAAAAAACCGTTTTTTTTATGAAAGTCGAAGCATTTGACAACCAGTTTTTCGGGCTTTAAAAGCCTGTTTTAGCTTATAAAACAATTAGCAAAAAATGTTGATACTTTCTACTAAATTACAGAGAAATCTGGGAAACTGAATTTCCAATGAATTCCCTCCTCAGTCCGACCTGTGTACATTGTCATTGATAGAAAGTAACTATTGAACAATACAAGAGAGAAGGTGTGACCAAGTGGTTCAGGGGTAATTTGAGGGGGGAGGGGAGGGTATATACACACAGAGAGATTTATTGCATCCGTTGTTTACTTGACCTGGAAAGAGGGCTAAATTCAAGTCGTTTACTAATTCCACAGAACAACCAATGATTTTTTCAGCAAACGAATTTAGTGTTAACTTGTGGGAAGCATACGAATTGAAATGGGGGGGGGGGTAGAAAATCGGTATCTCCCTAGCTCATATCTAAACAATAAACAGAATGATGCTATTGTTTTCAAGTTGACTAAATTTATGTTCGCCATCCAACTCCTCCACCGTTGTAAAGTCGCTGTAATGACTGTTGTAATTCTCAGGGATGGGAGGGGGGTAGGTGGAGAGATAATTGTATGGAGGGGCAAGGAGTGAATTTAGTTCAACAATGGAGGAATTTTTTGAAACGGGCACTCAATGTGGGTCCATAGAGGTGCAGAGGTGTCTGTGTACTGTGTCACATATATAGATAATGTTAGAAACTTAGAGGATGAGAGAGAGAGAGAGAGGGGGAAAGACAGAAAGGGAATACCATGAGTAAAAAGAGAACCGTAATATCTATAGACTATATATAAATAAGCTCTATACTGAGGTCTACATCAGAACGGCTGATTTCAGAAGTGGTCTGTGTGCGGCAAACCAAACCTCATGGGATTGACAGTATAATATAAATGAAACACGAGGAAGAATTAAGTCTTATTCGTGACTGCCAAATAAAGTTGAACAGTTCAAAGGTCATGATAGAAATATGTTTAGTTATAATACAATTTAAATGAATATATATGTACCCAGTAGACAGTAGTAGTACTTTTACTGTCATATTGATCATTTTTTTCTTGTATTTATTGTTTTACGTAAAAATTGGTTGACATAATTACATTGTACTTTCTTCTTTCTCATACACGTTAATTAAATATGACATACATTGAAAATAATTATTGCGAGAATGCTTAAAATATCCGCTATTTCACTTATTTTATAGTAAAACCGAAAACCTGAAATTGACCCTCGACAACCGTTTTTTTTTTAAAAGTCGGTTTTTGTATAAACCCTATATAGTAGTGACCTGACTGCACAGATGAATAACTGGAAGGTTGACTCTGTGACTTTGAGAATTCCAGTCAAGTGTATTACAGTAATTAGTGAGAATTTAGAAGTCCAATAGTTGACTTGATAGGCTAGTAGTGATGGACGGCAGTCAAAGTTAAAGTGAAATAAGTTATCTTGGACTTAGTTAATAGAGTTGTAGTGTTAATCTGTGCATTGAGTTAGAGACATTGGAATTAAGGATTGGAATTAAGGATGATACAAAAACTGACTTTTTAAAAAAAAAAAAGGTATTTGAAGGTCAATTTTCGGTTTTATCGGATATCTAAAGCATTTCAGCCAGTTTTGAAATCAGCCTTTGCGATGTAGACATTTGAAAACTTGACATTTAAGAACACAGAATTATGAACAAACTATGATAACTTGTTGAATGAAAATCATTTTTTATATAAACTTATACCTATAACAATTCTTTTCTTTTTGCTCCTGTTATTCACTTTTTCTCTAACTTGATTCATGCACTCAAACCTTTCATCCTCCCTCCCTACCCATCTTTCATGTTCTCTTTGCAATAAAATCTTCAATATAGTGTTATTTTCTCTCAGTTAAACAATGGTTTGCTGATGTTGGATGGAGAACAAGAAGCATTGACTAAAGACACCACCACATACTTTTCTTTGTATCCTGAAAGAGCATATAAAGAAGGATCTGCTAGCCAGATTCACTTCAGATTGGCTGAATCACAGTTTTACCGCCTTTTGACTGGTGATGTATCTGCGTCGTATGTATATCTATATTCTATATCTATATTCTTTTTTTATAATGAAGGCAGTAGGCCTATCATTCATTTAAATATTTCGACAGAATGTCATAAAGTGTGCTATGTCTTTAAAAAAAATGAAGCAGTAAGTTATGAAATTAGAAAGTAAAATTGAATTTTTTAAAATAAATTTGGTTTATTAAATTTGTTTTATTTATAACTTTAAATTATATTCATTTTATTTTTGCAGGATACATGTTTTAAAAGTGGATTATGTTGTGTCTCCAAAAGTTGTCATGAGATTTAGGTTAGAAGAGTGACTTGAACTTAATCATAAGCATAAGTCTTTGGATTGTAAGGCTGTAAACTATAGATCGGAAACATTTACAAAATGTAGAAAGCCCTAAAGAATAAATAATGAAACATTTGAAGTTAGGTCTAGACCAGAGGTCGGCAACCTGTGGCTCACGAGCCACATGCGGCTCTTTCAATGTTAAGTTGCGGCTCTTTCGATGTCAAGTTGCGGCTCTTTCGATGTCAAGTTGCAGCCTTCCAGTTCCATGTGGAAATAATAATTAATAATAATTATATTATTTTATATCCCTAATCCTAATCGAATACCACAATTTGAAACAACAATTTTAGTGGCTCTTTAAAAACTGAGAAAATTGTAAATTATAACTTTTGGCTCTTCCATCTCAAAAGGTTGCCGACCCCTGGTCTAGACTAAATTGATTGATGTATTTAGAGTGTATTTAATAAATTCAATTATTTAGATAGCTAGTTTATTTATCCAATTATTTAGATAGCTAGTTTATTTATTCAATTATTTAGATAGCTAGTTTATTTATTCAATTATTTAGATAGCTAGTTTATTTATCCAATTATTTAGATAGCTAGTTTATTTATCTAATTATTTAGATAGCTAGTTTATTTATCCAATTATTTATATAGCTAGTTTATTTATCCAATTATTTAGATAGCTAGTTTATTTATCCAATTATTTAGATAGCTAGTTTATTTATCCAATTATTTAGATAGCTAGTTTATTTAATTAATTATTTAGATAGCTAGTTTATTTAATTAATTAGGGGCCGTCCACAAAGTACGTCACGCTATTTTTGACGATTTTTGACCCCCCCCTGTCACAAAGTGTCACAAATCTCGGGAACCCCCCCCCCTCCCCCAAAGTACGTCACACTTTCGAAAAAAATTTTAACTAACAACTAATTAAAATTTAATCGAAAACTTAAATCGCACTTCACTATTAAACTGCCTTAAAATATAAATATTAAAAGAACTATCAGATTATTAAATGACTTTAATAGTTGAATAACTTATTGTCAACAGTTGTCATAGTTATTCTTTGAAACAGTAACTCTATCAATTGAATTTGAAAACAGTTTGCAAAAATTAGACTTGACAATTATATAATAAACATCATTTATCTGCTACCTTTTCATTTACTATGGGTGAGGTATGGGAGATAATCTTCCGATTATGCATTCTATTGACACAGGATAAGAAGTAGAAACTTGACCTCAACCAGTCATTAAATAATAAAGATGGAAACAAAACAATGCGACTAAAAAAAAGGACTAGATTGACAAATAATGTGAACAGCTCTGGTGCTATATTGAATATGTTTATAGTGGGCCTGTGAATTATGTTTAATTAAAAAAAATATTCACTAGACATCATCCATCCATGGTAAAGTGAAGTGTTCATCCATAGTTATGAATGACATAAATCTTTCCAAATCATCGTTTCCTGGAAGGATAGTTGCAGACAGATCAACTTCATCCTCATCTAGCCACTCAACATCCTCTGAATGTGCATTTTCCATTATGCCAATAATTGCCATGAGTTCTCTTTGCCTTCTAGCAGCAATTCTCAAAAGACGGATGCGTATTATCTGAGTTGATTCTGGAAAATTTGGGGTTGGCACATTCTCCTGGGGGACAGGTGGTCGAGTGGTGTAGAGCTTGACTGTCGACTGGAGGGTCCTGGGTTCGAATCTCAGTGAGAACCTTAGGATTTTTTATGAGGTCCTGGTGAAAGCCCCCAAGTCCACCCAGCTTCAAATGGGTACCTGACTTTATGTTGGGGGTGTAAAGGCAACTGGGCGTTGTGCAAACCACACAATCCCTTCATAAGCCTTGGTTATAGAAACAGATGAATTCTACACTTCATCTGCTCCGATGGCCCGAGCTCTGCGTTATCTTGTATGTTTCTTCAACATTGTTTGTGAGGCAAAGTATAAGTGACACACTTTGAAAATTCAATCATGTAAGCTGGTCTGTAAAGATGGAAAATAAAGATCATATGGTTGCACTTTAAAAACTCCTGTTGATCTTGGCATAATGTCATCAAATTTGAGAGTCTGTGCCACAAACAATGAAGGAAATTTATGAGCATCTGCATCTGCTCTTTCTGAAGCTCTGAGTCCATCAGTTCTTTGGTTGATTGGGATTGGATTTGGAGGAGGAAATAATCTCGAAGGTAAAACGTTGAAAAATGAGCGCCGCTCTTTATCGTAACATTTTATGTCCTGACATTTCACAATTTGAGTGAAGTATTGGCTGGTGCGAACATGATGGTCAAACCATTCTTATCCTTCGACATCAGTCCTGCTGCATCCAATTCAGATTTCTCAGGGTTGATATATTCTGCAACTGTTGGAAATTGGTCAACAATCACATGCGACCAGATTTCAGCTAAAGTTTCACCTGCAAACTTGAAGTTTATTCTTTCCAAATCCTCATTTATCGTTCTGCCCTGCGAATCAAAGTGACTGCCATAATGTTCATTTGGCAATATGATACCAGACAGTTCTCTGCTAAATGGAGCCATTCGACGTTCCACGCGATTATAAGCACTTCTTCCTGGTGCACTGGTTGCAAGGAATAAGGCATCAAGATTATTTTAACGAAATGATGGATTGCAACTTCAATTACTTTTTTGTATTATAATACAAATTCCAAATTTCTTGATCAGTGATATAATTATGCAGCAGACAACAAAGAAATAATAACACAAGGCTTCACAACGGTATATTAGCGCTCCTAACTAGCATGAGGAATTGTGAACAACACATTGAAAAGATATGCATTTCATGCTATTTTGACATAAAACTAATTCAAGTATTTCACAAAATTTTTCTAGAATTATTTTTAAAACTATTACATTTTACTAAAAAAAATAAAAAAATAAATTAGAAAGAAAATTAAAAATATATAAAAAATGTGACGATAATGCTTTGAATGAAATTCTCAGTTGCTTAGTGATAATAGTCATAGAAACTGCAACATAGAATACGTTTGGACCAAGTTTTTGCTTCTTCGATGCATTAGAAAGCTTTTTTGAAATCTCATGACTAAAACTTTGGCATTATGGTATGGTCTGTACACTACATTTTCGCCCTCATGGTGGGACTCCAAACAGAGCATTCTGAAGAAGAAAAAAAATTAATTTCAGATGAAAATATTGGACTACGCCATATAAAAGTTATACATTTAGAAAGTAAATATTTCAACTATGTGAAATAAAAAACACATGCATGTTATGCCACCGTCTAAAAAATATATATGTATATACTTTCTGCAGTGTATTAGGATTCCCATTATAAATATTCTTTAACATTTTAGAAAACTTAAAGATAAATTAACTAATTCTATGCATAGCATTAAAGTATATAATACTGCTGGAAGTGGTGATTTTATTGTGATTAGGTGGAGTAAGATAACTATACATTAATAAAGAAAATTCAAAACTAATGGAATGGGTATAGACATACTGGTTATATAAACTGACAAAATAAATGAATAGAAATCATGGTAAAAGTTTTTACCAGTTGAAGTAGTCCTTTCTTTTGGTTAATTACCTTTGGGATCAGCAAGTTTTTTGTCATCAGTTTCTCCGGATGATAATAATGTTACATTGTACTTTGACCATCATTTGACTATTCCAGCTTTTGCCAGTTATAAGCTTTCTATGTGGCCATAATAAATGTTAATATGCCTTTCCAGTGGACACAAACACTGCAGAACTACCAACAGTAATGACTTTTTCCACGTGAAACAGACTTGTAAAAGATTTTTTTCGCTTTTCCTTTCATACTCTGCAAATTTTTGGTGCATTCACCTGCCCACGCTGACAACTTGTGACTTGGAAATAATTAAATCAGAAACATTATTTATATATTATAACAATATTTTTGAGAAAAAACAATTTTCTTGGTGCTGAAAAGTGGCAGTAGAAAATAATTGGACATGAGCTCCTGGAAAATTTCTGAATAAATTGGTCACATGGTAATAGACTTTATAATATCTAATTTTTACAAAATGAAAAACAATCAGAATTTTGAATTTCATTTTATTAGATTATTAATAAGGGTTTAAACACCTATAAATCATCACTGTTATGAAAATTTATAATAAGAAAAATGAAATAATTAATAATAGTTGCTTCTGCAATTAAGTCAATTTTGGCATACAATTTTTAACACACATACAAATTAAATCTTTTCAAAGCAGTCATCAAATGCAGACCCTTTGGATAGTGAATTTTGACAAACAATATTAAATGCTTCAAAATACATGAAGTTTTAGTTCTTTACTCTGGTATTTTCTATCCCAGTCAGATTTGTTTTCATTTACTTCCTTTTCTTTTGTTTCTTTTCATTTCTGTTGGATTTGGAAGTCTCTGAGGGCTTTCTTTTGTATCAGAAGAATTGATGTTGTTTGTCTTCTTCTTCTAGTATCTTTTCTAAAGGGGATCAGGTTCATTCTGAAATGTATACAAAAGTTCTAACTCTAAATGTTCAGTAACATTTTTAACATTTACAGATATTTTGTCAAGGACATAAATTAAAAAACGGTCAGAAAAAGTGTTCACTGTAGCAAAGGGAAATTGATACAAAGTTTATAATATACAAATAAAATGACGCTGCTTATCAGTGATAGATCATCGATATAAGCCATTTTTTAAAGAAAAAAATCACGTCTATGTGTTATAACTGATACAGGACAAAGTTGTGGAGGTTGACTATCACCTGGAGCCCTGGAAGGCTGAACTCTGAATTTTTCAGGTCCTGTTGAATGTCTCCACCCAGCTTTAAATGGTGCACTGACCTCATGATGGGGAAGTAAAGGCAGCTAACTGGTAAAGTGATGACTCCTCTGATAAGTCTTGGGGCTATGAGTACTTTACTTTTTGTGCAAAAAAAATTTCTATGAAAGCAAAAATTCACACAAAAAATAATAATCTCACTAAAAGAACTTGAAGTAACAAATGACTGTATCAGTCATTATGGCACAAAGAGATTGGACCTGCTATTTTTATCAAATAAAAAATCACATTACACACCTACAACAGGGAAATCGTGTATAAGTAAACGGATGTGTTCCGATTGTATCCTTCCAGAATCACCACCATCAAAAATCGTATAACTTACTGATAGCTGCATGTGCACTTGGGCTTGCTAAGAAAAATAAAAATATATATTAATATATAAATCCAACAGATCATTTGCAGTAGTCTACAAATTGTGTTGATTGAAACAAATAAAAAATCTATTAAATCATTAATAAATTTAAAGCTATATTTTGCAACTGTGCCAGATACAGGCAAGAAAATTGTTGACTCCAAAATGCACAAACTCGAAATGAAAATATCTAATACTTCCCGTCTTACATCCGTAGTACCTAAGAAAAGAAAATGCAATAAAATAATTATTTTAAACTTTAAAAAAATAGACTTTATTAACCATAAAATAAATTCCTTGGTTTATGATCAAAGGATATATTTTAAAGCAAATGTATTGACTTTAATTGTAGGCGCTAAATAATAGAATTATTTTTTCCTTTTTTTATCAAAGAGCTTTCAATATCAATGAATTTAATTGGTACACTATAATTGAAGTCAACATAATTTTTATGGAGCAGCTTGTCACCATTACAAACACAAGAGGGTACAAACTGGCACTCACACTTTATTTGAAACTAATATATAGTTTAATTATTTTTACTCAAAGTACATACTTTACCAAAAGTCTAAAAAATGTTTAAATTAGTGCATACAGACTGAAAAAAAGAATTAAGAATTTAGCCCTGAACAAGCCAGTGCTAACTTGTGAATAAATATTTTCCTCTTTATAAAATGTAAAACATTGCCAAAAATATTAATTAACTCATCTCAGCACAATTTTAATCAAGACTGAACAGCTTTAAATGTCATCTAGAAAACACAGCTATCAAAATTTCATATCGATGGGCTTCAAGAGGTTAGTGAAAAATGTTTTTAAATTTCCTAATAAAACAGTTCAAACACACATTAGTAGAAGGTCCAGAAACTGAAGTTACGTAAATGTCCCTTAAAATTTTTACTTAATTTTCAGAAAAACAGCCACAAATAGTTATTTTTACATTAGATTTCAGCAGTGTAATACACAAATGGTACAATAGTGTAGGTTTTTCTTACAGCATCTTTGGCAATTTCTTCTTGACAAATATGTGCGCCCACTGCCTCCTTTGTCCAGCTGTCAACACTCCATAACTACAACAAAAAATAATAAATGTCACTTGAAGAGAATCCATTTAGTACTCAATACTGAAAACTAAACCAAGTAAATCTAGACAAATTAAAAGACGAAGAAATACTTTCACACATCAGTATTAAGGCCTAACAACTCCCTCAAAATAAGCCATCATTGAGATAAAGAACCTTGAGGCCTTCTCTTAGACTGCCACAATGTCTGGAAGTTCACATTGAGCGTGTTCCTAAACATTAAACACAAAATAATAAGAAATTTAAAAATTTCATTCTCTTTTACTCAAAAAAACAATGTTGATAAGCTAGTTATCAGGAATTCAGTCATTGAACATAAAACTTTATAATAGTAAATTTTAAAACATTTATAGGAAAGAACCGTATAAATAAAAACGTGAAAATATAATTTTTTTTTAAGCTACAGGTAGAATATCTATGCTTAAATTAAAAACATTTAAAACACAATTTTTTAAGTTAACCATTACTGTGACAAAATTTACCTGGAGTTGGAGGTCCATCTCGGAAAGCGCTTAAAGGCAGATTGACATTATCACTTGAATCTGTACTTGAATACGCTTTTCCTTTTCAGCTTCAATTTATTGAATAATAATGACTGTCAAAATTAAATAAAAAAAAAAAAAAAAAAAAGGTTAATTTTTTTTTTTAAACATTTAATGACTTTAATATATAGTTGTTTATTACAGTATTAGACATAAGATCAGACAAATGAAAAGATTATGATATCAGATTTTAAAAATGTATAAAAGATTTCAGACAGTAGTATGAACTGAAGATCATATTTAGATCACAATGAAGATTTTGGGCAGAATGAAGATTAAAAGTAATGAAGAAATGTTCAAAGAGGAAAAAAAAAAATCTCACTTGATCATCTTGTTTTGTTAGCCAGGGAAAATTTCTTTTTTCACCTCTGCAAGGTCGTATCTTTTAGCTTTTTGTAATTTTATTTTGGAATGTTCTTCAGCTCAAGCTTCTCTTTCTTAATCAACACAGGAGGTAGTTGGTCTTCCTCAACATTCAGTTGACATTTTACTATTTTATTTGTCTTCTCTGTACATGTCTTTTATCTTTATCTTTACTCGACACTTTCTGTTTCCTCAGAATTTTTCTTACCCTTCTGTGTGTGGTGTTCAGCTGTGGCCAAACAGTTTCATCATCCTTAGTGTCCTCAGCTTCTGGTTTCACTGGAGATGGTTCTGGAAGATTTGGCAAAGTGCTCCAAGAAAAGCTGACAAAGTTAGATCAAGAGAGTCTTTGTTTTTAAACATTTGATGCTGGCATGGACGAGCATGATGATGAAGATTTCTGTGATGATCCAATTAGTCTTTGGAGTCTATATCTTTCACAGATTTATTAACATCTAGAATTTTGCTTTTGGGCATAAAGTTTGAGAGCCTACATTGTCTTCCCCCCTCGGAGAGCAGGGGATAGCTGGAGAAGGCTGGGGACTTGTTTCACTTAAAATATTCTTTCACTTCGGGCGACGCGTCCACTCTTCATCCAGAAACAATGGCTTCATAATGTTTACATCCAGCTGAAATAATAACAATTAGCCAACTGATGAGATGTTCATCAAATTTAAGCAATAATAAATTCTAGCTTTGACAAATTTAAAAAAAAAAAAAAAGAGTACTAATATACAATTAAAAAAAAGGAACTCACTTTAATGTCATTTTCTTTATTCCTGCTATTTGATTCAGTCACTTGCAACAAGCCAAGGTTACTGGACTTTTGGCCCAAATGGTTTCTGAAAGGAAATATGTACATAAAAAATTGCAATAAAACTAGTCATCATATGCAAATGAGAAAACTTCACAAAAATCATCATATAATTAGAAAATGTATTATGTAATAACTGTACATGTATTATACTCAGTATCATATGATGACCTCTGTATTGTATGCTGCTTACCTGTTCCTCCTGTTGACATATCTGGGTTAATTTTTTAGGCTTCCAGGTTTTCTTTTTCTTATTTGGGCTAGATTCACTAGTATCTGTATCAGAATCTATAAGAGGCAATGCTAAAATTAATGCCTTTTCTCAATCAAAACCATGTATAGGTATAGTAGTCAGCATGTATTATAAATACTGCCGCAGTCAGCTTTTTTCGTGGGGACCTGCCTCACTTCACGGCAGCATTGACTCTTCTGTACTTGACGAATGGTTGGCACTAGAGGGTGACACTGATGCAGTCCATGCTATCACTGTTGTTGTCAAAGATCCTGGTGATGTCTGTAGAGTAAGGGAAGGTGACTGAGCATGTCTGAGCTGACGAGGCTATTGCTGTGGCTGGTTTCACCGAGACTGACAGCCCAGGGCTACTTGTGCTCATTAAGCCAGAGTTGGCAGAGGACATAAGGCTGCTTTATTAAATAAGCTGGTGGTTGGAGTGCTGCTGGGGTTGGTCACATGATAGATGCTGCACATGACCACCAGAGTGCCAGAGCTGCTGCTGAATGTGTTTGTTGACAACTGCAGACAGCTGACATGTGGAGAGGAGCTACAGGGTGTTGCAGACAGTGTTAAAGATGATGTAGGTGAGGTGAGCTGTGTGGTGGGTGACGGAGAGCTTAATTTGGCCAAGAGACCAAGTCCTGATTCTGGCTAGGTTCTAAACAAAGGCAAATATTAGCACATAAAACAGTATTCATTAATTTCAATGTACTTTAAATCGTTAGTAGAAATATTTAAGAAAGCAATAATAATATTTTAATAATTTATTCACTTTTTCGAAGCCTAATAATTTTGCTAAACATTGAAAACAACATGAATAATTTTTTTCTGTAATTTGTCTTGACAGGGTAGAAGTGAAACTACCAGTTTGGTATCTTTAGTGAATTGGTTTTGCCGGACGACCCTCTTTTTTTCACTGTAGTCTTTGTTAAACTTTCAAATATGTTGCCACTAAACTGAAAACAAAATTGAAAAAAATTTAAACTTCTTAAATGTCCTTCAACTGGCATAATGTAGAAATGAAGGTTGTGTAAGCTATTCAATAATATCAAAAATACATCTAAATCAAGAATCAAACATTGGACTTCCTAATATGAAACAACCTCCAAATCAAATCACAGAAATTGAGCATTTTAATATATTACACCCTGAATCAAATGTAAAGTCACATCTAAAAAATGGTTACAATATCAGAGAAGCAAAAGAAGTCTCTGTCACAACATAAACATGGACCATAAAAACATTAGATGGATGAATGGGATTCACTTCAGTAACTAGGTCAATGTTAAACTCTGCCAAATTTTTTTTTTTACTGTAAACACATTTAAATTTGAATTAGGTTGTGTGTCCAAAAATTATGTTACACTGTACTTGTGTGTAAGTGGTTGTAGTTAAGTGGCAAGCAAATAAATAAAAAAACTTGATTCCAAAAGAAGACATAAAATATGATGAAATCATTGAAGTGTGAAATGAAAAATATTTATACACACACATAAATTGTGCTAGCCATGACTCTTAACCATTACTCTAACTATGAAGTGACTACAAGCTTTGATAAACCTAGAGTGTGAGATGAAATTATGATATAAATTTAATAAAATACAACCATGACTAGGTTTATTATTGTCATCCCTGGGACTCTCCATTGTACTTGTGTCTGTGTTTATGTTTCTCTGAATAAAAATAGAGGGAAAAAATGTGTTATTCTCTTTTTATTTTCTACATACATATATATATGAGTTATATTTGAAAAGTAAAAATTAACTCACCACTTAGTACTCCAGATCCTTTGATTTTTTCTTGATGTTTTCTTCTTCAGAAAACTCCGCTGGGCCAATTACTTTCATCAAAAACCAAGTCAGATCAAGTAAAAAATAATTAGTTGACTTTCAAAGTTAAAGGCCGTTGGTGTTTTTTGTGAAACATTTACTGTTTTACTATTTATTATTTAATGGGTATGGGGCACTGATTTTAACAAGGTTTAACTTACAGGAAATATAAGAAAAAATGACTATTAAAAAAATTGATCAGGTAAACAAAAAGAAGAGGCTTCCCTCTAAAGTCCATGAGAGCATCAAAGATGAAATAAAATTCATCAGATTCTTAGCCACACATACTATGGAATTGTGAGGGTAGTACAATGTCCAACTAATGTCAGGTACCTGTTTGTAAGCTGGGTAGACATGGGGGTAAACAAGCAAAGGCAAATGCAGAAGATTTTAACAAAATTTCTTTTAGGTCTTTGGTTATGTACTCTGAGTGAGAATTCCTCCTCTGGTGGTGGTTGGGAGGGGGGAGTCATTTTAAAGGGAGGGTGCTGACATAGAAGAAGGAAGGGACAGAGAAGTCTATTACATGCTATGCCTTTAGAGAAAAAAGGTGGATCCTAAAACACAGTTTAAATTAGCATTCAGCATCAGCACAGATGACTGGCTAAATAGGCCTGTGTGGCCAAGTCCAGACCTACATGTTTTATTTCACCACTCTCTTTACATCAATGAAAGTTTACATATAATTAAAATAATTTTCGCATAATTCATAAACACCCCATCCATCTGCTCTTGGTCTGGACCATCTGCATTTAAAAGTTTCCACCAACTCTAAATTAGCATTTTACCTTTATTTCTTCTCTTCACTGAACTCAGAGGCTGACTTCCTTTTAAAAATGGGCCAGTTTTACTGTGGTAATGAATTGATCGACTGACTTTACAGGGCTTCACAGGAGGCAGCTAAGATTTTAGAAAATGAGAATAAGTTTTGTTTATTCTAAAACTAATGATAAACAGATTATGCATGTGAAAATGAGCTATGTGCCACATATCTGCTCTCCAGGAAGTGTGTATCAATAGCTATTCATACCTTTCTGAAAACTCTGTCCACAAGTCTCCTTCCAGGCTTTCTTTTTCTTCTGTTGATGCTGGCTGTGTTCTTTAGTCTTTGATGATGTTGCAACTGAAAAATAAAGCTAGGTATTACAAGACAAGACAAATGCATCAGTAGATTAAACATATTTGTGTTAGTATTATATAACTGTTATATTGTTTGTGATAGGATGATATACATGGTATAGTAATGACTATTTGTGATAGGATGATATACATGCATAGTAATGACTATTTGTGATAGGATATATACATGCAGTTAGTGTAATGACTATTTGTGATAGGATGATCTATTACAAGAATGTATTTTACAATTACCTGTCATCATCTGACTTCTTAGATCCTGGCTTCTTCTTTGGTGGTCTCCCAGGCCCACGTTGCTGCCTTGATGACTTTCCCTGCACACATTGAAAAATACAATTATCCTTTTTTAATTTCTCATGTTTGAAAGAAAACAATAACAATTAATCCAATTAAAAATATTAATAAAATATACTATTTACTTTAACCAGGAGGTTCAGTTTAAAAATAGTTAACTCTAAGAAAAATCAAACTTACTCAGTTTTTTTTATCTGTAACTTGCCACAGTTTTTTTTGCTTTTTCTTTGTACTGCCTTTGCACTTCAGCCATTTTGACAATTCTAACTTCAAAGAATCTGAGCACATTTCTAAATATAAAAAAAAATTAGTACTTCAAAATTGTGTTCAAAATAAAATAATGAATTACTTATAATTATCATAGTGAGTCCAAAAGAATATCTTCAAGACATGTCAAATAATAAATTTTAATAATTTGATGAAAGCAGACCAAAAATCTGGTATAAATAGGTGTGTATAATCAACAGTGTTATTGTGAAGTACTTTTCTAAAGCATAGAAAGCCTGTGTCTTACCTGTAGGTGCTTTAAAGTCTCCAAAAGCCAAAGTTTGTTGTTCTTTTCTTGGAAGTGACCACTTGGGTGAAAGGTCTCTGTACGACATCCTCCAAAAGCACTGACCACTTTAAGTCAGCATCACCAGGTGATAAAGTATCATCAAGGGCCAGTATACTGGGCGGTATCAGACTTGAAAGAGTCACTGGGTGAAGGAAATATCCTCTTGTGGTCATCCAGAGATGAACATTTGGGTCTCTTCTCAGCAAGGGCACTTAGCAATTCCAAGCCATCAGCTGTTGGAGAATCTGAGGATCAGTGAAAGGATTGTATGAAGATCTTTCTGTGTTGGCTTTGGGATCAATGTTTCCAAAGAATCCAAGTCTGGACATTGAACTGAAAGTGGGTTTAGAGTTGAGAGTTCAGATTTTAAAGTTTGGACCCCTTGATCATGTAGAGGTATCTGGCAGGTGATATATTCTTCTCACTACCTTGTGATAAAGTTGAACATGTCTGAATACCGATACTGCAGGTGGATGGTCTTTTGGAGGTCAGTAGATGACAAGGTGGAGAGTAATGCTAATGAGGACGATGAGTCTTCAAACTGAACAGGGGAACATCCCCTTTAGATTGAACACTTGGTTGCCCAACTTTATTATCCCCAAATGGTGCAGAGGCATTGAGACCAGTTACTCTGTTTACTAAAGCAGTTGCTGTTGTCATGAAGTGAAAGCAGGAGTTGGTAAGAGACTTTTCCACCTTGAATTTGAGTCAAAACTTGTTGCCTCCCAGAGTCTGAAAAATAGCAAAATAAACTCTGAAAAATAATCTTTTTAAAAAAATTAACTTTTTAAATTTAATTTTAGAGTTTAAACAAAATTGTCACATATAAGTCCTTTTACTATAAAAAAATATCTTAGAGATCTAAAAAAAATTAATAGTTAATTCACTAAGTGCTAAATAGCTTTAATAGTTAATTACCTAAGTATGTAATAATATTATTAATAGTTGTTAAAGTTAGAAGTGTAATAATGAGAAAAAACCTATCACTATCCTCATTAAAAAAAAAAAAAAAAAACAACTGTTAGCCACTTCAGAATGAAATGAATGAATTAACACAGTGTTCAGCAGATCATGTTTACTTATTTCAATCCAGATAAAAAAATTCCTGCAAGATGAAACAACAATTAAGAGTGAATTAAATCAAATAGTTCAGGAGTGGCTCCATTGTTCAAGGATGCGAGGGGCTTAGGAGGTAAAATGTGATCTGTGACCTTATGTTATCAATACTAACACCAGGCATGACCTGATAAAACAATGAAAATAATCCCAGCAGTACATTGTGCCTGGGATACAGCAATGATATATAACCAGCTTGATGGAATGCAGATAAATTAAGTTGTAATTAATGTTAGGCTAGTGACTAATAAACCAGTTAATGATCATGCCATTTCATTACACAGTTGGATATTTTCAAAACAGCCAATATGGATCCGGGGGATTACTAAAAAAAATGTATTTAAAAAATCTTATTTTGTATACAAATTTTCTCTACACATTTTTAGAATAAGGGGGAGGGGGTCTGAGTTGCATGTCAGAGATTTAAGAAACATTCAGAATTTTTTAAAAGCTCTATAAACTACTTTTTA
This sequence comes from Bulinus truncatus, assembly GCA_021962125.1. Lineage (NCBI taxonomy): Eukaryota > Metazoa > Mollusca > Gastropoda > Planorbidae > Bulinus > Bulinus truncatus. The sequence goes on along the minus strand of JAGDYQ010000016.1, from coordinate 8,152,086 downwards.
GGAAATAATTTTAAATCTTATTACAACTTTTTGTTCATTTCTACATCAAGATGATACCACTTTATCACAAGAAAATAATGCATTACCTGCAGAAACACGCTTGCCCCCAGGTACTGCTAGAGCCATCCCTTTAGCAGGGTAGCCTGGACTTGGTAAAATCAGTTCTGTATTCAACTGTAGATGTAAATCAAAAATATGCTTTTTTTGTTCATATCTACAAATATTATTGCCATGTGAACAGTGCTAAAGCATCACACTATGAAGGGAATGAGTGTTGAGAATTACTGACCTCTTCCTGAGCTAAACTAGTTTCAGTTGTTTCTGAAGAATTCAGTGAAGGGAGACTATTGCTAGCTGGAAATGGGAGTGTCCAGTTCCAGAGGATGATGTAAAATTACTGGGGAGCCAAACTCCAGTTTCAACTGAAATGAAATTTCCCTTTATAAATCAGTTGTTAACCAAACAAAAAAATTCAAAGAATATAGTGCCAGATCCATACTAGTTATTTATTGAATCGAAAGATTTGTGCTTGGCTTGCTTACTTTTTTAAAACTACTCAGGAAAAAGTGATTTTTACAAAGCATGCTGTTTACATAAAGGAATTATTTTAAATAAAATAATCGCCTGAAGGAGAACTTAATGACCCTCTGATAGCTACTTCATAAATTCGCCCTGTGATGGAATCTGTGTGAACTTGAACTATATAAGAGGGGTGACTGGAGTAGAAGTTAACTGTCATGTTGTCCACTAGAGTTGAGTGACTGGTAGACTGTGGAATGGCATCTGAGCTAACCATGATGCTGGGTTCAAAGCACGGCCTGTAAATGATTCAATATTGTCATTACTTTTGTTAGCAAAATATGTTTTTTTGAAATTTCACTTTAATATACTATTTAATTAAAAAACATGCTAAATTCTTGTTTTGATTTTAAAAATATGCTCATTTTTACACCGACTAATAGATTATCAATTATATATGTTACAAAATTATTATTGATTTATTTTTTAAAGTTATTAAAAGAGCACACAGTAAGGGCTGATCTGATTAAAGAATGGACAAACCAAAATGCAGCAACCCAACTGGCAACCAAACAACATATGAATAGAGAGCTATCCACTGTAGTGTCCTTGAAGTTCAAACCCCAAGGAAAACTTGATGATAGTTGTATAACCCTGAGACAACACATGAGGCGAAAACAATTTTTTTTTTGTATTTTTTTGTCTATATATATATATCAGTGCATCATTACATAGGTCTACTGACATCTGTCTAGAAACAACATAACCTCATAGTGTTTACCTGTGACCACCATGCTGGGAGGCAGTGCTTCAGATGATTCAGCTTGACTACATTGTGGGACATTGTGCCTTCACACTGGCAGAGTTTAACCTACAAGGTGAGAGATCATTCCATTGTCTTCTAAAAACATTTTTTGTTAACTGTCACAAACTAGTTATAAATATTTTTTATCGTTTATTCATTCAAATATTTAAATTCAATACAATTTTTTATGTAACATTCTTTAAATGGCTTTTTTTTCTCTCTAAATACTTAGCATAAATTCTGTTAAAATATTGAATATCGTGAACATTTTGATTCAAAGGTTTATTATTCTGATAAGTATTTAATAATGATAGTTAATTCATAGTAAAATATTCTGTCAAAATATTGACAATGTTAAAAATATTTTTCAATCAATATCATAAAAGTTTAAGTTAAGTAGAGTGGTACTAGAGTATACAAGTATTACCATTTTCTCAAAAAAATTTTTTTTTAATCGCATCTGACATCACAACCATGTGTTTCACTGACTTGTAACTTGCAAAAACAATTTATTATGTGTAAAATATGCACACAACATGCCAAGATCACTTTTAAAAAAAATGTCAACATATTAAATTGTCAACAAACCTCTAGTTGACTGTACATGATGTGGTCGGATCTGGGCTACCGCTATACCCACTGGAATGTTGCTACCTGAAGTAGATAAAGAAACCATATTTTAAAAAAGGTGTGGTAGGAATAAAATCAAACAACTCCATATTAAAGGATATTTCTGTAGTAACTGTTTAATGTGTTGGTGAATAATAGAGATAACCTCAGAAAGCATTACAGGTTAATTGACAAGAAAAATCAATAAAATGACTCATAAAAATGTGTTTAAATAATATCCACACATAAAAGAACATGATATATAAAAAAATAATAACCTACAGGATAAACAGTGTAGCAGTTGATGAGTAAATTATTGATATTTATTTCACTTTTTTTTCCTGTTAGTTTGCATTAATGGGGCTAGAAATTCCTTACAACATTATTCTGTGTACTTTACAAATTAAATTATGAACAGTTTACATACTGTAAGGTCTTTTTTATACTGGAGGTATGTTCCATACAAAAATGAAGAATAAAAAAAAGACTATATTTTCCTAGTAAAAGAGGGTATGTTCCTAAAGTCTCTTAATTCTATTAGAATGTCAAATGTCTTAACAAGTCAATTCAAAAGTCTATATAAAACTCCCAAATATTGTATTTAGTCATATTGCATTATATTGAAAAAAAAAAGTGACATTGGTGATACAATTAGGGAAGTGAGAGAATGTCAATAGAAAATTATATTTGAAGTAGGTGTGTTATCTTTGCAGATTGTAGTATTCTATAATGACAGCTAAATATGGTATATATTTGTTGTACTATACGGAATACACATGTTGTTTCTTATTTTAAATACTATGTTTGAATTATTTGTTGAAGTCTACTTAACTGCAATCATTTTTTTAATCAATGAATCATACATTAAAAAAAATATCTGTAAAAAAAAAACAAGTAAGTAGACTATATGGCCATTTTCAACTACGAAACACTTAAAGATGAAAGAGCTAACAAATTCTGTACATTTTTTCGTGATCTTCCCACAAATTAGAGTTTATAAATACGTTTTCAAAAAATAATTTATTCAAAACCCAAATGTAAAAAGATTTTATAAATATAAATGTTCTATTCCATATCATAACAGGAGCATTGTTTAATATTGATTTAAGAGGATAAATGCAGCATCTAGTACTGTATATTTATTTGATCAATCACCAGTGATTTCTCAATCTCAGACTTAGTTGTTTGTACTTCGACTAACATAATAATATGTAGTATCACTAATCACTGAAAAAAGTATTTGTCCATTGTGTGTATGAACTAGGCCCTAAAAGCCTTCAAAACATATTTAAACCTTAGCTAAAAGATTAAAGTCCAGTAACACACTTATTCAACCGTCATTAAGAATATGATAGCTATAAGACAGTTACTCTATGCAACAAAATAATTAGCACTTGTAATAAATAAGTGAATTTTTTTTTTAAAAAAGTGAAAATTTCAACTGAAAACTTAATATGTGGAGATTGTGAACTATTTCCAAAAAACTTTGATATCAATTCTGAAATATACCACATTCAAGCCTAGGGCTCCTGTTCCTGAATAAAACAGCGCTGTCATATAAGTACAACAAAAGCTGGGATAGTTGATCCAAAGATGACGAAAAGCTGGGATAGTTGGTCTAAAGATGACAAAAAGCTGGGATAGTTGGTTCAAAGACGACAAAAAAGGTGCTCTTAAGCAGTAAAATACACACATTTTAATGTGAGTTTTAATAGCGATTCAGACAGTTGATCTAGAATATAAGATCAACATAAAATGCCAACTCATGTGTAATACTAGAATGGTAAAACCTGCCTACTTGCCTCTAAATACGAAACTGTTATAGAGCTCCTTATCTTGACAATTCAACTAACATTAACCTGCCTACGATTCAAGACTTTATGATACAAGACATGAAATAAACACATCAATATGTCTATATGGGATCTATTATATTACGAAAAAAATGACAAATACTTCTGCCTAGACTGGTGTTCGTTTGAACCTCAGACCTATCCCAAATCAAGACTAATTAGAGCAACGAGCATCTCCTATGGAGATCACGACCTTTAGACACAGACACTGCCGCGCCTCCACTCATGAGTGCCGAGGAGGAGGCACCGATGGGAGGTGCTGAGCTTACATCCCTTGGAGAGAGTGCTGAGGACTGTCCTTGATTAACTGACATTTGGCTGTGGATTTATCACAGGCTTGATACAGGTGGAATGGGACACCATCTTTTCCGGCTTACACGCCAACGACGTGAGCTAGTTTAATTATTTACTGGCAGTTGAGCTGACTTGAACAACTTTCAGTTCTTAACCACAACACTGGAGGACGAGTGGGACATGCAACTCTGAACAAGCAGTTTTTTCTGAGCACCGAGATGGTGTGCTTGTCAACAGAACTAGATTGTTTACACGCGGAAAGACGGAGGACAGGTTGGCGTCAATCTTCCTATTTACAGACAACTTTGAGCTGCCGCAGCCGAACAGTAAGCTTTCTTTTAGGTAAACTATAGTCTATTGCTTTATCACTGTATGGCGCTGTATCACCAGCTTCAGCAGAAGGCACTGGTTGTTCAACTTTGTACAAGTATCGACAGTGACATCCAACGATTCAACATGTTTTTTATCATCACAAGGCCTCTTTGGTAAACTATCGCCCGCTGCGCTTTTCTCACTGAAGCGGGTCGTCCCCTTGCAGGTCCGACGCGGCATCATTCTCTTTATCGACCTGACCGCCGCTGTCCTTGCCTGACCGCGGTGTTTTTGGCACCAGGTCATTGTTGGCATCATGGCTGCCGTCGTCGGCCTCATCGTCAATGACTCAGGCCGTTGTCCTATCGTCCAAACATTGCCAAACTCTTCCTTAATGACGTCGTCCCTGTCTGTGAGTGAAGGGTTACTGGTCACTGACAGCGACCTGAGTGAAGGGTTATTACTGACTGCGAAACGGACACGGGGAGCCCGACGCTGCTGTGTCGAGGCTGGAGACATCTTCCGTGGTCAGCGCCGGGGCGTTGCCGCGTCAGGGAGACGCGAGTCGGAGACGGGGTATGGTGGTCCGTGGTCCGGTCGTGCCCGGAACGAGTGGGCCTACCTGCAAACATTTCGGGTCTGGTCTGTTGCAGGCGTCTTCCAGGGAGATGGAGACAATTACAGGGGATGAAGACAGGACATTTCTGGTGAAAGATTTGAATGTCGGCCTTCTGAATATCCCGACTCCGGACAAAATGTTGTGGCGTGGACTCGCTTCGCCCCCCGGGAGTGGTAAAAGGGGAGTGCGGAGGCGTTGGCCTGTAGATACAAGCTGAAGTCATCGGTCCTGGGGAAAACGAAGTGATATTTACAAAAATGAAGATAGTTTTAAACTAATATGGAGGAACTGATACAAACATAAAACAACAATCTGTTTGTAATATGAGGTGTGTGGAATGATATCAAAACGAGTTTTCTGAATGACATAAAGTATCAATTGCTTTCAAAACAAAGACACAAGTACAGATCAAACGTTTCATCAATATTGATAAAAATAACAAATACAAATCAAACATGCATGAAAAAGACAAAGAATAATTATCTAACGTGAAGGAATGAATTTTGTTATTCAGTCTATTTGAGGTGAGAGAAGAAGGATATCAACACGACATAATAAATGAGGGGAGAAAATCAACATGTTATTTCACCATGGAATTAATGAAAGTACCCTACAACACTTGATCGTTTTATCAACACAAGTGATAGGTGAAAATACATCAATTGTTAGCTTTTCTGTCGTGTTATTATACATCAATTGTAAGTTTTAGTTTTTCTGTCGTGTTATACATCAATTGTAAGCTTTTCTGTCGTGTTATACATCAATTGTAAGCTTTTCTTGTCGTGTTATACATCAATTGTAAGCTTTTCTGTCGTGTTACATGTTGAACAATTGTAAGCTTTTCTGTCGTGTTATTTGGAGGTGGACATTTGAAACATTTTACCTAAATCTAATAACAAATCAGCCCAAAAAATATTATTATGATAATAAAATCGCGAACATCAGATCAAGAACATCAGATGTCCAAAAATGTCCATGCATAGGTCAAAGTCTTTGAAAAAAAAACTGAAATGTAATAAAGAAATATTGTTCTCTCCTTAGGTAATACTAGTCGGAAAACCGACGCAAGAGGTGAAGATAATTAAAAAAATTGTTAAAGAAGTATAATGCAGAACGTAAATATTTGAATTAAAATCATAAAGAATGGGTAAATCAAAGAATAAGACACAAAATGAACAGTTAAAAACACAATTATTCGCACTTTGTATAAGATAGAGCAAAAATAAATGGACGCGTCTTTTGAACAAATCTTGTGTATGACGTGCACCTGGTATGCTCTCTGATATCAGTGATCTATTTGCATTATTGAACGTTAGTGGTTGGCGGATCTATTTGATTCATCAGTTTGTATTAACAAAAATACACGTATCTACTGAAGCCAGGAGAATTGCTGTACATGTGTTGTTGTTTTCCTGGTATGTGTGCACACAGAGACACAAACATAAAATGAAGGCTTTCTTCTATATATCAGATATATACACATCAACAGTGGCGGGGACAATCTTTTGCTGTTTTGTTTCACTTATCAATAAAAGTTATTTTTAGCGCTGTTGTTCGATTAAAAAATGTAATCGAAATTAATGCATAATTAAATTTTTTATTGCAAATTAACGCATATTTAATCGAAAAAAATACTTTATTTATTATTGGTAACATTTCTTTATTCTATCAACATGGCATCTTAATTTCTTAAAAATAGTACATTTGATTGATAGAAATGAAGCTTACTTAATAAAATCAGTCTTATTTATTCAGTCAATTGCTTAAGTAGACCAAAGGCTTATTCACATTCGTCGGTTCGAGTGATGCTCTCTTCTTGTAAACAACACAGCCAGAAACAGAAAAGAGACGTTCACAAGCGACAGTTGCTTGGGATGCTAAATATTTTTTCCGCTAACTTAGCCAAAACTGGGTATTCGACATTATTTCACCACTCTAATGGATCCAAGACATTTTCAATTCGTTGCTCCGGTCAACACATTTGGGTGGAGCGAGGCATCAATGGCTCATCTTCAGAATCTGATGATTGTTTATGCATTCGCGCTTTGGTGGTTGTTCTGATGTTAGTTTATCATCATTACTAGTTTCTCCATATTCTTACAATTAATTCAAGCTTTGCCAAACTTCTAGTTTATCTCTATACAAGCATCTCAGATTTTTGAAACGAGGGGTCCAGAACTGTGACAATTTTCAGCTACGATAGGTTGAGGTTAAGTTTGCGTCGCTTAAGAACACTCAGAAACGAATTTTTTGAAACGTAAAATGCTGATCTGATACTGCTAGTTGGATAAGGCAGGACATATGGTCGGAAGAATCAATGAGCATGAAAACATATCGCTCCCCACCTAATAATTATGTAGCATATCGGCATGTGCCGAGTGACATTCTGTATTAAGCGCAATTTCTCCCACTCAGTTTCACTTGGAAGAACAAGACTGTGTTTGTGGCCTGGTTCTGCTAGTGTTTTCAACACAGCCTCTTTGCTATTAAGTAACGCTTCTTCATCTGTAGAGTTGCCTCTGCTTGGTTTTTAATTCTACGTTTTGTCCGCATACCTGGGTGTGTGTGTGTGTGTATGTGTGCGAATTGCGACCGGGTGGGGTTGTAAGAACTACGTAGTAAGTGAACGGACCTTAACTTCAAGTTGTAGAGTGAAATTTGGTTATTTATCGATTTAGCGTTACTCTGAACTTTCGGCGTTTTGGTCAAATTAACGCATCTTTAGTGTTGCGTTAAAAATTTTAATCGCAATTTTTAGACGCGTTAATCAGGCGTTAATGAAGTTTTATCAGCAGCCCTGTTATTTTCACATTTTATGTCAAAATGTCAGGGTATGTATATTATAGTTCACATCTAATCAACATTTTTCCAACTATGAACAACTTTGAAATCAAAACTTCTACATTCAGAATTTAAAAGAAGACAATCATATTTACTGTATCGCACTGCTGCTTGACATGGGACAGATATTGATGAACTGTATATCTAACTTAACGAAAAAGAAAATCCATTACTAAGATAACATTTTTCATATCCTGATGGCTTGAAGAAAATCTGATAAAATGTCCAAGTTGACAGCCCTGAGGGTACAACACATTTCAAATGAAGCACTGGCTGCAAGTTGGTTTAGTATTTTAGCTAATATGACAGAAGTGCAATTAAGGCGAACATTACAACACATGTGTATGGGTTATTAGTCATCGTAGGTGGGCGAGGTGTAATGGTGGGATCAACAAACTGCCTCACAGGTACGGTGAAATGGATCCTTATGGTGAACAAACAACAAGACCATCTTAATAAATGTTTCTGTTACACGTTATGGGCACATTTAAATGAATACAGGTGATCCTGTGATGATGAATACAGGTGATCCAGGGATGATGTAATAATACAGAGTTATCCAGGGTGATGTAATACAGGCGATCCATTGATGATGTGTAATACAGGTGATCCATGGATGATGTAATACGGGTGATCCAGAGATGGTGTAATACAGTGGATCCAGGGATGGTGGCACAGGTGATCCGTTGATGATGTCTAGGGCCCCACCGTGCTGTTCCCAGGACAAAAGGGCCAGTTTAGTTACAGCAAACTACAAAGGCTTGGGGGGCAATTGGTGCATTCGGATTACTTCCTCCTCTATGACGGCCCGGAAAGAACATACAGATACATCAAATTGAACTAGACATGAACATACAGATACATCAAATTGAACTAAGATATGAACATACAGATATATCAAATTGAACTAGACATGAACATACAGATACATCAAATGGAACTAGACATGAACATACAGATACATCAAATTGAACTAGACATGAACATACAGATACATCAAATTGAACTAGACAAGAATATACAGATACATCAAATTGAACTTACATGAACATACAGATACATCAAATTGAACTAGACATGAACATACAGATACATCAAATTGAACTAGACATGAACATACAGATACATCAAATTGAACTGAGACATGAACATATAGATACATCAAATTGAACTAGAGCGAACATACAGATACATCAAATTGAACTAGACATGAACATACAGATACATCAAATCGAACTAGACATGAACATACAGATACATCAAATCGAACTAGACATGAACTCTAGAATCAATTTTGAGCACTATAAAAACGTCTTTAAATTATTATATATTTTTATTATCATACATTTGACTGAGTTCAATCTATACACGTTGGTCATATTTCGTGATTGAAAAACATTTTAGTTAGTTCTCATGAACCCATTCATAAAAGGTACGCACATTACTTTATGATATCCATATTAATATTATTGGGGATATGGGGCCTGGGGGTCCAAAATAGTTTCAGATCATACTGGAGGCTTGAAGTGATCAAGGTATGACTGTGTTCCGCTCTGGTCAATAGTTAATGTACAGTCTGTATCAGTACGTGGCAAAATTAGCATTAGAGTATTGAAAAAAAAAATTAAACAAAGCACTCATTATCTCTAACATTAGAATCGATCGAATCTTTAAACATTGGCCTCAGTTTTTGCAAATTTCTGTAGAAACACTCGAATTTTAGCCATTAAAAAAAACAACAACAGATTAGCTTTTAATGTGAAAATTTGCAACATGTCATTTAGTGACGTACAACGGTAAAGTTTTTACCCACAAACACGGCAGCAGCAATTTTTTTCTGTGGTGCACGGATTAACTTTATGGAGGCGTTATAGAGTGCCACATGACTACTGTTTATCTAGCGGAATTAGATACTAATAGCGTACTGCCCTCCTTCGTTTAATAATGTGGCACAGCCAACACCTATATATAGATGATAAAATTATAACAACTCTGGCTGCTGCAAGTTACGGGTTCGACTCCAGGCGAATCCCAGTCACGTGCATATGTCACCCGTGGTGCCTTCATGGCCGCTGCACTACTGGCTACGGTGGGGACGAAGGGAAGAATGTGCAAAAAAAACAACATCCCGTTACTGTTTTATAGCAGTCGTCCCCCAGCCCCCGAGCCGAGGATCCGCTGTACCGGTCCGTAGATCAACTGGTACCGGTCCGTAGATCAACTGTACCGTCCAGATCAACTGGTACCAGTCCGCATCAAGTGGTACCGGTCCGTAGATCGACCAGCCTCGGTCCGTAGATCAACTGGTACCGGTCCGTAGATCAACCGGTACCGGTCCGTAAATCAACTGGTACCGGGCCGTTTAAAAACATTACATTATTTCTTTTTTTATTCACTGTTATGTATTTCTCTCAAGATTTTTGCGACTTTCCACGGACGAGAGGTTGGCCGGAGGATGAGCCGCTGTAGCGATGGGAATCTAAAATATAGATAATTAACGCCTACCATCACCCCCACCCCCACCCCAACCAGCCGGTCAGTGGTAAAATTACAAACGCGATTCCGTCCATGGCGAAAAAAAGGTTGGCGCCGCTTGTTTATAGGATCTGAGCGCTGAATATCCATTCTTTTGGCGTGACTTGTACAAAATAAAATGAATTCATCCGGTCTGTGTGCTAGTTCAGCGGTGTGCTGAATAGTTCAGTGTGCTAGTTCAGCAGTGAGCTAGTTCAGCAGGCATAGTTCAGCGGTGAGCTAGTTCAGCGGTGTGTTAACAATGCAGGATAGCTTCATACAAGCATAACCATTTAAAAACATCATTTCATTTTTATATTTATCATTATACAATATATCAGCCACAAAAGATCATCTCATTGATCATGTATATTTTTGCCAGATTTTGGTGTTGTTGTGGCTGATTTTGGCTTAGCCAAAATATCTGCCGTCATGAGAACTTTCACTCACTAGCCAGTCAGACAAGGAGAAGGACACCAACAATGGGAAGCTGTCTGGCAAGAAGAAAAGATTTTCTAGAAAAAGCGCTCAGACTGTTGTAGGAAATCCATACCTCGGATGGCCCCAGAGATGATGACCAAAGGAGAATATGATGAAAAAGTTGATGTGTTCTCATATGGCATTATTGTTTGTGAGGTCAGTAATTCATTCTTTGTTTTTAAGTGAGCCCTTATTGTTTGTGATGTCAGTTAAATAAATCATTGTTTGTGATGTCAGCTCAGTGAGCACTTATTGTTTGTGATGTCAGCTCAGTGAGCCCTTATTGTTTGTGATGTCAGTTAAATAAATCATTGTTTGTGATGTCAGCTCAGTGAGCACTTATTGTTTGTGATGTCAGCTCAGTGAGCCCTTATTGTTTGTGATGTCAGTTAAGTGAGCCCTTATTGTTTGTGATGTCAGCTCAGTGAGCACTTATTGTTTGTGATGTCAGCTCAGTGAGCACTTATTGTTTGTGATGTCAGCTCAGTGAGCACTTATTGTTTGTGATGTCAGCTCAGTGAGCACTTATTGTTTGTGATGTCAGTTAAATAAATCATTGTTTGTGATATCAGTTAAATAAATCATTGTTTGTGATGTCAGCTCAGTGAGCACTTATTGTTTGTGATGTCAGTTAAATAAATCATTGTTTGTGATGTCAGCTCAGTGAGCACTTATTGTTTGTGATGTCAGCTCAGTGAGCCCTTATTGTTTGTGATGTCAGTTAAATAAATCATTGTTTGTGATGTCAGCTCACTGAGCACTTATTGTTTGTGATGTCAGCTCAGTGAGCATCTTATTGTTTGTGATGTCAGTTAAGTGAGCCCTTATTGTTTGTGATGTCAGTTAAGTGAGCTCTTATTGTTTGTGATGTCAGCTCAGTGAGCACTTATTGTTTGTGATGTCAGCTCAGTGAGCCCTTATTGTTTGTGATGTCAGTTAAATAAATCATTGTTTGTGATGTCAGCTCAGTGAGCACTTATTGTTTGTGATGTCAGCTCAGTGAGCACTTATTGTTTGTGATGTCAGTTAAATAAATCATTGTTTGTGATGTCAGCTCAGTGAGCACTTATTGTTTGTGATGTCAGCTCAGTGAGCACTTATTGTTTGTGATGTCAGTTAAGTGAGCCCTTATTGTTTGTGATGTCAGTTAAGTGAGCCCTTATTGTTTGTGATGTCAGCTCAGTGAGCACTTATTGTTTGTGATGTCAGCTCAGTGAGCACTTATTGTTTGTGATGTCAGCTCAGTGAGCACTTATTGTTAGTGATGTCAGTTAAGTGAGCCCTTATTGTTAGTGATGTCAGTTAAGTGAGCCCTTATTGTTTGTGATGTCAGCTCAGTGAGCACTTATTGTTTGTGATGTCAGTTAAGTGAGCCCTTATTGTTAGTGATGTCAGTTAAGTGAGCCCTTATTGTTTGTGATGTCAGTTAAGTGAGCCCTTATTGTTTGTGATGTCAGTTAAGTGAGCCCTTATTGTTTGTGATGTCAGTTAAGTGAGCCCTTATTGTTAGTGATGTCAGTTAAGTGAGCCCTTATTGTTTGTGAGGTCAGTTAAGTGAGCCCTTATTGTTAGTGAGGTCAGTTAAGTGAGCCCTTATTGTTAGTGATGTCAGTTAAGTGAGCCGTTATTGTTTGTGAGGCCAGTTAAGTGAGCCCTTATTGTTAGTGATGTCAGTTAAGTGAGCCCTTATTGTTAGTGATGTCAGTTAAGTGAGCCCTTATTGTTTGTGATGTCAGTTAAGTGAGCCCTTATTGTTAGTGATGTCAGTTAAGTGAGCCCTTATTGTTAGTGATGTCAGTTAAGTGAGCCCTTATTGTTAGTGATGTCGGATAAGTGAGCCCTTATTGTTTGTGATGTCAGTTAAATAAATCATTGTTTGTGATGTCAGCTCAGTGAGCCCTTATTGTTTGTGATGTCAGCTCAGTGAGCACTTATTGTTTGTGATGTCAGCTCAGTGAGCACTTATTGTTTGTGATGTCAGCTCAGTGAGCACTTATTGTTTGTGATGTCAGTTAAGTGAGCCCTTATTGTTTGTGATGTCAGTTAAGTGAGCCCTTATTGTTTGTGATGTCAGCTCAGTGAGCACTTATTGTTTGTGATGTCAGCTCAGTGAGCACTTATTGTTTGTGATGTCAGCTCAGTGAGCACTTATTGTTAGTGATGTCAGTTAAGTGAGCCCTTATTGTTAGTGATGTCAGTTAAGTGAGCCCTTATTGTTTGTGATGTCAGCTCAGTGAGCACTTATTGTTTGTGATGTCAGCTAAGTGAGCCCTTATTGTTAGTGATGTCAGTTAAGTGAGCCCTTATTGTTTGTGATGTCAGTTAAGTGAGCCCTTATTGTTTGTGATGTCAGTTAAGTGAGCCCTTATTGTTTGTGATGTCAGTTAAGTGAGCCCTTATTGTTAGTGATGTCAGTTAAGTGAGCCCTTATTGTTTGTGAGGTCAGTTAAGTGAGCCCTTATTGTTAGTGAGGTCAGTTAAGTGAGCCCTTATTGTTAGTGATGTCAGTTAAGTGAGCCGTTATTGTTTGTGAGGCCAGTTAAGTGAGCCCTTATTGTTAGTGATGTCAGTTAAGTGAGCCCTTATTGTTTGTGAGGTCAGTTAAGTGAGCCCTTATTGTTAGTGATGTCAGTTAAGTGAGCCCTTATTGTTAGTGATGTCAGTTAAGTGAGCCCTTATTGTTAGTGATGTCAGTTAAGTGAGCCCTTATTGTTAGTGATGTCGGATAAGTGAGCCCTTATTGTTTGTGATGTCAGTTAAATAAATCATTGTTTGTGATGTCAGCTCAGTGAGCACTTATTGTTTGTGATGTCAGTTAAGTGAACCGTTATTGTTTGTGAGGTCAGTTAAGTCATTTATTATTCTTCTTTTGTTCTATCTACTACAAATGTAGCAGTGATTTTGATTTACTTGTACGTCTCCTACAGTCGTATGCTAACTTGAATTATGTGTACAGTAGTATGCTAACTTGCATGACCTTTAATTTTCTTTTACAGACTATAGCCAGAGTTACAGCTGATCCGGATTATCTTCCCCGCTCTATTGACTTTGGTTTAAATGTTGAGGCTTTCCATAAAAAATTTTGCCAGAATGTTCCAGAGCCATATTTTATGTTGGGTGTCTTGTGTTCTCAGATAGAACCAGACCAAAGGTTAGTCTAAGCCAACACAAACAATTAGTCAAAAACAATTAATTTAGCATCTACAAGGATTTAATCAATTGTACAAAAGTTTATCTATTTGTTTTTCAAATTTTTACAGTTAACACATTAAGAAATATCAACAAAACAAACCAAGTTTATTTTTATTTTATTGCAATTTTAATACATTTACATAAAATAAAAATCTTATAAAGTTTCTTTATTATTCAATTAGTTGGTAATAATTTTAAAATTTTTAAAAATTCTAGTTCTTAACATTTAGTAAAATGAAACAATGTTAACTTATTTCTCTTCAGGCCAAGTTTTGAAAAGATCCATGTACTTTGTGAAGCATTAGATCTTCATGTGGAGCATGGCTTAGCAGTTCCGACAGAGTTACAGGGGAGCACGGTGGAGTTGTACCGTAATCTGAAGGAATCACTGTATGGAAAAAATTACAAGGATGAGGATAGCTGCACCCAGGCCATCAGCATGAGGGATGTGAATGAAAACAACATAGAGGACAACACAGAGGACAATTGTTTTACACATGGGCTGACCATTTCCCAGGAAGACGTAGTGCCAGGAAGCAGTGGATCTCCTGAAATACAAGAAGAAACCCAACAATTACTTGGTGATCATAATACATTAGAAGAAAAAATTACTGTCCCTTCAGACTACTTAGCAATAAATTCTGTTATTGTTGAGGACCAAGCCAATGTTTCCACTATTGAGGACAAAGGGAATCTTCCCTCTATTGAGGACCAAGCCTATTTTCATTGTCCATCTGCTGCCTACTCCCTCTCAACCGTCTATCCATGTCCTACCCAACATTGTGTCACATGTACTACCAACTCATCTAGTGTAATTGCTTGTCTGACACAAGACACTCAAGATTTGTTTAGTGCTAGGAATTCTTATGATATTTTCAACTGTACTGATCCTACTATTAGGGGTGATATACCTACAGGCTCTTTGTCTTTAAAATCTAAACCAATGACCCCAGTGTCTACAGACAGGTCTGAACCAATGACCCCAGTGTCTACAGACAGGTCTGAACCTATGACCCCAGTCTCTAAAGACAGATCATCTATGCAGCTAGAATATGGAGAACAAATTATTTCTCCATCTGGTTCATCTCCCCTCCCTCCTGACTCAAATGTAACATTTACTTTGTCTCCATCATCACCAAGGCCTGCCTTAAAACTACTAAGTCAAAAATATGCAAGTCCAACATATGCAAGTCCAACATATGCAAGCCCAACATATGCAAGCCCTAGTGTTTCTTTCATTTATTCTGGCTATGAGACAGATGTCAGCAACATGGACACCATTGAGGAGAGATGTGAAGACTTTGAGCTGAATGACTATGGTGCTAGTAGGAAACTGGACAATCAGTGCTCAGTTGCACTACATGTTGATAGTAATTTTCTTTTAGATGTTGATAATAGTGTTCTTTTAGCCAATAGCAGATCAAAATCCTTTGAAACTTTAATAGACCTGAACAACAGCCGGCCTAATAATCAAACTGATGCCACAAAACAAAATGGGCTGAATGGTTCTCTTCCTTTTCAGCTCAGTCCTGGCCATGAATTAGGCTTAAGCTCATCAAGAAGGAGACTGCGACGTTCATTGCAAGATTTACGCAAATGCAATCTGTAAACATCATAACAGTCCCTCAAGATCTGATAGTCCTTGTCAATGTTCCCTCTAAGATGTGGTATGAAGTGAGCGAAAAATTTTGTCTCTGAGCGACATTTTGTTTGTGGCCAGAATTTGTGAGCGATTTAAGCGATGTCGTCCGTCGGTGTGAGCGATCGTACGTGTAGTATGAGCGACGCTCTGAATTCGTGTGAGCGATCGCTCACGCGTTCAGCTTAGAGGGAACATTGGTCCTTGTTGATGTAGTCAAGAATTTTATTAAATAATAATAAAAATATTGTTTTACTAATTTTTTTTATATGACAAACTGGTTTCAAAAAATAATTCATCTCACTCTGAGGAAGTTTGTTATTTCCATTCATTTTTGTATCTGATGAAATATTTATTGAATAACATACGCTATGCAATTTTTTTTATCCTTCATATTCGGTTAATGACTTAATTTATGTTTGAAAATATGTCTTATAGCAATTGTTAAATTGAAATTCATTTTCTTACTATCAAACATAATATGATTAGTTTAAAAAAAAATATTTCAGTTTGCAGACTAATTTTATTGATGGTGTGTGTCCCCTCTCTTCTTTACTTCCTTCTATAGTGTTAAATAACATTCAAAGAGTGTATTAAATAAAAGCATTGGTTCTTATCTTGCATTCAAAAAGTGTTTAAATAGCATTTCATCTGTCCCTCTATTCAAATGATTGTGTACATTTCTCTTTTTCATTTGCACAAATGCACTTTTCAAAAGATTTGTAAAATAGTAATCTATTTTTTTGGGCAAGACATAAAAGACTTGTGAATGGACAAAATATTTATTTGTGTTTATACTTTAACGATGATGTTTAGATATCATGGTCCTATTACATATCAGACTAACTACTTTATATATATATATATATATATATATATACATGTATATAGAAACAAATATTCAATTGATTTGACTTTGCAATGTATCAAAGTATTGAATGAACTATTGAGGATCAATT
The DNA here is from genome assembly GCA_021962125.1 of Bulinus truncatus. Classification (NCBI taxonomy): domain Eukaryota; kingdom Metazoa; phylum Mollusca; class Gastropoda; family Planorbidae; genus Bulinus; species Bulinus truncatus. The sequence continues at coordinate 8,135,450 of JAGDYQ010000016.1, read as the reverse complement.
AAGAACTTATGATGATTACTGATGAAGATAGTATTCACGTTAATCCTATTTTTGTCATGAACAGTATTTTTGTTTTTATGTCTGACAACTTATTTTTCTTATATTAAAATGTATTAATATTCAAATTGGAAACAAAATTTCTTATTCCATATTTTCATTAAATTGTTTTATTTTAGTGAAATTCATTCCCAATTTATTTGTAAAAAGTTATTAAAATATTTTCAAAATGGAATGTAATACATTCTTTTTTAAATGTTCATGTGATATATTTACTCAACATTCTGGGATGGACCAATTACATTAATATGTAAACATTTGTGTCTAGTGGGGACCATAGAAATAGTGATAAATTATTTACAAACTTTTTACAGTGTACACATTGATTTAGTTCACAACATGTGTACTCAGAAGTATGTATTTCACATTGAGCTTCAACCTACAACGTCATACAAAACTAATTGCTCTTAACATAAATACAGTATGCATAATAGTGAAAAAAAGAAACATGACTAACAGCAGGTTTATTTGTCTATGTAGAAATAAATTTCATCTGATGCATAAAGTGAATCCACTGACCTGACTTTTGTATTATTTCTGTGACAAATGAACTCATAATCTGATCTAGCAAGTTGTAAATTAAATTTAACTCAGAAGGTATTTTTTTTAAATATGTATTCCTTTTCATTTCATCTGTTGTCCAGTACATTTCACCTTGTCAGGACCCACTACATTCACCTTGTCAGGACCCAATACATTCACCTTGTCAGGACCCAATACATTCACCTTGTCAGGACCCACTACATTCACCTTGTCAGGACCCAATACATACATTCACCTTGTCAGGACCCACTACATACATTCACCTTGTCAGGACCCACTACATACATTCACCTTGTCAGGACCCACTACATACATTCACCTTGTCAGGATCTAGTACATTTCACCTAATGTCACATTTCTTTAATCAAGCAATATTCATGACATCATATTTTTAGGGAATAAAAATTGGAGGAAAATTAAGTCCTAATTTTTTTTATTTCATAGAGCTTGTAAATGTTTGAATTACATAGATATCCTAAATCTTTGAATTGCTTTTGTAATTTCAATGAGATGATTTAACAGAAACACTAGTCAGAGATTTTTTCACCTTCTGAATGTAATTTAATCTTCATAAAATTTCACCCAAGACAGAATACATTATCAGTTTATTTGCTCATGTTCATACATTGTTGAGCGAGATCAAAAAGGTATTAGCATTTAATAAAGAAATGTTTGTTTTGCTCTGTTTATTGTTTATTGTATTAACTCATTTCACATATTTTATAATAAATTTATTTTATATTACCAAATAAAACATTGCCAGAATTAGCCGAACAATATGCAGCTTTTGAAACAGATTGTTTGAATCTAACTTATTTATGTTTGTTGTGCAAAATTTATTAAAATATAACATTTATATACAACATACAGTGTACTACTGCAGATTCAAATAATTATTGATTTGTACAAGTTTGTTTATTTAAATTTGAGCAATTACATACTTCTCATTAATTATAATTGTACTCTGTGCTCAGCTTGTATGTAAATTAAGTTCCTTCGTCTTCATAATTATTATGACAGGTAACAATAAACTTGTGCTGAAATAATTATGAACAGTAAAGTCTTATTACCAAATTAGCAACTGATTTAGTTCGTATTTTAAAAATGTAATGTGTATGGGTAATAGAGTGTGAATGTGAAATAAAATGACTAAAATTTGGTTATTATCATTAATTCATATTTTCATATGTTGTAAATTGTAATTGAAGTAGACAAAATATATTTATGGCCTGCCAAAAACAATCAAGCTTTAAATGCTGCCCTCTGTAGAATAAGTTTCCCCACCCCTGCCTTAGATTAATGTTTATAAAAATTTTACTAAAAAAGAATGGTGCTAATATTAATTATTGGGGGGACAAAGGGAGACAATGGTCATCTCATCCTTTCAAGGATTTACACAAAAAAGAATTATTAGTTTCAATTTTAGTACACCAATGAGTGTAGTTTAATGAGAATACTTCTTACATTTAACCTTTGTTTAATTTAGCAATGGAGTTGTAAACACCAAGTCCAGAATATTTTGTAGTTATTTTTTGCTGCCATAGATTTCACAAGATACACCTTAGTGTTCATTGCTTTTATTTAGTCACAATAATTTCTTTAAATATTTGTTTGATCCCAGACATTATTTAGTACTTTTTTTTTTACTTTTTAGTGTTAAAAGAACTTTACTTGCTATTCTTTAAAATATATTGCACAAAGAAAATTGCATTGGCTCACAAAATTATAGACTTATAGACTATTAATTTTGACATTATAATGTGTTTTTTTCCCCTACATAATCATAGCTAAAAAAATGTAATAAGCTTTGGAAGTTACAAGAAGTTAATCCTTTGACTCAAAAATATTAAAGTAATTTATTGTCATCAAGAATACACATTAGTTCAAATAATCAAAGTACAATAACAGGTCTTAATTTGAGAAATATTGTTTTAAGGACACAAAAAACCACCAACAGAATGTGAAACAAAATAAAGCTTTAAAAGAAATGCCTGCTTAATTAATTATTTACAATGACTACTTTAGTTTTCTTATTAGTTTTTTGTTTAAACTTTAATGAGCCCAAAATTCACAGAATAATAAAAGAAATTCAACTTTTCAATAACACTAAAATGTTCTGTGCTCAACATCTAAGAATCGTTTAAATAATAAAATGTTCTATGCTCAGCATTTCAGAATTGTTTAAATAATCAAAATGTTCTGTGCTCAGCATCTCAGAATTGTTTAAAATAAAATGATCAAATTCTGGATTATTTTTTGTTACTTCACACAAACAAATATTTAACATATTTATCTAAGGCAGATTGTAAAATAACAAGACATTTAGTTTGGATTTGTAAAAATGTCCCCTTTATTTCAAACATTTAAGAAAATTACAAAAACCCACAAAATCCTTAATGCATTTACCATTCATACATTGTCTTGTTGCTAAAAAAATGTTTATTGGATACAAAACTTGTTACATTCATAATTGATACATTGGAGGGTCAATAATTGTATCACAGAGAGAATCCCCTTCAGAAAATGAATGAATGAAAAATGTCCAAATTACATAAAAAATACACATTTTTGTCAAGATTTTCTCCCTAGCAATAAATAAATTAATATAAATGGGTGCAAAGCAGTGTATATGGAAGTAATGAGTAAAATGGGTGCATACAATAGTTCAAGATTTGTTCACTGATTTCAGTAAAATCAACTGATTTAAATAATGGAAACAATTTGCTCAGCTTGTCATGTATTTATATTTTTTTGTTGAGCTTGAAAAAAAGGCATAGTATAACAGTCCACATTTGAATTTAATATAACATTGAAAATCAGTTTGTGTCTAGACAGTAGACTCTTTGAGAATCAGTTTATGTCTAGACAGAAGTTTCTCAATTCATAATTTTCTGAAATCATTTCTTCATGTACCCCAGTTTGTATATTTATTTATCAATGAAAAGTAGAATAAATTTCAACAATTTCTAAAAAAAAAATTGTGTACAATATTTGTTGAACTTCCCTTTTGTATAATTTCTACATGTGAATATTTATATATGTAAGTATTTCCAACAAATCAAAGTACTGCAAAAAGATCACTTTCATGAACAAAAGTATAGTTGACTTGATTAAAACTCAAATGTAGTAATACTGTCTATACAGTTCACCAGAATTTTATCTGCGCCAAAGAATATATATATTTTACAAAGTCAATGAAAAGAATATAAATTAGTTTTTCTAAAGCCAGATCAACACTTTTAATTGCAATCTATCATTGAGTTTTTAATATGGTATTTATTTAAATTGACAAAGTTGTTTCAGAATTCTTTGTCTTTTTAAAGTAAAAAGGAAGTCCTTTTTTTAATATGACTGTCATTCAAAAGCTATGTTTATGTGCTAAACAATTAGAATTTTAAATCAGATACAAGTAAGCCCCATCAGAATTTTAAATCAGATACAAGTAAGCCCATTTTATGGTAGAGGGTTTTTTAAATAGCTATGCGCATTCTGTATAATATATAATTACAGATACAAACATTTTTCATAATTTATCTTAATAAAGCATTGTTTTGATTTCAACAGTGAGATAAACAGTTACTTTATAACAATTTATACTGAATAAGTTATAAGAATTGACAAATTAGGTAGTTGGCTTAAATTGGCACCAATTTTTTTGCATTTTGGTTTCGGGCATATACATTAGAAATGTTTTAAGTATCGATTGGCACTCAATACTGCTTGTAATTTTTTTTCAAAAATCAGAACAGTACAGCACTTAAGACTTCAGAACACTACAGCACTAAGGCTTCAGAACAGTAGAGCACTTAAGACTTAAGAAACATTGCTGACCTGAGATTAACAAATAAGATAATATTAATAACTATAAAAGGGTTTTATTTATTAGATATTTATAGAACACCAGCTTGACCTCCAATGATCAAGAGTCTACCCTATTTAATCAAGATTCTATCATATTTGATATATTTTATAATATATTTGATCTAAATTCTATTGTATTTAAGAGTCAACTCAGAAATTTAAAACTTGCAATGTATTCAAGTACACAAATTGAATAGAAATATTTTTATAGATAAAAGATACCTAAAAGCAATGCTAAAAAAAAGGCAAATTTAATGTGCATGTTAAAGATAGAATAATTTAACATCATTACTGGAGGTCTAATTTCACAATGAACTTAAAGTCTGTCAGTGGGATAAATGTTTTTGTTCCTGTTTAATATCTAGTTCTATTAAATTTTTTTGTTTTCTTGATTATTTACATACAAATCTATGCCATCCAAATGAAAAGGGTCTTGAATTTATTACAGTGATAGAAGCTACATGAGGACTATTACCCAGTTGGTTCAAAAAAGATTAAATAAACATTTAAATGACCTTACTGTCATGAAGACATAAAAGTACAATATTTCGGCTAAATAAATAAGGAATTTGTCAAAGATGGTTTATAAATACAATTTTCAGAAAAGCATAATTCTGAAGTTGGAATATATTTAAATATATGTGTCAAATGTAAAAATGATTTTCAGTCTACTTGAAATTATAGAAGTGACTTTTCAGAGGATTCACCTTATCGGCTAATTAGTTCAATTTTAATTTGGAATTATTTCACCACAAAGTTTCTGTAAGATCAAAGAGCTACATAAAATTGTGGGAAACTTCAAAAGTTGCCTTTTCAATTTTCCCATGAAGATAATAAAAATATAAATAAAAACTTTTTTTAAAATAGACTTTTCATTAAAATGGCTTTAAATATTTTTGTTAATTTTTTGACTTAATGAAAGTGTGAGTGTTAATATGAATTAATTATTTGATTTATTTCTAGCACTTATGTTTTTATTTAGTCAATAAAATTTTTTTTTTTTTTTTCATTTTAGTGTCAAAAGTATTAATGTTGTTTTTGTTTGCACAGTAAATAAAAAAAATAAATGGTGTACATAGAGAAGACTAAAAAATGTTTTTAAATTTTCTTAAACTTTATATTGTTAAAAGAATTTTACTTGCTTTTGTTGGTCATAATATTAAAAATAGCGCACACTAATGAAAAAAAAATTTCAGAACTCAGAACATTTATGAACCTGTCCTGTGCTATACTTGAAATGCCTTAATTCACAGGTTCTTAAACTGTGGTCCGCGGACCCCTGGGGGTCCGCAAAGCCTTTACTGGGGGTCCGCCAAGCCATTTGAAAAAAAAATCATCATAAAATATATACATATATAAAGTAACTAAAGTTGGGATGGGGTCCGTCAAAAAAAATTTTTCAAGTGGGGGTTCGCGGAGTACATAAGTTTAAGAACCTCTGCCTTAATTTCTTTCTGCAATTTCCCTCTTTACATAAACATTATTAAAAAAGTAATTAACCTTGGGCTCCATAACAATTTATTTAATTTACATCAATATTTTAAAATTGTTATCGTGAATGCTCAAATGTTCAAAATTTAAGATCAATTGGGTTTAGAGAAGTTGGTGATAATTGATTTCAAAACAAACTCCTGTCAACAGTCTTTAAAAAGTAAACATTAGTAAAGACAACTTGAAAAATAAAAATGTCAACTGACAAGAAAAAACCCAAAATGGATCTGAATACTAGACTTTTTTTTTAGAAACTGACATACTCTAGCCTGCTAATTACATTTTTTCTAAATGTTATGTTCTGAGTCTATGCACTATGGTTTTTCACAAATTTATTTAAATTATAGTAAAAAAAAATACATGTTTTCATTGGAATCATATTTTTCATGTTACGCCAATGAAAGCTAAATCAGTTGATTTTTAAGTTGACAGTAAACTAATTAGCTTAAGTCTGAATAGAACCATGAGTTAAAGGTCTAGTTTATATCCAAATGAATCATTTTATGCAAATATTTCCAAAAAATACTGATACAGTCAGAAAAAATTTTACAAGAGAAAAAAAAATGGTCCACATTTCATTAGTGAATACATTGGAAAAAATTAGAAGCAAAAATGCAACTACTGGCTAATAGTAAATGGTTTATAAATAGATGAATAAAATGGGTTATAAGGATTTATCATATTTATACACAAAAATAAATATATAAATTAAGGCTGTTTCCCAAACGCAGCAATATTTAGGGGATTTCCTTTGTTTTGCGCAACAGGTTGAAACTATACATTATAATGCTGTGAAACTCAGTGCAAAGTTATTAAAACACCATAATGAATGAATTGGGTGAATTCAGAAGTTAAAACAGCAGTAAATAATTATAATGTTTCCAGCAAATTCAATAACACAGAATAATAAAAGCTAAGGAAATAAAAAAGGCAGGTATGACAAGTCTCTTCAATTTGTCTACTTCATCTAGTCATATAGACACAATGGAACTAAACATTTGGTGTGACAAAAGTCTCTCCAAGTTTTCCACTTCACCTAAGACAGAACTAATGAACTTAAACACAGGTAAGGACATTTACATTATAAAAAATATTTGAACTATGCAAAGAAATTTCCCATATAAATAAAAGGGGGGAGGTTGGCAATGATCTATTTAACAAAACAAAGATTATATTTCGGCCATTATGAACAAAAAATTATTTGATATAAAAAAAAAAAAATTATTTGGGAATGTGGAAAACAAAAAAGTAAGTACCAAAGAATAAAAATTAGATTCCAATATACTGGGTAAGTAAAAAGTGTACACATGTAGCATTTTGAGAAAAAAAAAAGTTATTGTCAAAATGATAACAAATCAACATTAATATAAATAATCATGCAATATGTATACATGCCATGCTGGTGTTAAGAAAATGAAACAGCACACACATATTTCACATCAGTTATTTTAAACTTCAGATTACTATGGAGGTCAGATAACATTTCTCAAAAGAAAAAAGAAAATAAAAAAATCACCAAACTACAGTGGTACTCCATAATACAGTGGAAACAATGTTCCACACAACAGATGCCAATGTGTCCCACCCTAGCATCGCATAATGAACATTTAATCCCCATGAAAAAATGTGTTTTTTGCAGGAAATGTATCTGACATATATAATTTTGTTCTCAAGATGGTGAAATATGTGGACACCAGAGCACATTTTTTTTCTTATTTTGGAGTGATTTTGGTATCTGCGCATTTAATGTTGGTAAAAAAAGAAAGCCTTTCATTGACTTTTAGTTGGTAAAAACTTGGGTTTTTTTTTTTTTACTTCTGTGAAGTGTGAAACCCAAAAAAGAAAAAAAAAAGGAAACCAGTTCATATGGGCCATAAGTGCTCCTGAAAGTGAAAAATGCATACTCTTGCAACTAAACCTGGATTGAAATTAACTTTATAAAATATGTGTGTTTGTCTAAATTCACTTTCATTTTATCTGAACAACACCTAATATCCCTGATTTGGTGAAAGGTTATCTTTTTTCTCCTTAATTAAAGTGCTGCCATATATTTTTTAGTCATTTACTAATAAAATATCTCACAACTTGGAAAAATTTTTCTGATTTTACATAGAAGTCTATAGAATATTGTGTTACCTTGCTAAACAAATACACTGCTGGAATTGATAAGACATAGTTGTGAGGAGTACCACTATATTTCAAATTTATATATTAAATGAATTAGAAAAATGAACATATGTTACAATTTCATTTAAAAAAAAAAGATCTTTTTATGTCCATGATAACAGTGAAAAACAAATTAATTTTAACATTCAACACTAGCTATGGAAATTATTTATAATGATTTAATTTAAATCATTTTCGGTTTTCATTCAATAAAGTACAACAGGACAAATGTTTTCATAGAAGGCATAAACACTTTTAAACCAATAAATACACACGTCACATACAATAATGGTCTTAAGTGTCCTACTTGACAGTGTCGACTTGACCCAACTAATAGTGTGTTGACACTTCATGTGACTAGTCTCAGTCTCTAATTCAAAGTTGTCAAAGTTTTACATTTACATTTTATTTCAAGAATTGAAAATGAAAAAAATGTGTTAAAATTATTGTATATTTTAAATATTTATTTTATAGTAACAGACTTTACTGTAAATAACTTTATTAAAATAACAAATTTTGTGATATTTTCCCAGAACTAATTAATTTTATCTTGATGTATCCTTTTAAAATGAATACAAATGAACGCAAACTGTATATGCTACCAAATTAAAAATGTTACTTTTAATAGATATTCGAATAAATTACAGACACTCTTATAAATAAAGATTTCTTATTATTCTGTAATGTTCAAATTTCCTATGCAGCAAACTTCATTTACTAAAATTCACAGTTATTATTACATGTAGTTTAATTTAATTATAATGAGATAAGCTGTTGCATACAATGTAAGAACAAATGCTTTGATTTTGTTGATTATATTTTTAAAACAAGAGATAAAATATAAATAATGAAAAAAAAGGTTTTAAAAAAGTTAAACTGTTTTGCCTGCTAAGTTAAAACCATCCCACAATGAAATACTTTTACAAAAAAATAACTCATCTCAGATTTCTACCCATTGTTACTTTAACTTAAAAATTCAAGTAATAAAACTAATAATTTCATTTGTAAATGTAGTTAATAAATTTCATATTCTTCAATTTTTTTAATAAATATATGTATTTGACTATTAAATATGCAGAAAGATATGAAAAAAATTGTTTCAAATTTTAAAAAATGGAAATGTTAAATTATCCAAGCCTTTTTAATAAAAATTGTTCATAATTTATGTCTAAATTTAAGATGCTTTATTAAAATGTTATTTTTTATTTTAGTTTTATTTATTAAACTCTTGGTAAGTATTTATCTTCTGCAACTTTAAGCTCATCATCCTTGGTCAAACGGAAGAGTTCCTTGACAGTGGCAATCTGATTAAAAAAGAATAAATTCTTTTTCAAATTATATACAAATGACATAACTTTAACTTAACTTTATTGGTTTCTGTTAGCAAATAAAATACATTTTTAAAGAAAATTAAATTATAATTAATAGTGAAGTGCTGACAATTTGAAACTATAGAAACAAAGCAAAGGTCTTTAAATAAAAAAAAACTAGAATTAAATAGTATTTGTTTTCTGTAAGTAACACTGTTATGATTTTAATGACATTATGATGTCAGAAATCAGAATCAAGAATCCATATTTTGGGAAGAATCGGGATTGAATCAGCATAATGGGAATCGACCCATTACCTAAAATTAAGTAATAAAGTAAAAAAAACGTATTAAAAAAAACTAAATCATTTAAACTTTCAAAAAAGTTCATGAAAGCTGATAAGTTTTTTGAAATATTTTCCAAACATTAGCAGATCTAAATTAGTTTAATGTGGTTTGAATGAGAGGCTTTCCTAGAAATAACAGGATTGCCAGCCACGAGGAAAGAGCAGGCCAAAATATAGTAACTACTTGCGACCTTACGACGAAGATTGGGATAAAGAGACTTATTTACTGTGATGACCCTTAATAAATTTTTTAAATAAACAAACTAACCTTTTTCTCAACTCCCACTGTACTTTGCTCTTTAAAAATTTGAGCAGTTAATTCTTGCATCGCTTTTACTGATGCTCTTATAGAATGGTTGGCCCAAATAACCATGGAAACCTTCTGGTCCCTCCAATGCTGCATTGGTGTCTTGTAGTAAGTTGTGGGAACTATAACAACTGGTCCCTGGGAAGAAAATATTTGATCTTTTTATATTTTCAAATATTTCATATTTCTGCTAAAACATTTTTTTGTTCAATAAGCCTGTGTTATTAAATTATATATACCTTGTTATTCCAAGCTTTCAAAAACTCATCAATTTCTCTAGGTTCAGACAGTTTACTGTGCATCAAAATGGCAGTGGCTCCAGCCTCAAGGTAGGCATCAGCTCTCTTCAATGCTTCATCTACACCCCAACCTGCAATGAGTGCCTCAACTCTAGCAACAATGTTGAAATCAGGATCTCTCTGTGAATCTTTCATGGCCTATAGAAAGCAAAATGGATTAATGACCCACCTATACTATTTATAGAATAATGTTCATAATAATTAAAAATATTAACATCAAAGATGTAACGAAAATAAAGTCAATAAAATGAATAGTTAGTTAATGATTCTCTACCTGTATTTTAAGTGCAAACTCTTTTATATCAGCTAGTGGTTGAGCTCTGCCATCCAACAGAGAGTTAGTCTTGGGAAATAACTTATCCTCTACTGCTGCACCTGGAAAAAAAAAATCTGCTTAAGAAATTGGTGGCTTAAATTTTAGTATGCATTTCAATTATGTTATAAGTTTTAAAACAATTTTTCTTTAGATTCTGTGGGACATTTTATGAAATTCGTTAGTATCTTATTTATTTAGTATCTAATTTATTTAGTAGTCTAATTTATTTAGTAATCTAATTTTTTTTCAGTCTTAAAACTTTATTTATGCGTCTGTAAATAATTGTAAAATAAATTAATTCCCAGAAGTTATACAATTTTAAAACTTAAAGGGAAATTTATTTATGCATAGAATTAATTCTGTGGAACATTATCTACCACATAAATCAAAGCCTAATTTTTTTATAGATCAATTAGCTAAGAACATGAAAATAGAAATAGAAAACAAACTTTTATTTAGCAATGCAACCAAGACCAAAACATACTTTAACTTTGAATGGGCAGAATTAAAAGAAAATAAGCTAATATTTAATTAGAACAAAGCATCTAAACTATAAAGAAAATGATTGTTGGTTGTCACCAGTGTTTGAATTTTGAATTATGTGACATACTTTCTAACTGGGTAACACAAATGTCTCTCAGTTACTGTGTTAAATCATGCAGGACCTAGACAAGTTAGACAAGTCAAAATTCACATTTAACGATATGAATTATTGTCATTGACAAGCATTTAGCAATAAGAACTGACAAGTTAGACTTACCTGCTATCCCCCGATCCTCTAATTTGCGCACTAAACGTCTAGCATTGTTAAAGTTTCCATAGCCAGTGTCAGCATCAACCAAGATGGGCACAGAACAAGCATCATTCATAAACTCCAAGACTTCAAGAACTTGTGTCCAAGAGGCTTCATTACTGTCTCTGACTCCTAGCTGAGTTGCCATAGACAACCCACTGGCCCATATTCCTTGAAAACCTATACATTTATAGACAAAGAAAAATACTCAATTACTGGTCATCAAAAGTTTGTACTCACTAAGTGTATACATATTTTAAGTTAAATTTTAAAAGTTATGAATAAATAGCAATAAAATGATGACAGTTAATAAACACACAGAAATATAGAAATATAGATGTATTTGTATGTTAACATATATAGATAAGATAGGCCAAATACAGACCTATATATATATATATGTATGTATGATAACATACTCATATACATATAGTAAAAACCTTTTATATTTGTTTGTTTGTTTTTTAAAGTCTTTGCAGAAATTTGAGTGTAGAAAATGTGATATTAATTATTGGTAACAAATAATTACTGACACAGAATTATATATATATATTATAGTTAAAGTGATGATAAGTGACAAATGTTGATTTAATATTTTATAGGGGGCTGTCCGTTAATTACGTCAACAAAATAGGGGGGATGGGGGGGGGGGTCAGAAAATTTTTGACAATTGTTGACTGGGGGGGGGGGGGGTGAGGTCAAGAAAAGTTGACGTCAACAATGTTACTTTTTTAAATTTAATATAATTACTTAATAAATAGGAAAATTCAACAGAGTTTGTAGTCCTGTGTTACACACTCGCTTAACATTCAGTATTTTAATTAAACTAACTATATTCCTACTAATTTTGCCACATAAACATTTTGGAAGCCACCTTTTTTGGGGGGGGGGGTAATCAAATGTTGACGTAATTTTATAGGGGGGGTCTCTGGAAGCTTGACAAGGGGATGGAAGGGGAGGTCAAAATCACCAAAAATTTGTTGACATAAATAATGGACAGCCCCTAGACCGGTGTAATTAAGTCTAGTTTTATAAACAGACACAAAAATAATGTTTAAAATGTATTGTGAAGATGAATTTTTGTGAATTTTCAAAAGCAGATTGGTACCACATCAAATTTATTAGGAGCGAAAAAAAATTGTAATTTGTTCCCATCTGTACCTGCTTCCTCAGCAATGCAAGCACTGATGCCACTATGAGCTTCCATGATAAACTCCAGCTCTGGAGACAATAGCAACTTCCTGAGTCTGGTAGACTTCTGATAAAAAAAAACAAAGGGCTAGAGTTAACAACTCATGTTTAAATTGATAGACAATGTGAGCATTATGCCAACTTATTGTTTGCTCAATAGATTCATTGGATAATTTTAGTTTTTAGTATCACTTAGACTGACTTTGAGAACATTACAAAAAAATCATCTGAAGGATGATAGGAATTATGAGCAATGTTGTTAGGAATTATGAGCAATGTTGTTAGGAATTATGAGCAATGTTGTTAGGAATTATGAGCAATGTTGTTAGGAATTATGAGCAATGTTGTTAGGAATTATGAGCAATGTTGTTAGGAATTATGAGCAATGTTGTTAGGAATTATGAGCAATGTTGTTAGGAATTATGAGCAATGTTGCTTTAATTATGTAAACAGCCTTCCATGTCAACAAAGATCCTTCCATGTTAGATAAAAATAATTTATAAATTGTATTCTATTCCAGATTATTATTAGTGGTTTGTGACCCACATTTTGTCTCTTGAGACTCACTGACTTAGGCTAAAAAGTCGGATGGTGGCGAAATGTGGCCAGTAAAGTAGCATTCCTTAAGTTTTGTGAATTTTTCTCTCCATTTCTTCCCAATTGTCTTCTCTTCAGGATACATTTGACAATGGTGGTGGAGATTCAAAGTATTTTAAAATAAGCAACACCTATTGTGGCTCTCATCAATCTATACTAGGTGTGGTCTACAGACAAAGACCTACATTTTGAATTGCAAACATTTACAAGTGATTCGATGATAAACGTCATTTGAATTTTTATTGATTTTTTATTTCGTAGATACCGGCAGAAATATGTTCAATGGTTCAATCTACGGATTAAAAGCTATGCAGAAGAGTAAGCAAGATTGTAATAAAAATAATTTAAGATTTAACTCCCTAATCCCTTGAAAAATGTTGTTCAATTCAGCACAGAAGAGATTTTGATTTTTAGTTTGAATGTAGTTTGAACATATCACAGTGATGTTATCTGAAACTAAAATTAATACGCCGTCTGTCGCCATTCACAATTGATGTGACTTTTTATGTGACGTTTATAGGAGAGAAAGGGGGGAGATGGTGGAGGGAAATACAAGCAGACTACGTGGCTTTTCACAAAGCAGGTTGTGTTAGATTTTCTTTTTTTTTTTTAAACAGACATTCATAAATAATGTTCACCCCCCACCCCTAAACGTATTTGACATTTAGTATAGTGGGCACATTAACCCTTAACCCATGTATCATAAATATATATATATATAGTGAACAATTTAACACTATACTGGGATTTAAGTCTCAAAGAGGTATAAAATAGGCACCTTATCAATTAACTAGGGCAGTAACTAGGGTATATGCCTTTGAGCGATATAGAATGGACAACTACATGCATCACTCGGACACAAGAGAGATATAGAATGGACAATTTCACGCATCACTCGGATACAGGTATCAGAGAGATATAGATGTAGGACAATTTAAAATTCGCCTCAAGTACTTCTAGTGACCCCTTTGAACTCCAGCTGAACCCAGTGTATTTTTTGCTTATCTCCATGTTCCCTTTTAATTTCTTATTGATTTTTTTTTTTGTAACCTCTAACGCCCGCAGATTTAACTTTCGTTTTAGGCTTTTCCCAAGATACTTATTATTAGAAATAAAATGGAGTGTTCTTTTTTAAAGTTTTCTGTACAAATTTAACATCAAACTATTTGCGAATGAATGATCTTTGTGTATGTGTGTAACTTTGTGTGTGTGTGTGTGTGTATATATATATATATATATATATATATATATATATATATATATATATTAGGGTGCATCACCACAATAGAGGAAAAAATTGATTGTTTGTTTTTGAGCTGTCTATGTTTCTAATTTGTTCTAATATCATTAATAATAACTTGTGTAAAATATTTTTCAAATCAGAGTTGATTTAGAGGTCCCCCCCCCCCCGCACAAGAAATCACAAAACATGACATGTAAAGAAAAAAAAAGTTTATTCTAGCCTATATAAAAATTACATTAAAGTATTAAATTATTTATTACTGTTGCATTTAATTCGGTGTCACTTTGTTGCACGTTTGTAAGGTTTACGCACATATGAGATGTCTTTGCGGTCCATTTCTACCAATTGAAGAATGTTTTGAAAATATTCATCCGTTCGCGCTGCTTCAACAAAGTCAGATGCCAGTTTCACTCCTCTCTCGGCACAATCGTTAACAACGTTAATAGCAGCAACATTTTCTGCAATGACAATGTAAGAAGCTGTTTGGCACCAATCATCAACAGCCAGTTAGAGGAATCCTGTGTCCAGTTGAAGACTGTATATAGTAAACCACGAGTCAACTCCAGCCAGATCACACAACCGAGTTTTAGAATCAATTGATTGGAATCGTGGTTTTCCCCAACCATTTCCTAATCGATTCTGTGGAGTTTGGAGGGTAACCACTGGTCGAAGCCTTAGCAGAGCATCTGCTAGAGCTCGCTTTTCCAACACAGGTACTTCATTGCTGAACAGAGCAAGTGGGATCATTTCAGCAGTGAGGTACCACAGATGCCTATTCAGGGCACGGATTGCTGACTTGGATATGTCTCTGTTGACATCGTTGTAATCCATAAGTCGCTTGTAGAGCTGTAGATCATTCCATGGTGCATCCACACTCTTTTTGAAGTGAGCCACCACACGACATAAACATGTGTTACAAATGTAGCAAATGCACGAATCTTTGGCACTTGATCACCTGTGGTAATAGTACCTGGAGGCAATAATTGAATTTGTTCCTCACACAGTGCAATCTTGAGGCAATATATCAGCTTTGCCATCCATCGTGCTTTGTGCAGGGCACCTGGTCTTTTAAAGTTAACCTCCTTATTTGTAGCATTCAGGGACAGCTTAAGGAATTCGTGGTAGTCGTCTCGCAAGAATTCGGTTTGTTTACTAGAGTTGGCATGTGCAATTACCGCATCTCTCATTATCGTCAGTCGCTCTTGAGCCTTCAGATCATGATCACCTAAAGTAAACGAACTACAAACGTGAGACCAATCATGTGCCACCAACTCCCAATTACTTCGCAGCTTGGTGAACAAAGTTATATCCGGGGATTTGGAAACTTCTATTTTCATGTCTGCAAACACATGCGAGAGGATAACTTCACCAATGTGATGGCGACAACCTGACCACAGAAGAGCACGTTGCAGCATATTTTGTATGGCAATGCAGGCAGCAGTCTGATGACCAGTGTTTGATCTTGTTGTGTCGAATGTCATATTAACGATACAATCATTACAACGCCACTCTGTCATTTGCTTCATGGTTAATTCTGCAATTATTTCACCAACGGATTTCTTTGTTGCCTTGGCATAATTTGGCACTCCTAGAAGTTTCAATTGCTTTGCATCACCGACAACAACTGTTACGCGTTCTTCAGTGACACGATGATTTTTTTAGAGAAGGTGTCAGTTTGCCATCCCAGTGGAGAGTGCAGAGTTTGGGTGGTTCCCAGGAGTCGTGGATCTTTGTAGATATCTCACTTATTGCAACGTGAACGATCTGCAGTGGCATAGGAAGAAGCCACCATTGATACATCACCCCCAGACTCGCTAATAAGGCCCTGTGTGAAAGCTGCCTGCTGTGTTGGTGTAATCTTTAATCTTGTCGCTAGTGACACAAGATTTGGTCGGCTTAAAACATCTGGAGGTACAAATACTAAAGCTCCTGTTGGCTTTCTTCGCTTTTGCAATGGCATTATATCATCCAAACAGTTATCAACAAACTCAATATTATCTTCAGATTTAGATATAGAATCATCGGGTTCGTCACTGCTACCCTCGATGGAAGGCACTGATATCGTTGAACATGCTGCATTTTCTTCTCTTGCGCGTTTCTGACGTTCCAATGTTGCGACATCTCGTGAAGGGCGTCGAGCGACTTTTTTTGCAAGTGTTTTGTCAAATGATCCAAAGCTGTAAGACCTGTCTCCTTTCATAGACCTCAAGAATGCTAGATCTTCTGCATTCTTGATAATAGTCTCGACATTTGGTGGCCACAGTTGAAAAGTTGTTGCCAACATAGATTTCATTTGTTCCAGTTTACGTTTGGTGGCTGGTGTGTTTCGGCGACTTTTATCAATTGAACGAAGTTTATTGTATTCATCAAGAAGCTGAACAATCTTCTCACAAGCTCTCCTCTCTGTCACCATTGGAATGTTTGCTTTTTCGTAGAAAGCATTAACTTGATTCAGGGTCAGCCAGCATTTCCTTAGAAGGTGTAAACATTTTATTGTTGTTTTTCATATCATTTCCATGTTCTGATTTTATAGGTCGTGTGTATCAGAAATTAAAATAACATAAATAAATTAAAATGCTTGCCTTGGTCATCAATATGCGGTAAGGAAAAGTGTTGTTTTTGCTAATAAAATGTGAATTTTAAATTTTATTTCTAGCACAACTGCTTATCAAAATCAATCATAGCTACCAAACATTATAAAACCAAAGACAATAAAACAATTTATATAGCGCTTCACTTTTTGTATGTAAGTCTGTAAGACTTTACAAGAAGGATGGTTTTATCTAGCTTTCGCTTAATTATGCAAACTTTGTTGAAGTCCGGGTGACCTCTAAATATTGTCAAAATTTTTTTATTTTTTTACACAATGCTTTTTTTGATCAATGGAACACATTTAAATAGCAGACAGATCAATTATAAAAAAAATTTTTTGGTGATGCACCCTAATATATATATATATATATATATATATATATGTATGTATATATATATGGGCTTTGAATGTATATGGGCTTTGTATATATATGGGCTTTGTACGTTAATGGATGTGGCATGGATATCTCTCTTAGCCAAAAAAAGTGAATTCCATCAATGAAAGAAGGCATGTTTGAGGACCTAACAAAAAGTGAATTCCACCAATGAAAGAAAGCATGTTTGAGGACCTAACAAAAAGTGAATTCCACCAATGAAAGAAAGCATGTTTTGAGGACCTAACAAAAAGTGATTTCCATCAATGAAAGAAAGCAGGTTTGAGGACCTAACAAAAAGTGAATTCCACCAATGAAAGAAAGCATGTTTTGAGGACCTAACAAAAAGTGAATTCCACCAATGAAAGAAAGCATGTTTTGAGGACCTAACAAAGAGTGAATTCCACCAATGAAAGAAAGCATGTTTGAGGACCTAACAAAAAGTGAATTCCACCAATGAAAGAAAGCAAAAAAGTGAATTCCACCAATGAAAGAAAGCATGTTTTGAGGACCTAACAAAAAGTGAATTCCACCAATGAAAGAAAGCATGTTTTGAGGACCTAACAAAAAGTGAATTCCATCAATGAAAGAAAGCAGGTTTGAGGACCTAACAAAAAGTGAATTCCACCAATGAAAGAAAGCATGTTTTGAGGACCTAACAAAAAGTGAATTCCACCAATGAAAGAAAGCATGTTTTGAGGACCTAACAAAGAGTGAATTCCACCAATGAAAGAAAGCATGTTTGAGGACCTAACAAAAAGTGAATTCCACCAATGAAAGAAAGCAAAAAAGTGAATTCCACCAATGAAAGAAAGCATGTTTTGAGGACCTAACAAAAAGTGAATTCCACCAATGAAAGAAAGCATGTTTTGAGGACCTAACAAAGAGTGAATTCCACCAATGAAAGAAAGCATGTTTGAGGACCTAACAAAAAGTGAATTCCACCAATGAAAGAAAGCATGTTTTGAGGACCTAACAAAAAGTGAATTCCATCAATGAAAGAAAGCAGGTTTGAGGACCTAACAAAAAGTGAATTCCACTAATGAAAGAAAGCATGTTTTGAGGACCTAACAAAAAGTGAATTCCACCAATGAAAGAAAGCATGTTTTGAGGACCTAACAAAGAGTGAATTCCACCAATGAAAGAAAGCATGTTTGAGGACCTAACAAAAAGTGAATTCCACCAATGAAAGAAAGCATGTTTTGAGGACCTAACAAAAAGTGAATTCCACCAATGAAAGAAAGCATGTTTTGAGGACCTAACAAAAAGTGAATTCCACCAATGAAAGAAAGCATGTTTTGAGGACCTAACAAAAAGTGAATTCCACCAATGAAAGAAAGCATGTTTTGAGGACCTAACAAAAAGTGAATTCCACCAATGAAAGAAAGCATGTTTTGAGGACCTAACAAAAAGTGAATTCCACCAATGAAAGAAAGTATGTTTTGAGGACCTAACAAAAAGTGAATTCCACCAATGAAAGAAAGCATGTTTTGATGACCTAGAACAGTGGTCGGCAAAGTGCGGCTCCGGAGCCGCATGTGGCTCTTTGGCTCATTAAGTGCGGCTCTGGCATTTAGTTTATTTAGTGTAATACTTATTTAGTTTAATAAAATTTAATGTAATAAAAGTTTACTAAACAAGTAGATTTGGCTCCCAATTTTTTCTTAAATTGTTGTAATGTTCATATTTTGGCTTTTTCGCTGATAAATTTGCCTACCACTGTCCTAGAACAATAAAAATCACTTTCTGATAGACCGCGTTAACTTGTCTACAATTGTACCAATTTTCAAAAGACTCTTATCCTTATTTTCTTGCCATGGTTTGGTTCCAGCTTCTTACGCCCCTACCCCCCCCCAATTTCTAGGTAACCAAACTAGCTTGCAACATAATGTAAACATTGTTATGGCATAGCCCATGATTAAAAAATGTGTCCATGATCAACTGTTATGACAGTTTATGATCAACTGTACGAACCAGAACTCAGCTAACCTGAATAATGATCAACTGCACGAACCATAACTCAGCTAACCTGCATAATGATCAACTGTACGAAGCAGAACTCAGCTAACCTGCATAATGATCAACTGTACGAAGCAGAACTCAGCTAACCTGCATAATGAACACTCCCCATGACCCCCCCCCCCCATATCAAGAATAATGAGACAACTTTGGATAAGTTCAAAGTTCACAATGTCCCCCCTTTATTTTTTACAAACAGACTCGGTTAAAGGTGGCTGATATATTTTATTATAAATGAAATGAAATGAACAGCGAAGCACAGTGTCTTTATAATAATTAACACTTTCTGTGCTGTGGCCTCTGTGTAATAAACATAGACAGCGGTGCACAGTCTTTACAATAATTAACACTGTTATCTACACCTGCTTCAATTAAAATTTCATCGAACTGTTAGCAGCTCATTAATTCACTTTGATTAGCTTCTGACAGCTTGGGTAAATAATGTGTGTAGTGAGACAATTTATGAACTTTGGTTGTAACAATGTAAGACAATGATGTTCTGTCCACTAGTAGTAAACACCAGCTCAGAGAACGATAAAGTAAGGGGCCCCAAGAAAGACCGGGAATGTCTCCAAATCCAAACGTTTTACCTCCTGATAGTCGTTTTTTTTTACCTCCTGATAGTCGTTTGACCTCCTGATACTGATAGTCGTTTTACCTCCTGATACTGGTTTTACCTCTTGATACTGATAGTCGTTTTACCTCCTGATAGTCGTTTTACCTCCTGATAGTCGTTTTTACCTCCTGATACTGACCTCCTGATAGTCGTTTTTACCTCCTGATAGTCGTTTTACCTCCTGGTAGTCGTTTTACCTCCTGATACTGATAGTCGTTTTACCTCCTGATACCGATAGTCGTTTCACCTCCTGATACCGATAGTCGTTTTACCTTCTGATAGTCGTTTTGCCTCCTGATAGTCGTTTTTACCTCCTGATAGTCGTTTTTACCTCCTGATAGTCATTTTACCTCCTGATACTGATAGTCGTTTTACCTCCTGATAGTCGTTTTACCTCCTGATAGTCGTTTTACCTCCTGATACTAATAGTCGTTTTACCTCCTGATACTGATAGTCATTTTACCTCCTGATAGTCGTTTTACCTCCTGATACTGATAGTCGTTTTTTACCTCCTGATAGCCTACTGATAGTCGTTTTACCTCCTGATACTGATAGTCGTTTTGCCTCCTGATAGTCGTTTTGCCTCCTGATAGTCGTTTTGCCTCCTGGTAGCCGTTTCTCAGTCTGGGTATCCATTGTTTAAAAGTAATGTTTAAATAAAGTCACACAGGAATAATGGATCAAATGTGGAATAGTCTAATCTGATTTAAAACACAAAATTTGAAGAAAATCTTTAAAGTTTGATAGAAAAAATGGCGAAAATCACACATTCTGTTATCCCCCAGTTGTGGCATAATGTTGGTCTATTCATTGGGGAAAAGTGCTGAGAATACCTCAACAAACTACTCACTGGGCGTTCAAATTCTTAAATAAGGTCGGATCAGGGCAGATTTTTATAAGAATTGTTTATAGCTCACAGAAGTCAGTCTCACGAGATATCTACAATCTCACCACAGATGTCAATACAATCACACCAGTGATGTCAATACAATCACACCACTGATGTCAATACAATCACACCACAGATGTCAATACAATCGCACCAGTGATGTCAATACAATCACACCACAGATGTTAATACAATCACACCACAGATGTCAATACAATCATACCATAAATTCAATACAATCACACCACAGATGTCAATACAATCTCACCACAGATGTCAATACAATCACACCACTGATGTCAATACAATCACACCACTGATGTCAATACAATCACACCACTGATGTCAATACAATCACACCACTGATGTCAATACAATCACACCACAGATGTCAATACAATCACACCAGTGATGTCAATACAATCACACCACAGATGTCAATACAATCATACCATAAATTCAATACAATCACACCACAGATGTCAATACAATCATACCATAAATTCAATACAATCACACCACAGATGTCAATACAATCTCACCACAGATGTCAATACAATCACACCACTGATGTCAATACAATCACACCATAAATTCAATACAATCACACCACAGATGTACACTTACCTTGACACCTGTCTCCACAGCATAACGTCTTCTCTGACAAGAAAGACAAGGGGCGATAATTTCAGCTGGAAAGAAAATAATGAAAAAATGTAATTATTTTGGAGAAATAGGTTAACATAAGTTAACATAATATAGTAAAATACAATATATCATAGTAAGACAAAATTATTACAGTGAAATACAATATAACACAGTGAGACAAACTTATTACAGTGAAATACAATATAACACAGTGAGACAAACTTATTACAGTGAAATACAATATAACACAGTGAGACAAACTTATTTCAGTGAAATACAATATAACACAGTGAGACAAACTTATTACATTGAAATACAATATAAGAGGGTGAAACAAACTTATTACAGTGAAATACAATATAACACAGTGAGACAAACTTATTACAGTGAAATACAATATAACACAGTGAGACAAACTTATTACAGTGAAATACAATATAACACAGTGTGACAAACTTATTACAGTGAAATACAATATAACACAGTGAGACAAACTTATTACAGTGAAATACAATATAACACAGTGAGACAAACTTATTTTCAGTGAAATACAATATATCATAGTGAGACAAACTTATTACAGTGAAATACAATACAACACAGTGAGACAAACTTATTACAGTGAAATACAATATAACACAGTGAGACAAACTTATTACATTGAAATACAATATAAGATTAACAAATAAATCTCCGTCTCTACATTAGATGTATAGTTAGACGTGCATAGACGTATATATAGACGCATAGATAGACAGATAGAGATAGACGTATAAACGTATAGATAGACGTATAGAGATAGATGTATAGATCGACGTATGGATAGACGTATAGTGATAGATGTATAGATAGACGTGTTACCGGCAAAGTGTGAAATGCCGGCATTCTATAGAATGACTAGTGTCGTTTTGGCAAAGTATAAAATTTTTAAATTGTGCATACTTTTCCTAGGCATTCTATACAACATCGGGAATTGGAACTCGCACAGTGGCTTCCAATGGCGCAGGAGGAAATTTTTTGTCCGAATCCGAAGTAAGAGCATTGGCTCTTACTTTAGATAATTCATCGTAGAACCGTTGTTGCATGTCAACATGGCGTGATTCCTGTCCTGGCACTACATTCCCTTCCAACATGGTTACACATTAATCGGCACTAGAACTATTCTCGTAACTCCCGTCGCTAACTTATGTCCGAATTCAGTCGTATTTATACTCCTAACTTCCCCACCTTAATTTCACTAATTACGTCACAGTCTCCTTCAGAATAGTTCTCACCCAAGGAGCGCCCCCTGGTCGTCATTGTTGTCTCTCCTAAACTGTCCGTTGTCGCCTCCGGTCTAATTCTAGAGTCGTCACACCTTTGCTGTTTACTACTCTATTGTTTTCTGACCACCTTGTCCTAAGTCGTCTGTCACCTTGTCAACCATTATTTGCATTACTCCTAGGCACGCTGAGAGGGGGTGGGGGTCATTGCCAGGGGCCCCGACCATGTCAATTTTTCACGACTCATTGTTTAAATAGGGGCCCGCAATGATGTCCTGCCCTGGGGCCCTAGTTGGCTCTCGGCGCCTCTGATTACTCCTACTTCTGATATATCTTCTTATCTTACAACGTCGAATGGGATTGTCTGTCTCTAAATCTAATCTAGTTCCTAACAAGTCCAATTACATACTTTGCCGAACGGGAACTCGGCATTTTATAGAATTCCTAGGCAATGTATGAAATAGCAATTTATTTCATGCTTTGCCTGAAAAATTCAGGCATTCTATACATTGCCGAGGCATTCTATAGAATGCCGGATTTCACACTTTGCCGGTAACAGACGTATAGAGATAGACATATAGATAGACGTATAGCAAACAAAAAAAACGTGAGTAGGTTAGTGACTGGAGTAAAATCACTTCGGTGACTAGAAATATAGGGAAATGGCTGACAAACCGGTGTACTGCTAGCAAAATGACAGAGGTCTGATGGAGTTCCAACTTTTATTTCATTAATATAATTTCTATAAATAGTAGATATAAGCCAACCGAATTATTTTGTTGCTTTTTAGTACATTTTTATAAAAAGTCTTTTTTTTTTAAAGATTTTTTAAATATTTGTTTTCGTAATAGGGTCGCGAAAAAAAAATTCTGGATGATAAGAAAACTGTAGTCACTGTAGTCACTGTGGTCACTGTAGCCACTGTAGTCACTGTGGTCGCTGTAGCCACTGTGGTCACTGTGGTCACTGTAGTCACTGTGGTCGCTGTAGCCACTGTAGTCACTGTGGTCACTGTAGCCACTGTGGTCACTGTGGTCACTGTAGTCACTATGGTCACTGTGGATTTTGAACGTTCGCAAACCACTGATTTATACTAATACACCACCAGTGGGCTGTTATCCATACTTTTAGAACAACTGTTATAGAGCACTCAGTTAATTGTTAGATTTCTTGTGTAGGCCACACATAACGTTCAAATAAAATCTCACAGGCAAATCAAATGGACATACTAATGAAGACAATATTAAGACTTCAAACAAAAACGCCAACGGGGTTACACATTAAACATTATTATAGATCCACATATTGATTTAAAAATTGTATATCCTGAACAAGACGAAATAAAATTTGACTGAACAATATGCACACACTCGAAAATTTTAATCAACAGGTAGAAATATCTACAGAAAGATAGATATGAAGGTAGACAGATCTGCATATTTTTTCGAGGGAAAGGGGATGTGTTATAATATAGTTTGTAAGTCGTTCAAATAGAAAAAAATATATATGCAAGAACAGAAGATAAAATATAAACATAAACTTTTGATTTGCATTTCTTTATATGTAAATGTGAACTTGAGGTCTCGGGTACAGAAAGAATGGCCCCTTAAACTAAAAGAAGGCATCAATAAAGGGCGTGGCCCAGAAGTATGGACCCTGGGGTCCCGCCATTTATCACACCTACGTATGTTTGTCTTATCAAATATTCGTATGCTTACAGCTCTAGTTATTGCTTCAAATATTCTTATGCTTACAGCTCTAGTTATTGCTTCAAATATTCGTATGCTTACAGCTCTAGTTATTGCTTCAAATATTCGTATGCTTACAGCTCTAGTTATTGCTTCAAATATTCGTATGCTTACAGCTCTAGTTATTGCTTCAAATATTTGTATGCTTACAGCTCTAGTTATTATTTCAACATGGATGCTGATGATGATAAACTTTAATATAATTTTTTTTAAGACCACTTCAGAAACTTCAGAAATGTTGAAGAGTAATTAATTGTGATTCAGGTCTAAAAATATTTCCTATTTGAGATTCGCTGCATAAAATAAGTAAATGAAGGGGAACAAATCTATTTGACATGCATTGACTATTAACAAGTGTCGCCATCTTCAATGTTGTGAAATAACAAAAAATCCACCATTGAATTCTTTGTAAAATAGTCTCCGCATTTTAAATATAGAAGATAAAATAAAAATTACATTCTAAATATGTCAGTTTTTAGAAAAATATCTCTTTGGGCTGGGTAACAGTCACTAACAGTTATAGGCTAGACAGGCTAAATAGTCAGTGAATGACTGAGTCTCTAGTTGGCACAGCGTGCAGAGTTGTCATGGCCATCAATATGTAAATAGAAAACTTAAGAATGAAAACTAAAGAAATATCATTCTAACACCCGTAAATAAAATAATCATGTGAATCATCACACTCTGGGGTAAACACACAAATATTGGCTTGCAGGAATATATTAAATCTTAGTAATAAGATTGATTACTAAATAAACCAATCTTGTGTAACAATTATCAACTGGACTGAATTAAAAGAAAGTTTTCAGAAAAATTAAAATTGCACGAATTTAGATTTAAATTGCAGTAAGAATGTTGACAGGACACGTTATGGTGACCACATAGTGATAGGACACGTTATGGTGACCACACAGTGATAGGACACGTTATGGTGACCACACAGTGATAAGACACGTTATGGTGACCACACAGTGATAGGACACGTTATGGTGACCACACAGTGATAGGACACGTTATGTTGACCACTCAGTGATAGGACACGTTATGGTGACCACACAGAGATAGGACACGTTATGGTGACCACACAGAGATAGGACATGTTATGGTGACCACACAGAGATAGGACATGTTATGGTGAGCACACAGAGATAGGACACGTTATGGTGGCTATAATGTTTTGATCAGTTTATCAATTCAGTGGCCACACACTGATATGACAAATTAAAGTGGCTACAATATGTTCTGATCAGTTTATCAATTCAGTGGCCACACAGTGATAGGACACGTTATGGTGGCTACAATATGTTCTGATCAGTTTATCAATTCAGTGGCCACACAGTGATAGGACACGTTATGGTGGCTATAATATGTTTTGATCAGTTGATCAATTCAGTGGCCACACAGTGATATGACAAATTAAAGTGGCTACAATATGTTCTGATCAGTTTATCAATTCAGTGGCCACACAGTGATAGGACATGTTATGGTGGCTATAATATGTTTTGATCAGTTTATCAATTCAGTGGCCACACAGTGATATGACAAATTAAAGTGACTACAATATGTTCTGATCAGTGTATCAATTCAATGGCCAAGTAATACATTTACATTGAGATTATGTAGACCTTGCTGTCCTAACTTCACACAGTTCATTGGGCCGACTTTATGAAGACGTCTAAATAAATACGCCCCCCCTCCCCCAATGAGTAACTGATAACAGAAATGTACACCGTGTAGCGGCTTGGCTCTGTGGGATTAAAGAAATATAGGACTACACTTGACACCAGTGATTCTCATAGTGGCTCGCGACACAACTTGAATTTATAATAGATGGATCGATAACCCATGTGTACAGCATCGATAACCAAACATGTGTGATGGATCGATAACCCATGTGTACAGCATCGATAACCCATGTGTACAGCATCGATAACCCATGTGTACATAATAATAACTATATTTACCAATATTTTACAACTCAATAAATAAAATAAATCACGCTTTCTTTCTCTTTCTTTGTCCAAATTATTCGTATCTGGTGTGTCACGAACAAAACATTTGTTAATGTGGGTCGCGAACAGAACATTTGTTAAGGCGTGTCGAAAAGTTTGAGAAGCACAGACATTGATTATCGAGCTATGGGAGTGACACCTGCAAACTATGACAATAAATTATGACTATAAACGACATACTTCCACAATTGTAAATACATACTCAAATATTTGAGTCTAACTAGCGACTTTAAGTGGGTCAGCCAGTTTACATTGTTAAAATATCGATAAAAAAAATTAATTTCAGTAAATAGACAAAATGAAAAGTAGGCGATGCCGTGCCATGTTACATTCTGATCTGATAAGTTGATATCACATCTTTGTTATCAGAGGATCTGATAGGCTGATACAACATTTTTTTATTTGACGTTGAAAATAAAAAACGAAAACAAAAGGAGTGTAAGGATAAGATGAAATCTCTTAGATCCTATAAACCACTAATGGAACGGTTTTTTATGGAGATATAGCGGGGACTTTCACCATGACCTGAAATACCCATTGGTTCTCACCGGAGATCGAACCAGGAACCCTCAGCGTTTTACCGCACGACCATCCTTCCCCACATCAAAAGGAATGTCGTGAGTGCTTTTTGGTTAGAGGGGCAGATAGTGTGATGTGAGGGTAGAGTGGCAGACAGTGTGCGGTGATGATAGTGGCATATAGTGTGATGTGAGGGTAGAGTGGCATACAGTGTGATGTGAAGGTAGAGTGGCAGACAGTGTGCGGTGATGATAGTGGCATATAGTGTGATGTGAGGGTAGAGTGGCAGACAGTGTGATGTGAGGGTAGAGTGGCAGACAGTGTGATGTGAGGGTAGAGGGGCAGATAGTGTGATGTGAGGGTAGAGTGGCAGGCAGAGTGCGGTGATGATAGTGGCATATAGTGTGATGTGAGGGTAGAGTGGCAGACAGTGTGATGTGAAGGTAGAGTGGCAGACAGTGTGCGGTGATGATAGTGGCATATAGTGTGATGTGAGGGTAGAGTGGCAGACAGTGTGATGTGAGGGTAGAGTGGCAGACATTGGGATGTGGAGGGTAGAGTGGCAGACAGTGTGCGGTGATGATAGTGGCAGATATTGTGATGTGAGGGTAGAGTGGCAGATAGTGTGATGTGAGGGTAAAGTGGCAGACATTGTGCGGTGATGATAGTGGCAGATATTGTGATGTGAGGGTAGAGTGGCAGATAGTGTGATGTGAGGGTAGAGTGGCAGACAGTGTGCGGTGATGATAGTGGCAGATATTGTGATGTGAGGGTAGAGTGGCAGATAGTGTGATGTGAAGGTAGAGTGGCAGACAGTGTGCGGTGATGATAGTGGCAGATATTGTGATGTGACGGTAGAGTGGCAGATAGTGTGATGTGAGGGTAGAGAGGCAGACAGTGTGCGGTGATGATAGTGGCAGATATTGGGATTATTAGGGTAGAGTGGCAGATAGTGTGATGTGAGGGTAGAGTGGCAGACAGTGTGATGTGAGGGTAGAGTGGCAGACAGTGTGATGTGAGGGTAGACTGGCAGATAGTGTGCGGTGATGATAGTGGCAGATATTGTGATGTGAGGGTAGAGTGGCAGATAGTGTGATGTGAGGGTAGAGTGGCAGACATTGGGATGTGAGGGTAGAGTGGCAGACAGTGTGCGGTGATGATAGTGGCAGATAATGTGATGTGAGGGTAGAGTGGCAGACAGTGTGATGTGAGGGTAGGGTGGCAGACAGTGTGATGTGAGGGTAGGGTGGCAGACAGTGTGATGTGAGGCTAGAGTTGCAGACAGTGTGATGTGAGGGTAGAGTGGCAGACAGTGTGATGTGAGGGTAGAGTGGCAGACAGTGTGATGTGATGGTAGAGTGGCAGACAGTGTGATGTGAGGGTAGAGTGGCAGACAGTGTGATGTGAGGGTAGAGTGGCAGACAGTGTGATGTGAGGGTAGAGTGGCAGATAGTGTGATGTGAGGGTAGAGTGGTAGACAGTGTGCGGTGATGATAGTGGCAGACATTGGGATGTGAGGTTAGAGTGGCAGACAGTGTGATGTGAGGGTAGAGTGGCAGACAGTGTGCGGTGATGATAGTGGCAGACAGTGTGATGTGAGGGTAGAGTGGCAGATAGTGTGTTGTGAGGGTAGAGTGGCAGACAGTGTGCGGTGATGATAGTGGCAGATAGTGTGATGTGAGGGTAGAGTGGAAGACAGTGTGATGTGAGGGTAGAGTGGCAGACAGTGTGCGGAGATGATAGTGGCAGATAGTGTGATGTGAGGGTAGAGTGGCAGATAGTGTGGTGTGAGGGTAGAGTGGCAGACAGTGTGCGGTGATGATAGTGGCAGATAGTGTGATGTGAGGGTAGAGTGGCAGACAGTGTGCGGTGATGATAGTGGCAGACAGTGTGATGTGAGGGTAGAGTGGCAGATAGTGTGATGTGAGGGTAGAGAGGCAGACAGTGTGCGGTGATGATAGTGGCAGATATTGGGATTATTAGGGTAGAGTGGCAGATAGTGTGATGTGAGGGTAGAGTGGCAGACAGTATGATGTAAGGGTAGAGTGGCAGACAGTGTGATGTGGGGGTAGACTGGCAGACAGTGTGCGGTGATGATAGTGGCAGATATTGTGATGTGAGGGTAGAGTGGCAGATAGTGTGATGTGAGGGTAGAGTGGCAGACATTGGGATGTGAGGGTAGAGTGGCAGACAGTGTGCGGTGATGATAGTGGCAGATATTGTGATGTGAGGGTAGAGTGGCAGACAGTGTGATGTGAGGGTAGGGTGGCAGACAGTGTGATGTGAGGGTAGGGTGGCAGACAGTGTGATGTGAGGGTAGAGTGGCAGACAGTGTGATGTGAGGGTAGAGTGGCAGACAGTGTGATGTGAGGGTAGAGTGGCAGACAGTGTGATGTGATGGTAGAGTGGCAGACAGTGTGATGTGAGGGTAGAGTGGCAGACAGTGTGCGGTGATGATAGTGGCAGACAGTGTGATGTGAGGGTAGAGTGGCAGATAGTGTGTTGTGAGGGTAGAGTGGCAGACAGTGTGCGGTGATGATAGTGGCAGACATTGGGATGTGAGGTTAGAGTGGCAGACAGTGTGATGTGAGGGTAGAGTGGCAGACAGTGTGCGGTGATGATAGTGGCAGACAGTGTGATGTGAGGGTAGAGTGGCAGATAGTGTGTTGTGAGGGTAGAGTGGCAGACAGTGTGCGGTGATGATAGTGGCAGATAGTGTGATGTGAGGGTAGAGTGGCAGACAGTGTGATGTGAGGGTAGAGTGGCAGACAGTGTGCAGGGGATGATAGTGGCAGATAGTGTGATGTGAGGGTAGAGTGGCAGATAGTGTGGTGTGAGGGTAGAGTGGCAGACAGTGTGCGGTGATGATAGTGGCAGATAGTGTGATGTGAGGGTAGAGTGGCAGACAGTGTGCGGTGATGATAGTGGCAGACAGTGTGATGTGAGGGTAGAGTGGCAGATAGTGTGATGTGAGGGTAGAGAGGCAGACAGTGTGCGGTGATGATAGTGGCAGATATTGGGATTATTAGGGTAGAGTGGCAGATAGTGTGATGTGAGGGTAGAGTGGCAGACAGTATGATGTGAGGGTAGAGTGGCAGACAGTGTGATGTGGGGGTAGACTGGCAGACAGTGTGCGGTGATGATAGTGGCAGATATTGTGATGTGAGGGTAGAGTGGCAGATAGTGTGATGTGAGGGTAAAGTGGCAGACATTGGGATGTGAGGGTAGAGTGGCAGACAGTGTGCGGTGATGATAGTGGCAGATATTGTGATGTGAGGGTAGAGTGGCAGACAGTGTGATGTGAGGGTAGGGTGGCAGACAGTGTGATGTGAGGGTAGGGTGGCAGACAGTGTGATGTGAGGGTAGAGTGGCAGACAGTGTGATGTGAGGGTAGAGTGGCAGACAGTGTGATGTGAGGGTAGAGTGGCAGACAGTGTGATGTGAGGGTAGAGTGGCAGACAGTGTGCGGTGATGATAGTGGCAGACAGTGTGATGTGAGGGTAGAGTGGCAGATAGTGTGATGTGAGGGTAGAGAGGCAGACAGTGTGCGGTGATGATAGTGGCAGATATTGGGATTATTAGGGTAGAGTGGCAGATAGTGTGATGTGAGGGTAGAGTGGCAGACAGTATGATGTGAGGGTAGAGTGGCAGACAGTGTGATGTGGGGGTAGACTGGCAGACAGTGTGCGGTGATGATAGTGGCAGATATTGTGATGTGAGGGTAGAGTGGCAGATAGTGTGATGTGAGGGTAGAGTGGCAGACAGTATGATGTGAGGGTAGAGTGGCAGACAGTGTGATGTGGGGGTAGACTGGCAGACAGTGTGCGGTGATGATAGTGGCAGATATTGTGATGTGAGGGTAGAGTGGCAGATAGTGTGATGTGAGGGTAGAGTGGCAGACATTGGGATGTGAGGGTAGAGTGGCAGACAGTGTGCGGTGATGATAGTGGCAGATATTGTGATGTGAGGGTAGAGTGGCAGACAGTGTGATGTGAGGGTAGGGTGGCAGACAGTGTGATGTGAGGGTAGGGTGGCAGACAGTGTGATGTGAGGGTAGAGTGGCAGACAGTGTGATGTGAGGGTAGAGTGGCAGACAGTGTGATGTGAGGGTAGAGTGGCAGACAGTGTGATGTGAGGGTAGAGTGGCAGACAGTGTGCGGTGATGATAGTGGCAGACAGTGTGATGTGAGGGTAGAGTGGCAGATAGTGTGATGTGAGGGTAGAGAGGCAGACAGTGTGCGGTGATGATAGTGGCAGATATTGGGATTATTAGGGTAGAGTGGCAGATAGTGTGATGTGAGGGTAGAGTGGCAGACAGTATGATGTGAGGGTAGAGTGGCAGACAGTGTGATGTGGGGGTAGACTGGCAGACAGTGTGCGGTGATGATAGTGGCAGATAGTGTGATGTGAGGGTAGAGTGGCAGATAGTGTGATGTGAGGGTAGAGTGGCAGACATTGGGATGTGAGGGTAGAGTGGCAGACAGTGTGCGGTGATGATAGTGGCAGATATTGTGATGTGAGGGTAGATGGGCAGACAGTGTGATGTGAGGGTAGAGTGGCAGACAGTGTGCGGGGATGATAGTGGCAGATAGTGTGATGTGAGGGTAGAGTGGCAGATAGTGTGGTGTGAGGGTAGAGTGGCAGACAGTGTGCGGTGATGATAGTGGCAGATAGTGTGATGTGAGGGTAGAGTGGCAGACAGTGTGCGGTGATGATAGTGGCAGACAGTGTGATGTGAGGGTAGAGTGGCAGATAGTGTGATGTGAGGGTAGAGAGGCAGACAGTGTGCGGTGATGATAGTGGCAGATATTGGGATTATTAGGGTAGAGTGGCAGATAGTGTGATGTGAGGGTAGAGTGGCAGACAGTATGATGTGAGGGTAGAGTGGCAGACAGTGTGATGTGGGGGTAGACTGGCAGACAGTGTGCGGTGATGATAGTGGCAGATATTGTGATGTGAGGGTAGAGTGGCAGATAGTGTGATGTGAGGGTAGAGTGGCAGACATTGGGATGTGAGGGTAGAGTGGCAGACAGTGTGCGGTGATGATAGTGGCAGATATTGTGATGTGAGGGTAGAGTGGCAGACAGTGTGATGTGAGGGTAGGGTGGCAGACAGTGTGATGTGAGGGTAGAGTGGCAGACAGTGTGATGTGAGGGTAGAGTGGCAGACAGTGTGATGTGAGGGTAGAGTGGCAGACAGTGTGATGTGATGGTAGAGTGGCAGACAGTGTGATGTGAGGGTAGAGTGGCAGACAGTGTGCGGTGATGATAGTGGCAGACAGTGTGATGTGAGGGTAGAGTGGCAGATAGTGTGTTGTGAGGGTAGAGTGGCAGACAGTGTGCGGTGATGATAGTGGCAGACATTGGGATGTGAGGTTAGAGTGGCAGACAGTGTGATGTGAGGGTAGAGTGGCAGACAGTGTGCGGTGATGATAGTGGCAGACAGTGTGATGTGAGGGTAGAGTGGCAGATAGTGTGTTGTGAGGGTAGAGTGGCAGACAGTGTGCGGTGATGATAGTGGCAGACAGTGTGATGTGAGGGTAGAGTGGCAGATAGTGTGATGTGAGGGTAGAGAGGCAGACAGTGTGCGGTGATGATAGTGGCAGATATTGGGATTATTAGGGTAGAGTGGCAGATAGTGTGATGTGAGGGTAGAGTGGCAGACAGTATGATGTGAGGGTAGAGTGGCAGACAGTGTGATGTGGGGGTAGACTGGCAGACAGTGTGCGGTGATGATAGTGGCAGATATTGTGATGTGAGGGTAGAGTGGCAGATAGTGTGATGTGAGGGTAGAGTGGCAGACATTGGGATGTGAGGGTAGAGTGGCAGACAGTGTGCGGTGATGATAGTGGCAGATATTGTGATGTGAGGGTAGAGTGGCAGACAGTGTGATGTGAGGGTAGGGTGGCAGACAGTGTGATGTGAGGGTAGGGTGGCAGACAGTGTGATGTGAGGGTAGAGTGGCAGACAGTGTGATGTGAGGGTAGAGTGGCAGACAGTGTGATGTGAGGGTAGAGTGGCAGACAGTGTGATGTGATGGTAGAGTGGCAGACAGTGTGATGTGAGGGTAGAGTGGCAGACAGTGTGCGGTGATGATAGTGGCAGACAGTGTGATGTGAGGGTAGAGTGGCAGATAGTGTGTTGTGAGGGTAGAGTGGCAGACAGTGTGCGGTGATGATAGTGGCAGACATTGGGATGTGAGGTTAGAGTGGCAGACAGTGTGATGTGAGGGTAGAGTGGCAGACAGTGTGCGGTGATGATAGTGGCAGACAGTGTGATGTGAGGGTAGAGTGGCAGATAGTGTGTTGTGAGGGTAGAGTGGCAGACAGTGTGCGGTGATGATAGTGGCAGATAGTGTGATGTGAGGGTAGAGTGGCAGACAGTGTGATGTGAGGGTAGAGTGGCAGACAGTGTGCGGGGATGATAGTGGCAGACAGTGTGATGTGAGGGTAGAGTGGCAGACAGTGTGCGGTGATGATAGTGGCAGACAGTGTGATGTGAGGGTAGAGTGGCAGATAGTGTGATGTGAGGGTAGAGAGGCAGACAGTGTGCGGTGATGATAGTGGCAGATATTGGGATTATTAGGGTAGAGTGGCAGATAGTGTGATGTGAGGGTAGAGTGGCAGACAGTATGATGTGAGGGTAGAGTGGCAGACAGTGTGATGTGGGGGTAGACTGGCAGACAGTGTGCGGTGATGATAGTGGCAGATATTGTGATGTGAGGGTAGAGTGGCAGATAGTGTGATGTGAGGGTAAAGTGGCAGACATTGGGATGTGAGGGTAGAGTGGCAGACAGTGTGCGGTGATGATAGTGGCAGATATTGTGATGTGAGGGTAGAGTGGCAGACAGTGTGATGTGAGGGTAGGGTGGCAGACAGTGTGATGTGAGGGTAGGGTGGCAGACAGTGTGATGTGAGGGTAGAGTGGCAGACAGTGTGATGTGAGGGTAGAGTGGCAGACAGTGTGATGTGAGGGTAGAGTGGCAGACAGTGTGATGTGAGGGTAGAGTGGCAGACAGTGTGCGGTGATGATAGTGGCAGACAGTGTGATGTGAGGGTAGAGTGGCAGATAGTGTGATGTGAGGGTAGAGAGGCAGACAGTGTGCGGTGATGATAGTGGGAGATATTGGGATTATTAGGGTAGAGTGGCAGATAGTGTGATGTGAGGGTAGAGTGGCAGACAGTATGATGTGAGGGTAGAGTGGCAGACAGTGTGATGTGGGGGTAGACTGGCAGACAGTGTGCGGTGATGATAGTGGCAGATATTGTGATGTGAGGGTAGAGTGGCAGATAGTGTGATGTGAGGGTAGAGTGGCAGACAGTATGATGTGAGGGTAGAGTGGCAGACAGTGTGATGTGGGGGTAGACTGGCAGACAGTGTGCGGTGATGATAGTGGCAGATATTGTGATGTGAGGGTAGAGTGGCAGATAGTGTGATGTGAGGGTAGAGTGGCAGACATTGGGATGTGAGGGTAGAGTGGCAGACAGTGTGCGGTGATGATAGTGGCAGATATTGTGATGTGAGGGTAGAGTGGCAGACAGTGTGATGTGAGGGTAGGGTGGCAGACAGTGTGATGTGAGGGTAGGGTGGCAGACAGTGTGATGTGAGGGTAGAGTGGCAGACAGTGTGATGTGAGGGTAGAGTGGCAGACAGTGTGATGTGAGGGTAGAGTGGCAGACAGTGTGATGTGAGGGTAGAGTGGCAGACAGTGTGCGGTGATGATAGTGGCAGACAGTGTGATGTGAGGGTAGAGTGGCAGATAGTGTGATGTGAGGGTAGAGAGGCAGACAGTGTGCGGTGATGATAGTGGCAGATATTGGGATTATTAGGGTAGAGTGGCAGATAGTGTGATGTGAGGGTAGAGTGGCAGACAGTATGATGTGAGGGTAGAGTGGCAGACAGTGTGATGTGGGGGTAGACTGGCAGACAGTGTGCGGTGATGATAGTGGCAGATATTGTGATGTGAGGGTAGAGTGGCAGATAGTGTGATGTGAGGGTAGAGTGGCAGACATTGGGATGTGAGGGTAGAGTGGCAGACAGTGTGCGGTGATGATAGTGGCAGATATTGTGATGTGAGGGTAGAGTGGCAGACAGTGTGATGTGAGGGTAGGGTGGCAGACAGTGTGATGTGAGGGTAGGGTGGCAGACAGTGTGATGTGAGGGTAGAGTGGCAGACAGTGTGATGTGAGGGTAGAGTGGCAGACAGTGTGATGTGAGGGTAGAGTGGCAGACAGTGTGATGTGATGGTAGAGTGGCAGACAGTGTGATGTGAGGGTAGAGTGGCAGACAGTGTGCGGTGATGATAGTGGCAGACAGTGTGATGTGAGGGTAGAGTGGCAGATAGTGTGTTGTGAGGGTAGAGTGGCAGACAGTGTGCGGTGATGATAGTGGCAGACATTGGGATGTGAGGTTAGAGTGGCAGACAGTGTGATGTGAGGGTAGAGTGGCAGACAGTGTGCGGTGATGATAGTGGCAGACAGTGTGATGTGAGGGTAGAGTGGCAGATAGTGTGTTGTGAGGGTAGAGTGGCAGACAGTGTGCGGTGATGATAGTGGCAGATAGTGTGATGTGAGGGTAGAGTGGCAGACAGTGTGATGTGAGGGTAGAGTGGCAGACAGTGTGCGGGGATGATAGTGGCAGATAGTGTGATGTGAGGGTAGAGTGGCAGATAGTGTGGTGTGAGGGTAGAGTGGCAGACAGTGTGCGGTGATGATAGTGGCAGATAGTGTGATGTGAGGGTAGAGTGGCAGACAGTGTGCGGTGATGATAGTGGCAGACAGTGTGATGTGAGGGTAGAGTGGCAGATAGTGTGATGTGAGGGTAGAGAGGCAGACAGTGTGCGGTGATGATAGTGGCAGATATTGGGATTATTAGGGTAGAGTGGCAGATAGTGTGATGTGAGGGTAGAGTGGCAGACAGTATGATGTGAGGGTAGAGTGGCAGACAGTGTGATGTGGGGGTAGACTGGCAGACAGTGTGCGGTGATGATAGTGGCAGATATTGTGATGTGAGGGTAGAGTGGCAGATAGAGTGATGTGAGGGTAAAGTGGCAGACATTGGGATGTGAGGGTAGAGTGGCAGACAGTGTGCGGTGATGATAGTGGCAGATATTGTGATGTGAGGGTAGAGTGGCAGACAGTGTGATGTGAGGGTAGGGTGGCAGACAGTGTGATGTGAGGGTAGGGTGGCAGACAGTGTGATGTGAGGGTAGAGTGGCAGACAGTGTGATGTGAGGGTAGAGTGGCAGACAGTGTGATGTGAGGGTAGAGTGGCAGACAGTGTGATGTGAGGGTAGAGTGGCAGACAGTGTGCGGTGATGATAGTGGCAGACAGTGTGATGTGAGGGTAGAGTGGCAGATAGTGTGATGTGAGGGTAGAGAGGCAGACAGTGTGCGGTGATGATAGTGGCAGATATTGGGATTATTAGGGTAGAGTGGCAGATAGTGTGATGTGAGGGTAGAGTGGCAGACAGTATGATGTGAGGTTAGAGTGGCAGACAGTGTGATGTGAGGGTAGAGTGGCAGACAGTGTGCGGTGATGATAGTGGCAGACAGTGTGATGTGAGGGTAGAGTGGCAGATAGTGTGTTGTGAGGGTAGAGTGGCAGACAGTGTGCGGTGATGATAGTGGCAGATAGTGTGATGTGAGGGTAGAGTGGCAGACAGTGTAATGTGAGGGTAGAGTGGCAGACAGTGTGCGGGATGATAGTGGCAGATAGTGTGATGTGAGGGTAGAGTGGCATACAGTGTGATGTGAGGGTAGAGTGGCAGACAGTGTGATGTGAGGGTAGACTGGCAGACAGTGTGCGGTGATGATAGTGGCAGATATTGTGATGTGAGGGTAGAGTGGCAGATAGTGTGATGTGAGGGTAGAGTGGCAGACATTGGGATGTGAGGGTAGAGTGGCAGTCAGTGTGCGGTGATGATAGTGGCAGATATTGTGATGTGAGGGTAGAGTGGCAGATAGTGTGATGTGAGGGTAGAGTGGCAGACAGTGTGCGGTGATGATAGTGGCAGACAGTGTGATGTGAGGGTAGGGTGGCAGACAGTGTGATGTGAGGGTAGAGTGGCAGACAGTGTGATGTGAGGGTAGAGTGGCAGACAGTGTGATGTGAGGGTAGAGTGGCAGACAGTGTGATGTGATGGTAGAGTGGCAGACAGTGTGATGTGAGGGTAGAGTGGCAGACAGTGTGATGTGAGGGTAGAGTGGCAGACAGTGTAATGTGAGTGTAGAGTGGCAGATAGTGTGATGTGAGGGTAGAGTGGCAGACAGTGTGCGGTGATGATAGTGGCAGACATTGGGATGTGAGGTTAGAGTGGCAGACAGTGTGATGTGAGGGTAGAGTGGCAGACAGTGTGCAGTGATGATAGTGGCAGACAGTGTGATGTGAGGGTAGAGTGGCAGATAGTGTGTTGTGAGGGTAGAGTGGCAGACAGTGTGCGGTGATGATAGTGGCAGATAGTGTGATGTGAGGGTAGAGTGGCAGACAGTGTAATGTGAGGGTAGAGTGGCAGACAGTGTGCGGGGATGATAGTGGCAGATAGTGTGATGTGAGGGTAGAGTGGCATACAGTGTGATGTGAGGGTAGAGTGGCAGACAGTGTGATGTGAGGGTAGACTGGCAGACAGTGTGCGGTGATGATAGTGGCAGATATTGTGATGTGAGGGTAGAGTGGCAGATAGTGTGATGTGAGGGTAGAGTGGCAGACATTGGGATGTGAGGGTAGAGTGGCAGACAGTGTGCGGTGATGATAGTGGCAGATATTGTGATGTGAGGGTAGAGTGGCAGACAGTGTGATGTGAGGGTAGAGTGGCAGACAGTGTGCGGTGATGATAGTGGCAGATAGTGTGATGTGAGGGTAGACTGGCAGACAGTGTGCGGTGATGATAGTGGCAGATAGTGTGATGTGAGGGTAGAGTGGCATACAGTGTGATGTGAGGGTAGAGTGGCAGACAGTGTGATGTGAGGGTAGACTGGCAGACAGTGTGCGGTGATGATAGTGGCAGATATTGTGATGTGAGGGTAGAGTGGCAGATAGTGTGATGTAAGGGTAGAGTGGCAGACAGTGTGATGTGAGGGTAGACTGGCAGACAGTGTGCGGTGATGATAGTGGCAGATATTGTGATGTGAGGGTAGAGTGGCAGATAGTGTGATGTGAGGGTAGAGTGGCAGACATTGGGATGTGAGGGTAGAGTGGCAGACAGTGTGATGTGAGGGTAGACTGGCAGACAGTGTGCGGTGATGATAGTGGCAGATATTGTGATGTGAGGGTAGAGTGGCAGATAGTGTGATGTGAGGGTAGAGTGGCAGACATTGGGATGTGAGGGTAGAGTGGCAGACAGTGTGCGGTGATGATAGTGGCAGATATTGTGATGTGAGGGTAGAGTGGCAGATAGTGTGATGTGAGGGTAGAGTGGCAGACAGTGTGCGGTGATGATAGTGGCAGACAGTGTGATGTGAGGGTAGGGTGGCAGACAGTGTGATGTGAGAGTAGAGTGGCAGACAGTGTGATGTGAGGGTAGAGTGGCAGACAGTGTGATGTGAGGGTAGAGTGGCAGACAGTGTGATGTGATGGTAGAGTGGCAGACAGTGTGATGTGAGGGTAGAGTGGCAGACAGTGTGATGTGAGGGTAGAGTGGCAGACAGTGTGATGTGAGGGTAGAGTGGCAGATAGTGTGATGTGAGGGTAGAGTGGCAGACAGTGTGCGGTGATGATAGTGGCAGACATTGGGATGTGAGGTTAGAGTGGCAGACAGTGTGATGTGAGGGTAGAGTGGCAGACAGTGTGCGGTGATGATAGTGGCAGACAGTGTGATGTGAGGGTAGAGTGGCAGAGAGTGTGTTGTGAGGGTAGAGTGGCAGACAGTGTGCGGTGATGATAGTGGCAGATAGTGTGATGTGAGGGTAGAGTGGCAGACAGTGTAATGTGAGGGTAGAGTGGCAGACAGTGTGCGGGGATGATAGTGGCAGATAGTGTGATGTGAGGGTAGAGTGGCATACAGTGTGATGTGAGGGTAGAGTGGCAGACAGTGTGATGTGAGGGTAGACTGGCAGACAGTGTGCGGTGATGATAGTGGCAGATATTGTGATGTGAGGGTAGAGTGGCAGATAGTGTGATGTGAGGGTAGAGTGGCAGACATTGGGATGTGAGGGTAGAGTGGCAGACAGTGTGCGGTGATGATAGTGGCAGATATTGTGATGTGAGGGTAGAGTGGCAGATAGTGTGATGTGAGGGTAGAGTGGCAGACAGTGTGCGGTGATGATAGTGGCAGACAGTGTGATGTGAGGGTAGGGTGGCAGACAGTGTGATGTGAGGGTAGGGTGGCAGACAGTGTGATGTGAGGGTAGAGTGGCAGACAGTGTGATGTGATGGTAGAGTGGCAGACAGTGTGATGTGAGTGTAGAGTGGCAGACAGTGTGATGTGAGTGTAGAGTGGCAGACAGTGTGATGTGAGGGTAGAGTGGCAGATAGTGTGATGTGAGGGTAGAGTGGCAGACAGTGTGCGGTGATGATAGTGGCAGACATTGGGATGTGAGGTTAGAGTGGCAGACAGTGTGATGTGAGGGTAGAGTGGCAGACAGTGTGCGGTGATAATAGTGGCAGACAGTGTGATGTGAGGGTAGAGTGGCAGATAGTGTGTTGTGAGGGTAGAGTGGCAGACAGTGTGCGGTGATGATAGTGGCAGATAGTGTGATGTGAGGGTAGAGTGGCAGACAGTGTGATGTGAGGGTAGAGTGGCAGACAGTGTGCGGTGATGATAGTGGCAGATAGTGTGATGTGAGGGTAGAGTGGCAGACAGTGTGATGTGAGGGTAGAGTGGCAGACAGTGTGATGTGAGGGTAGAGTGGCAGACAGTGTGATGTGAGGGTAGACTGGCAGACAGTGTGCGGTGATGATAGTGGCAGATATTGTGATGTGAGGGTAGAGTGGCAGATAGTGTGATGTGAGGGTAGAGTGGCAGACATTGGGATGTGAGGGTAGAGTGGCAGACAGTGTGCGGTGATGATAGTGGCAGATATTGTGATGTGAGGGTAGAGTGGCAGATAGTGTGATGTGAGGGTAGAGTGGCAGATAGTGTGATGTGAGGGTAGAGTGGCAGACAGTGTGCGGTGATGATAGTGGCAGATATTGTGATGTGAGGGTAGAGTGGCAGACAGTGTGATGTGAGGGTAGGGTGGCAGACAGTGTGATGTGAGGGTAGGGTGGCAGACAGTGTGATGTGAGGGTAGAGTGGCAGACAGTGTGATGTGAGGGTAGAGTGGCATACAGTGTGATGTGAGGGTAGAGTGGCAGACAGTGTGATGTGAGGGTAGAGTGGCAGACAGTGTGATGTGAGGGTAGAGTGGCAGACAGTGTGATGTGATGGTAGAGTGGCAGACAGTGTGATGAGAGGGTAGAGTGGCAGACAGTGTGATGTGAGGGTAGAGAGGCAGACAGTGTGCGGTGATGATAGTGGCAGATATTGGGATTATTAGGGTAGAGTGGCAGATAGTGTGATGTGAGGGTAGAGTGGCAGACAGTGTGATGTGAGGGTAGAGTGGCAGACAGTGTGATGTGAGGGTAGACTGGCAGATAGTGTGCGGTGATGATAGTGGCAGATATTGTGATGTGAGGGTAGAGTGGCAGATAGTGTGATGTGAGGGTAGAGTGGCAGACATTGGGATGTGAGGGTAGAGTGGCAGACAGTGTGCGGTGATGATAGTGGCAGATACTGTGATGTGAGGGTAGAGTGGCAGACAGTGTGATGTGAGGGTAGGGTGGCAGACAGTGTGATGTGAGGGTAGGGTGGCAGACAGTGTGATGTGAGGGTAGAGTGGCAGACAGTGTGATGTGAGGGTAGAGTGGCAGACAGTGTGATGTGAGGGTAGAGTGGCAGACAGTGTGATGTGATGGTAGAGTGGCAGACAGTGTGATGTGAGGGTAGAGTGGCAGACAGTGTGATGTGAGGGTAGAGTGGCAGACAGTGTGATGTGAGGGTAGAGTGGCAGATAGTGTGATGTGAGGGTAGAGTGGTAGACAGTGTGCGGTGATGATAGTGGCAGACATTGGGATGTGAGGTTAGAGTGGCAGACAGTGTGATGTGAGGGTAGAGTGGCAGACAGTGTGCGGTGATGATAGTGGCAGACAGTGTGATGTGAGGGTAGAGTGGCAGATAGTGTGTTGTGAGGGTAGAGTGGCAGACAGTGTGCGGTGATGATAGTGGCAGATAGTGTGATGTGAGGGTAGGGTGGCAGACAGTGTGATGTGAGGGTAGAGTGGCAGATAGTGTGATGTGAGGGTAGAGTGGCAGACAGCGTGCGGTGATGATAGTGGCAGATAGTGTGATGTGAGGGTAGAGTGGCAGACAGTGTGCGGTGATGATAGTGGAAGACAGTGTGATGTGAGGGTAGAGTGGCAGACAGTGTGCGGTGATGATAGTGGCAGATATTGGGATGTGAGGGTAGAGTGGCAGATATTGTGATGTGAGGGTAGAGTGGCTGACAGTGTGATGTGAGGGTAGAGTGGCAGACAGTGTGATGTGACTGGCTATGAGGGAGAAGGGCAGACAGTAAGCTGTGAGGGCAGTGTTGCCAGTTTAGCATTTTTAATGCCAGAGTTAGCATTATTTTTAGCGATCTAGCATCAAAATTTGGATCTAGCATTTGGCAGGAAATTTAGCAATTTTTTTTTTGGACTTGAACAATGAATAAGAAAAATTAGAAAACGTAAATTTACTACGAGAACCAAACATTCAATTTATCCAAGTATCCAAGCCTGTCGGCTACTAACTAGAAACCACGTCCGTCTATATTGTTAAACTATCTGGGAGGCGGTGTACTAGCTTCTAAAACTAACTGCTCTTAGAATATTTATTGTATCATTGTCTTGTTCAAGCTACCCACAGCTTTCTCAGCTGATAAAGTTACCCGGTGAGGTGTTTTCGGTTCACGCCCCTTAAGCACACGTGTGTTGGTCAATGTCATACTATTGTTCATTACTGTAAATGGAATGTGTCCCGATCTGACCCATCTAACCTGTCAGCTAGTAGACAACAATAGATGTTTTATGTCAGCTAGTAGTGTAGTCACGGTAGTGTAGTGTGTGAAAAAAATTTTGACTTTTTTTTTTTCATGATTTATAAATTTTACATCAAAGTCTGGTTATATGTTAGGTGTTCCGTCACTACACCACTGGATATGTATTCATACTACTTAATAAAAAAACAAACTTCAGATGATATGCAGCCTGACATAAAGTGGCGTAACGGGGGGGGGGGGTTAAAGAGTGCAATAGGGTTAAAGAGACATCAGCATCAATGTATCGTTATTCCAAAACAAAGAAGCAAACTATACAAGTGTGTATATTACATTCTAACTGGAAGCAAACTATACAAGTGTGTATATTACGTTCTAACTGGAAGCAAACTATACAAGTGTGTATATTACGTTCTAACTGGAAGCAAACTATACAAGTGTGTATATTACGTCCTAACTGGAAGCAAACTATACAAGTGTGTATATTACGTTCCTACTGATGGCGACACTCTGTGAGACATTGTAATATTTCCTACACTACTGATCAGACAGTCATGTAACACATAACAGTTTGAATGGAGATCAATAAAAAAAAATGTATTGAACACATGGTGTTTTTATAGAAAGGTATGAACATGCCAGTTTTCATTGATTAGAAGATAAAGGAATAGTAATGCTTATTGTATGTTAGTGAGATAGTCATGGGGGAGGGGGGGCGCCTAGTTTGAATGTCCCTAAGGACAGCTCTGTGTGTATGTGAGAGAGAGAGAGAGAGGCCTGACATCCGTAATTCAATATCCTCTTGCACTACAAGCATACAGGTACCGGTATTAAAAGGTCATTGACAAGTCAAAATTTGTAACGACAGAAGTAAGACACGGGTGTTTGGTCAATTTTAACTTCACCTCTAGTGCCTCTCCTTATGACCTAGTTTCTGTATATTGGTAGCATACCAAGTCTTCAGTGCAGCCACAAACAATTGTTTCCGTGAATATGGATTTAGCATTAGCACTGCTGTTCATTGAATAG
Organism: Bulinus truncatus; assembly: GCA_021962125.1. Lineage (NCBI taxonomy): Eukaryota > Metazoa > Mollusca > Gastropoda > Planorbidae > Bulinus > Bulinus truncatus. The sequence goes on along the minus strand of JAGDYQ010000016.1, from coordinate 8,092,209 downwards.
GCTACTAGTTATACACATGTTGTAAATGTGTGTCGCGGTACTAATAGCAACATCATTGAATGATACACTTTCATTTTAACATTGTCAGTTAAATATTAGTGAGGGAACATAACGAGACTGCAGTCCAATATTTATTTCACGTCGCCACGCCCAACAGTCTACACTAGTATTAATTGTTCAGTGGATATACATTTTATATCATTTTTTTTTCATTCGTTAATAATACAGACTCATGAGAATACGACCAGCCTTTAATAATACAGACCAGTACCGCCGAGAGGGGGGGGGGGCAAATGCCCAGGGGCCCGGCGAGTTTTAGGGGCCCGAACTGAGCTGGCCAATCAACTTTTGAAAATATTATTATCAGCACGGGGTGCCCGCGACCGCCCTGCCAAGGGGCCCGAAATTTCTGTCGGTGGGCCTGATACAGACTAATGAGAATACGACCAGACTTTAATAATGTTCATTTAATTCATCATTTTGTGGTTTGAAATCGGAAGTTAGAAATAGGTCGATTACAAATGTGCATGGTACCTACAAATAGGTCGATTACAAATGTGCATGGTACCTACAAATAGGTCGATTACAAATGTGCATGGTACCTACAAATAGGTCGATTACAAATGTGCTGGTACCTAAAGTTACAAATAGGTCGATTACAAATGTGCTGGTACCTAAAGTTACAAATAGGTCGATTACAAATGTGCATGGTACCTACAAATAGGTCGATTACAAATGTGCTGGTACCTAAAGTTACAAATAGGTCGATTACAAATGTGCTGGTACCTAAAGTTACAAATAGGTCGATTACAAATGTGCTGGTACCTAAAGTTACAAATAGGTCGATTACAAATGTGCATGGTACCTACAAATAGGTCGATTACAAATGTGCATGGTACCTACAAATAGGTCGATTACAAATGTGCTGGTACCTACAAATAGGTCGATTACAAATGTGCTGGTACCTACAAATAGGTCGATTACAAATGTGCATGGTACCTACAAATAGGTCGATTACAAATGTGCATGGTACCTACAAATAGGTCGATTACAAATGTGCATGGTACCTACAAATAGGTCGATTACAAATGTGCTGGTACCTAAAGTTACAAATAGGTCGATTACAAATGTGCATGGTACCTACAAATAGGTCGATTACAAATGTGCTGGTACCTAAAGTTACAAATAGGTCTATTACAAATGTGCATAGTACCTACAAATAGGTCGATTACAAATGTGCTGGTACCTAAAGTTACAAATAGGTCGATTACAAATGTGCATGGTACCTACAAATAGGTCGATTACAAATGTGCTGGTACCTAAAGTTACAAATAGGTCGATTACAAATGTGCTGGTACCTACAAATAGGTCGATTACAAATGTGCTGGTACCTAAAGTTACAAATAGGTCGATTACAAATGTGCATGGTACCTACAAATAGGTCGATTACAAATGTGCATGGTACCTAAAGTTACAAATAGGTGGATTACAAATGTGCTGGTACCTAAAGTTACAAATAGGTCGATTACAAATGTGCTGGTACCTAAAATTACAAATAGGTCGATTACAAATGTGCATGGTACCTAAAGTTACAAATAGGTCGATTACAAATGTGCTGGTACCTAAAATTAGAAACTGCTCGTGCGAGTAGTTGAGTCACTAAAAAAAAAAAACTAACGGCAAAGAGTTCCTGTTGGCGGACGGACACAAGGATGTTAGTTTAGCTAGAACATGCATACAAATTGTACCATTAATATTACTTTTAAAACAAAATCTTACCTCTGTGTCCATTTTGCATTAGTTGTTTAGCTGCTGACCTCAGCACAGACGAAAGTATACACTTGATAGGTCCCGATGTAGCCATGGTAATAGACTAAGAAGAATGTTACTGTTGTACGAAGGAAAGACTGTGTTATTTTTATGTGTGCTAAAACTGGAAACTTCCAACGGCTAGTGAGCGAGACTAAGCGGCGAAGCCAGATTCCGAAACGATGGAAACAAATCTTATAATAAATAATCTAAACTCGTATGATAAATACACGTGGATCAGAGTCAATTAAATGGGAGATGTGTGCGAACTAAATGTCGGACTGGATTTCGCGGAAGCAATCTGATTAACACCAGGACATATAAGTTTCGACCAACACTGCTTTTATATTCTTACTTCGCCACATCGCGAGTCGTGGCCTGATAGACGAGGTAACCAATCGCATTGGAGGATTTAATGCCTCGCTCGCTAATGTAGGATTAAGGTCAGGAGGGTTTTCCAATAGTTAGCCTGCCGGCCTCTTAAAAAAAAAATCTTGTAAAACAATTTTTGTTTTTAATTAGGCTGAGTGTAGGGGCCGTTAAAATTATACAGCTAGAAAGTTATCAAACAAATATTCTCCGAAAATAACACTATATAACAACATATTCTCCCCATATAATACTATATAACAACATATTCTCCCCATATAACACTATATAACAATATATTCTCCCCATATAATACTATATAACAACATATTCTCCCCATATAATACTATATAACAACATATTCTCCCCATATATTTTGATGTAAACAAATATTATCTCCATATAATGTTATATAACAAATGTCAGGGTCCGGTATAAGTATGTACAAACTTTACATCCTCCTTCACCCTTTTTACAACACCAAACAATGTGTACAAGTGAACCAAATAATGTGCACCATTAAACCAAACAATGTGTACAATTAAATCCAACAAATGTACAAGTGAAACAAACAATGTGTACAATTATACCAAACAATGTGTACAATTATACCAATTATTCAGTGATGGGCAGTAACTAAAAATTAATAGTTAAACTATTGTTGTAACTAAGTTTTTAAAAAGTAGTTAAACTATCAATTAACTAACTTTTTATCAAAAGAGTAACTTTTAACTAAAACTTTTATTTTTTAGTTTAACTTTTTTGAACTAACTTTTTAATTGAAGTGCATTTTAACAAACATATTTTTGAATGAAAATTTTAAAGGGTTAATAAACAATAAATAGGTAAATTAATGAAAATGTCAATATTATTCACATTAATCATTTTGTTTATAATGTTAACATTTTCAAAAGGATTATAACAATAACAACTTTCAAACTAGTTTTTTAATTTATATCTAAGAAAAACTGATTCATCTAAAAGAACATCGGACATTGTACACCTTCTAGATGTTAATATTTGGCCCGCAACACTAAAAAGTCGTTCAACGGCTGCACTACTGGGAAGTGTTGCATTGTATCTACAAAATGCAGCAGCCAATCGTGGATATGAAAGCAATGAAGAACTTTCTGAGGAAGGGTTTCTTAAATAAAGTTCGACTTCACTGACAATTTCAACTGTATTTGCTGGATGTCGATCTTCATGCATGTAACTGTATAAATCATCTTGTACATCTGATGACAAAAGTGCCTCTGTGTTCCACCTTGAGCTTCCATTAGCTCTAGTTCGGAAGTTGTCATGTGCTATAAGTCTGTATGAGTAGTTCTTTCTTTGAGAATCTCTCATTTGGGTCTAGATAATTTAATTTAAACTTTGGTAGGAGCATAGTTGCCAAATTATAATCATCAGATTTAAAAACTTCTTGGAGACATGTTTCTAAACCATTTATAAGCACATTAATTAATGGCACCGTTAATTTTTCCTTCATACATTTCAACTTGTATATAACACCCTTAGTAGTTGGAATAACCACACCTATAAAACTGTCATTTTCACTTTGCAGCATATCCATTGCCATAACAATTGAGGTTGTGGTGCACCGGACCGGTTGATCGAAAAAACGCGCCCAAAGTGTAGAAGAAAAGACAAACACCAAAGACGTTAAATAAAGAAATTTTATGAATAAGAAAAGGCCAAAGACAAAGTTTTCACGTGATAATTTGAAATTTTCCGAAATATTCAATAAATGGAAAGGAAATATTTTTAGTTACAATAGTTTAGTTAAACTATTTTAGTTATAACTAAAAAAAAAATGTAGTTAAACTGATAACACTGGTAAACAGTGATTTCATTGCCAGTGATATTTGAATCATTTTATACAAAGTCAACTATGCTGATTTAGAATATGTAAGTGCTTTTGCTAGATTGGCTCTATTTTACGAGATAATTAAAATTAATTGAATAATTTATGCACCGTGTTTGAAAATTGTCAAGAATTGCATGAAGTAAAATAGTATACTAACAAATACTAGTGAAAATGTTAATAGTCATGCAGAATTTTGTTTAAAAAGATATGTAATAGTGCTATAGAAGAAAACATTTTCATTTGAAAAACTAATTATGTCTAATTAATTAATTAATATGTTAATTGTCTATGGTAATGCATTAGCAAATCGCTGTTTGCTCGACTTCCTTTTGTGTGTGTCGTTGGGGCAGTTGCGCAGGAGGCTCCAACAGTAGTCAGCCATCATATTATGTCCCATCTTCCTTGATATCTCTCCTCCATCACCCTCATATCCTGATGGAACCTCTCGGCTTGTTCCTCACTGAAGTCCCCAAGGTTACCTGGAAATTTGTCTAAATGACTGTGCAGGTAATATACCTTGATGCTTATATTTGCTCCAATGTTTCTGAAGTTAGCGAGCATATCTTGTACCAGTTTTTCGTAATTCTCTGCTTTGTTATTACCTAAGAAGTTCCTGACAACTGAAACAAAACTGTTCCATGAAGAAGCTTCAAGGTGATCCGTGAAATCTGTAAAATTTTGATCGTTGATGAGTTTTCGAATCTGAGGACCGTCAAAAATCCCAAAGCCTTAACAAATTGTTTCATTAAACCTAATTTGATATGAAGCGGTGGGAGAATGATCTTATTTTGTCAACCAGTGGCTTGTTGATGATATTTTCTTTACCTACAGTCATGGTTTCCCTTGCAGGCCATGTCACTCTTGTCCAATGATCTTGCCTTGCCCTGCTATCCCAAAGGCACATGAAGCACGGGTATTTTGTGTATCCTGACTGCTACCCAAGCAAGAAGTTTACCATTTTTAGATCAACACAAATTGACCACTGATGCTCATAATAACAGAATTTCTGCAATACTGTTTTTATATTCTCATACTCTTCTTTAGGTGTTGTTGAGTGAGCAATAGGAAGAGATGCGTAACGGTTACCATTGTGTATCAGAACACATTTCAAGCTTCTGATGGAACTGTCTATAAAAAGACGCCAGTCTTCGGAATGGTAGTCTTGTAGTCCCATTTGGAGCAGAAATCCAAGGATGTCATTACAGTAAACAAGATCTTCCTCTTGGATGAAATATGGAAGAAGAAACTCTTCTCTTTTCCGATAAGAAATTTTAAAAATTCTTGTTTGAGAAAATTTCTTTCATTGAGCCTGGACGCTAAAAGCTCAGATGTTTGCTTGGGCATATTTAGGTATCGTATCAGGTCATTGAGTTCTTCTTGACTAAATGGTTGAGGTGTTGAAGAACTTCCTTCATAATCGCTTCCACTGTTTTCACCTGACAAAAACTCCAGATCTTGCCCCTCGTCAGAGTCTGGTGGTGAAAGCTCTAATAATCCACTAAACACTGGTATAGGAACTTCACTGCTATGTGGAATTGGTCTCCTTGCAGATTCAAGATCAGGATAATCTCACTTAGATTTCTTGTGGCGATTGAAGCCTTTAACATTCACAATACAAAATTGGCAATCACCAAAATGGTCTTTCGGCTCTCGCCATACCATTGGTACACCGAAACTTAGACTTTTCTTCTCATCATTTGTCCACTGCCGTAGGCTCTCCACACAGTTTTTGCAGACCTTATGGGGAGCCCAAGACTTGTCTTGATCTCCCAGCTTCTCACCGAAATAAGCCAAATATGCCTGCTGCACAAATTCGATTATATTTCTTTGCTTTTCAATCATGTATTCTCCACAGATGTAACAGAATACATTCGGATTATGTTTGCAGCATCTTCGTGATGAAATCATGATGTCTTTAGAAAGCACCTATAAAAGAGAAAAAACTAAACAAAGTTATAACTTGGTATAGTTAAATTAAACAACAGACACCAAACTTATTGCATTTGTTTTACACAAAGGGTACAATCATATTTTCAAGGGTGTCCAATATCTCAGAAACTAGAGCCAATTCAGCAAAAGCAGTGGCAGTTTTGAAATTAGCACCCATGAATTGCTATAAATTCATTCAAACATTCTTGGCAACTCGCAAAAAATTTTTCTTGTTGGGCTGTGTAATTTAACTGAAATTAAAAAAAAAAGTTAAACTTTCTATTTAACTTTTTAAAAAGAGTTTAACTGAAATTAGTTACATTTTAGTTAAAATTTTGTAACTTTTGCCCATCACTGCAAATAATGTGTACAAGTGAACCAAACAATGAGCCAATGTTTGAATGGGCCAATGTGTTAAATGAGCCAATGTTTTAATGATCAAATTTTGAGTGTATGGATGAACCAATGTCTGAATGTGCCAATGTCTGAATGAGCCAATGTCTGAATGAGTCGATAGTCTACAAAGTAGGATGAAGTGGACTACTAAAAAAATTAAATTATAGAAAAACTTTGACTCAATGGAACCACATAAAACTACTTGACTCAATGGACCCTGGCAGGCAAGAACACGCAGCCAATGTGCTCTGTGAAAGACAAAGACGGGAGAACCATCACAACTGAAAGTCAGGAGAGAGAACGTTGGGCCCAGCATTTCACAGAAATTCCGAACAGACCCCCCAACAAAACAGCCCCCTACTATACCACCAGCAGACAGTCTTCTAGACGTCAACATCAACCCCCCCCCCCACCCCACTAAAGTGGAGATCACTAAGGCAGTGAAGAATATCAAAGCAGGCAAAGCCGCAGGCCCAGACGGCATACCGCCAGAAGCCCTGAAAGCCGATGCCCCCACAACAACCAACATGCTTCTCCCTCTGCTACAGAAAGTCTGGACACAAGAACAGGTACCTGCTGAATGGAGACAAGGGCACCTCGTCAAGCTCCCCAAGAAAGGTGACCTATCCAGCCGCAACAACTGGCGAGGCATCATGCTCCTGTCTGTTCCCAGCAAGATCTTGACGCGCATCATGCTAGAGAGATTGAAGGAGGCTTTAGACAAGAGACTAAGAAACGAAAAGGCAGGCTTTCGACAGGACAAGTCGTGCACCGACCACATCGCCACCCTGCGCATCATTATAGAGCAGTCCCTTGAATGGCAGTCTCCACTCTACTCAATCTTCGTGGACTTCGAGAAGGCCTTCGACAGCGTGGACCGGGAGGTTGTCTGGAACTTCATGGCACACTACGGGATCCCGCCCAAGTTCATCGCCATCATCCAACAAATGTACGCCAGTTCCACATGCCATGTTATTCACAAAGGCAAGCTGACGGAGCCTTTTGAGGTCAGGACCGGAGTGAGGCAGGGCTGCTTGTTGTCGCCGACCATCTTCCTTCTGGTAGTGGACTGGATCATGAAGAAATCCACCGAGAATGCAAACACAGGAATTTGATGGACCTTCACCAAGCAGCTTGAAGACCTCGACTTCGCGGATGACGTCAGCCTACTGTCACACCGGCAACAAGATGACAACAGAAACTGAATAGACTCGCAGATGAAGCAGACAAAGTTGGGCTCAACATCAACACCAAAAAGACAGAAACCATACGGATAAACAACAAGCAACAAGACCCAATCCAACTACAAGGATCCAACATCGGTGATGTGGACAAGTTTGTCTACCTGGGCAGTGTGGTGAGCAAGGATGGAGGAGCAGACGAAGACATCAGAAGCCGCATCAACAAAGCCAGGTACACCTTCAATACCCTGCGTCCCATCTGGAACTCTACCGCACTTTCCAATACCAACGTGAAAGCAGTCCTACTATATGGTTCAGAAGCATGGAGACTGATCAAGACAACCTCCACCAAGCTGCAGGTGTTCATCAACAGATGCCTCCGCAATATCTTACGCACCAGATGACCAGAACAAATCTCCAATACCGCCCTGTGGGAAAGAACAAAGCAGACCCCCATTGACCAAGAGATCCGGAAGAGAAAATGGGGCTGGATAGGCCACACTCTGCGCAAGAGCCCAGACAATGTCACAAGGCAGGCGCTAGAGTGGAACCCGCAGGGAAAGAGAAGAGCAGGCAGGCCAAAGGAGACATGGAGACGCTGCACTGAGAGAGAGATGAAGGCAGCTGGATGGTCGTGGGCTCAGCTGAAGAGAGAGGCCCATAATAGAATCCACTGGAGGAGCGTTGTTGAGACCCTATGCTCCCAAGTGGAGTCAGAGGACTAAGTCAAGTCAAGACAATGGAACCACATAAAACTACTTGACTCAATGGAACCATATAACTTAATTGACTCAATGGAACCACATAAAACTACTTGACTCAATGGAACCACATAAACTTCTTGACTTAATGGAACCACATAAAACTATTTGACTCAATGGAACCACATAAAACTACTTGACTCAATGGAACCACATAAAACTTCTTGACTCAATGGAACCATATAACTTAATTGACTCAATGGAACCACATAAAGCTACTTGACTCAATGGAACCACATAAAACTACTTGACTAAATGGAACCACATAAAACTACTTGACTCGGTGGAACCACATAAAACTTCTTGACTCAATGGAACCATATAACTTAATTGACTCAATGGAACCACATAAATCTACTTGACTCAATGGAACCACATAAACTACTTGACTCAATGGAACCACATAAAACTACTTGACTCAATGACAGCCATATGCCTTGACATTCTGGCTGGTCCGTAGTACACAACCTGCGGGTCTGGCCTGTCTGGGACAGCGCTAAAATATTTTTTTCTGCCGTGATGGCAGATTTAATGGGTGCACTCACCCGCTGCTCTGTAGGCATGGCAGAAACGCATCATGCGGCACCATATATATATATATATATATATATATATATATATATATATATGTGTGTGTGTGTGTGTGTGTGTGTATGTATTATGTTAATTTTGTTAAATTGGATGAGAAAGGCCTGCTACAAACACACAATCATTTTTCAATATAGCGCTGTATACCAAATCATACACAATGTAAATAAAAATGTTGTGAACCAGGAGAATTAGAAATGGGTCACAGTTTGAATCTTAAGAGCTTTTTCTAGTAAATATTTTTAATGAGTCAATAATTAGCTGATTGACCGGACGATAAGTCAAGTGTCTGGTAGGAGGTGCGATAAATCCAGTTGCTGTGACCTATTTAATAATGTTGACGTTCATTCTGTGTAACCAGGGGCGCAACCAGTACGTTGAAGTTGTTAGGGTCCAAAATATTAGTTAGGCTGAAAATTGGTTTGTCTGCCCTCAAATTTTGGTAGGGTCGAATACCAGTGGCTTGATTTTGGTAGGGTCCGGACCCGCCCGACCCATACATCGATTGCGCCAATGTGTGTAACCTACACAAACATTAAGACTGCATAGAAAACAGACTCAATCTTCACATTCACCATAACTACAGATAAATAAATACTGTAATTCTTCACATTCACCAAACTACAGGTAAATAAATACTGTACTTCTTCACATTCACCAAACTACAGGTAAATAAATACTGTACTTCTCATTCACCAAACTACATGTAAATAAATACTGTACTTCTTCTCATTCACCAAACTACAGGTAAATAAATACTGTACTTCTTCTCATTCACCAAACTACAGGTAAAAAATACTGTACTTCTTCATATTCACTAAGCAACATATAAATAAATACTGCACTTAATTCAAATTCTCATTCATTATTATTATTTTATAAAATAAATAACCAGCTTTTAGGCCTACTCTTATTTTTTCTTTTTTTAATAGGGTCGAGAATAACCAAACAGATTTATAACGGGTCGAGAATAACCAAACAGATTTATAATGGGTCGAGAATAACCAAATAGATTTATAATGGGTCGAGAATAACCAAACAGATTTATAATGGGTCGAGAATAACCAAACAGATTTATAATGGGTCGAGAATAACCAAACAGATTTATAATGGGTCGAGAATAACCAAACAGATTTATAATGGGTCGAGAATAACCAAACAGATTTATAATGGGTCGAGAATAACCAAACAGATTTATAATGGGTCGAGAATAACCAAACAGATTTATAATGGGTCGAGAATAACCAAACAGATTTATAATGGGTCGAGAATAACCAAACAGATTTATAATGGGTCGAGAATAACCAAACAGATTTATAATGGGTCGAGAATAACCAAACAGATTTATAATGGGTTGAGTATAACCAAACAGATGTATAATGGGTTGACAATAAACAAGCATATATATATATAGATGGGTTGAGAATAAACAAAACCCTGTGTTTATACTCTATAGTAGTCTATAGCTATATATTAAGGCTGCTAGTAAACCACAATTAACTCGCGATTTACGCCTTAAAAAATGATGCGGTCAAAATTTTTAACACAACGCCTAAATGCGTTAAATTGATCCAAATGCTTTTACTTCGGAGTTTCAAAGATAATTTAGAAAAATCCGTAAATAACCCACTGATCTAATTCTATTTAACAGAAATGTGCAGTTCGCAGTTCAGCAGCAATGGGTTTTATTTTAGATCTCTTGTTATTATTCATATATTTCGGCACAGTTTGGTTATTTTCGAGAAGTAGTGAATGATTTATATTAAACTTAACTAGCCGTCCCGCGGCGTAGCATACACCTCATATCCAATCAATATAATTACTGTAATTATATTTTTAAATAAGCAAACAAACAAAATAACAGGCTGACATCTTCGGAAAAAATACATGGTATGCAAAGTTGAACTTTGACCTATCATGTGCAGACTTTATGGTCACTATCTGGTACCTTCCAGCAACTTGTTTTTTTAATTTATTGTTTTTTTTTCATTCAGTTTCTAACAAACATATTTCGGGGGGGGGGGGGGGTTAATTTGCATTGCTTTTTTTTTTTTGGTTTGCAACAATTCGCTTTGTGTCTGCCTCAATCCACCCCTTTCCCCATTACACTATAGTGTTATTTTTTTTAGACTTGCTCAACCCAGCTTAAGTTTCTTTAAGTATAATCTTCATCCTACTGTACCTACACTATTCAGCACAGATAGATGTTGTGTAATGCGTACATATTCTGAAACAGTTACCATTTGCTTGTAATCTATATTAATACACCATTTTTTTTTATTCTCAAAATGGAAATAGGTCAATATTACTTTATTCTTCACACATAATTGTATTATTAAATGTGTTTTATTTTTTTTTACAATAATCAGTTGACATTACAACGTTATTTTATGTACAGCATTTCCTCATTTTACGCGGTTAAACGGATACAGAATTTACCACGACGGGGGATAAATGAAATAGCTTCGTATTTAGAGCACATAAAAACATGATTACGACCAAACAATAATGTTTTAAAAATTACTGGAGCTGTCTAGACATGAAATAGTATTGTACAACCACCATTGTGCTCGTATTGCTTACTATATTTCTCAAAATAAAAGGACAAAAGTTCATATTAGAAATTAAAATAATCTGGTTTTGTAAAAGAAATCAGAAAACAACGCGCTTGCTGTGACGAATTCGGGAATTCCACAAATCTATACAGGCTGGTGAAACAACGCGAGTTGTTGTCTGTGACAATTCGCTTTGTGTCTGCCTCAATCCTCCCCTTCCCCCAGCACACTATAGTGTAATTTTTTTAGACTTGCTAAACCAAGCTATAATTAGTCTTGCAGGCTGTTGTAATAAACTAATAATTACTGTAATTATTTTTTTTAAATAAGCAATCAAACAAAATAACAGGCTGACATACATTTGTAATGCGCCATACACATTTATAATTTACTTAATAGTGATTTTTCCCAAAACAGCAGCACAAAGAAATCAAAACAAAAGATTTCACCATATCTAATATTTTATTGTCTACACTTCAACGTTGAATGAGTTCTCTTGACTCACTTTGTAGTCTAGACATGAAATCAGAAAACAACACGAGTTTGACGTATTCGGGAGTTCCACAATCTATAAATAGTCTTGCGTCTTCTCAAAGATGAGAATTATATATATATATATATATATATATATATATATATATATATATATATATATATATATATATATATATATATATATATATAGTCACTGATCAGAACAACCACGAAATAAAACACGGGAACTGTCTTGTTAACGTAAAATTATAGCCGCTGCGTGACCAAGTAATTTATTTCATTGTTTGACCCTGAAAATTACAAATTACAAATTAAATATCTACGGAAGCCCATAAGCCCAAAGTTTCGATATTTTTATTTATTTTGATTAAACAAGATTATGTAATAAAATAAAAGAATAAAACTGATTCATAGGCAGCCTCACAATGTTTCGAATTCTTTGACATTCTATTGACTAGGAAGCAAGCATCTTCCAGTATAGAGTGAAGTGTGGCAAAATATGACAGGGATGGAGGGGAGGGAGGTTGATACGTGTCATGAGTTTGGAATCTACATTCAAGTGACAAAATACTCGTTTGCAAGTGTTGTTGATAAATAAACAACAACCTTACATCACTTGAATTGATTGGATAACTAAGTTCATAGAATATCCAATAGCTTGATAGATATGTTAGTATTAACAATAACTTTAATTATCTCTTTCCTAAAATGAATTGTTCATTGCGCCATTGTTTTGATAGCATTTGATGACAAACTTGTTTGAATACAAATAAATGTAATATTAATTTGCGATAAAAAATAATTATTCGTTAATTTTAATCATTTTTTAAATCACAAAAACGGCTTTATTATTGATACATTCAAAAAGATGCTTTTATGTTTAGATTCAGAAATTGTATTAAAATGAAAGTTAATTGAATTATTTTTTGTATAATTTAGTGTCATTTTTCTGAGAAAAATGAAAGCATAATGAAAGCATACTTTGACTCTATATACGAAAGAACAACTCAAAGCTCAGCGCAAGAAATGTTAAAACATGTCTGCTTATCTATTTTTTACTATAATAAAAAGGTGTTTTTGTCTTGAAAAAGGAATATTTTGAGAATCTTTTATATAGTTCACCTTTGAGTTCCGTATTCTTAGTTCTTTAATTATTTTTCCTCTTATGCCCATAGACAATGGTTCACTTGAAAACCAAATTCAGATTTAGTCATCCTGTTAGAACATTTTTTTTAAAATTAACAATTATAATCCTGCAATAAAATCTTGCGTTTTTGTATCCAAATCCAATGAACTGTTTGTCAATCATTTTTAAAAGCTGTTGCTTCATGAACATGTCTATTGATCATCGCCTTAAATAGTTACCTAAGCCCATTTCTTTGCGAAGCCACTGACTGGTTTCATGAACATGTCTAGTGATCATAGCCTTAACTAGTTACCTAAGCCCATTTCTTTGCGAAGCCACTGATTGGTTTCATAACGTTAAGCTAACGTTGTTGTAAGCAATATAATCGTTAGAAAAAAATCACTGTCGAAAATTAGGCATGAACTTAAAATATTCTGTTTATGTCGCGGCACATATAACACCGTCTCCGTTTAGGCATCGAATAATACAATTTGTTCTTTCATCTATTTCTTTTCTTATACTGTCTATCTGTATGTCTGTCTATCTGTATGCTGTCTATCTGTATGTCTGTCTATTGTCTCGCTTATCTATCTGTATTTCGAAACTATTATTAATTCATTCTGTATGTAAATGTTTTTATACATTTATGCCTATCGCTTTAATTAGTATCAATCCACTGGAGTTGCTCACGACTTGGGCAGGGGGGGGATCTGTAAAATTTTGTCTGGGGCCCTCGTAAATCTAATCTCCCCCCTTCCCACTGTATCAATAATGTGTATGCCTTTATCAAGCTGTCACGTCATGTGGCTATGTGTGTTTGTTTACCTACCCATGGACTCATTTTTCTCTGTTTATTTGAAACGTTGATTTTTTTTTAAAACATCCCTGCCCCCGATCTTCCAATCCAACATATGTTTCCCCAAACAGACTTCTATCAAGCTGTTATGTTATCGATCAATCAAACAAGTAAAAAAACAATTTCCCCATTTCAGCAGTATTTAATATTGATCTTTTGATATCACAGATAATAAACTCAATTTAATTGAATGTCAATGTGTAGTAACAGTAGTGTAGCTATCAAGGCCGGATTTAGACTTGATGAGGCACTAAGCTATTTGAGATCTTGGGCCCTTTATAAGACCAGATATTATATTTCAGTGCCAAATTTAATCTTCGGATACCTAGAGGGTTAAGACTTACAATTAAGAAGCTTATAGATGGTGAAATAATACACTTTAATAACCACTGTAATTGGAAATAACTCACTTTCTCGATGGTTTAGAAATAATTATAGGGTCCGATGGGTTAGTTTTTTGTTTGTTGATTTTATTTGCATCTATTTCATTTTAAATGTTGTTATATCACACACACACACGTACACTTTACGTACACACACGCATATCTATTTTATGTTTATATCAATCTAAAACCTGTAATTTTTCTGATGACGCGATTTCTTTCATTTGCAGTTTTAGAGTTACCTCCCTTGTTTCGGTGTACTGTTTACATTTTTGTGGACGACACACAAAAAAAATGTCACTACTATATCGGGAAAATCACATTCAAACTTGAAACAACTCCATGACTATAGCATTTGTTAAAAATACCTAGAATATTTCATGAACAGTCCATTTATTACTTCAAGTTGTTGTTTTGTAACGTAAAATATATATTTAATGATAATATTGAAACAAAAAAATTATCTTAAATGACTTGAGACTATTATTAAAATAATAATTATTAGGCACTTGTTACGGGACCGACCGTTCGGTTTCCGTATTTTTTTTACCCGGGTACCAGCCGTAGATAATATTGCTCCACACCCTATCCCTAACCCTATCCCTAATCCTGAAAAAAAAATTATATATGTCATGTTCCTTATACCCTAATATAATGGTCACGGTCGGTCCGTAACAAGTGCATAATTATTATTAAAAGTCCATACCCGGTGAAATAAAAATATATAAAAAAAATATGCTTCATTGAAAATATTCATATTGCCAAAATCTTTATTAAAATGTATACTATATGACTATTCCTTAGACCAGCGGTCATCAACCTAATCCTGACCTGAGATCCGTGGACATCTTTAGACTTTTTACCGTAATAAAAGTCTATAGCAATTTATTCATTACTTTATTTGTTTATAAAAATTATTTAATTAAAATTTTTAAAGTAATACATTAAAGTATTGAAAATTATAATGTTTGCTAAAAAAACCAATCCACCAACTGTACAATGTCAATGTTGTTATGAAATAAACTAGGGAGCGACCGATATGCCTTTTTACCGATAGTCTGATACTGATATTTTCCCCCAGCATTTTTACAGATACCAATATTTTCTTTTTAATCAACAACCCATGTTCACCCCTTCCCTGTCATATTTTATAACACTTCGCCCACACATAAGTCTTGTTTACTCCCCCCCCCCCCCAAACTTCCCATCCCAAAAAAAATACACACAGATGTTCACTAATTGTATCATTCAAGGTCATACATTACAATTAAGAAATGCCAATCCTATTGTTTCAAGGTCATATCGCTGATGTAATTTTATGCAGACATGACAGTTTCTCTGTACAGGTTTTTTTTTCCCTTTTTTTAAAAATCTTGTCTGATCTGGTTATAAAATTGGGTTATTTACTGATTTTTTTCTTCTGCAACTCTGTTGTGAAAAAAAAACAATGTATCGGCAGCCAAAAAACGGCCAGTCCGATAGTTAACCTATAGTGCCAATATCGGTTCGACTATCGGTCGCTCTCTACAAAAATCGGCCGATCCGATATTAACCGATAGTGCCAATATCGGGTCCGATACCAATACAGTCCGATTATCGGTCGCTCCATCAAATGAATACCTTTTGATTAAATAGAATTAATAGAATCTTTGAGATGTAACTCCTGCATTTGGTTGTGTTGCAAGACAACTGGTATTCTGTTAATAAAATTGGAATGGAATAGTTTAACCATATTTGCTTTTTCTCATTTTGGGCAATGCTTTTGTTAAATATTCAATATCCTAATTTAACAAGTATTCGAAAAATGTCATATATTTCTAATACTCGATACAAGCGCGCCCTTGGGTGCGGAAAAGAGCTCACTTGAGGCAGTGTGTGCCAAGATTAGGCTCTTTGAGCGAACTCTGTGATTCTCAAGTTGGGACAATGGGGTGATGGGCAGAAATGTCTGCTGTCAGATGGAGCGGCCATCCAAAACTGACCCGTGGTGGGGGCTCAGGAGGATCGAGCAGGCACTAATTGTCCAGTTTCGCACTGGGTATTGTCTTTTAGGTGCGTTCTTTGGCAGGTTAAGGCCCAATGTCGATTCCCTTTGCTAACACTGCAGAGAAGTGGAGGAAACTGTGGATCATGTGCTTTTTCAGTGTCCCGGGCTGGCAGACCACAGGGTGGACCAGTTGGGTAGCTCGCTTGCCATTGGCCTTTATGGCAGTCTCCAGATGTTGAGGGGCATAGTGATTTTGATCTCACGGGCTCTAAGAGACTAAGTCTCAGACCGCAGTTATCACTGAGAGAGTTCAGAGAAAATACTTGAAATAAAAAATCCTCAGATCCGAGAATAATAATTTGGCCGTGTATGTTACTATCTATTGAGAAGCTTTTGGGAAAGCAAGTTGTCTAGAAACGTCATGAAATTCATATCTCAATCCTGGAATTGAAAACAAGAATCCAAAATCTATTAACCTATTCTAGACAAGCGGATGTAAATGCCACTTTAAAATATATAATACTTACTTTATTTTGTGAAAACTAAAATACCTTTTAATAATGTAAATAATGCTGTGATTTGAAAACTTTTATATATTATTATGTTAGACATACATTTCTTAGTATATAAAATGGAAGCTCTCTGATCATAATATCTACAAACAATTTATTTAAGCAAATATGTACAGAGGGGGAGGGGGGTCAGTGGACTTAAAAATGTGTATATTGGGGTACATGAGGTCAAAAAGGTTGCCGACTGCTGCCTTAGATCATACAAATATTTTTAGAGTTAATGTTGACTAAAAAGTGTTTAGAGGATTGGATTGTTTAAAAATATTTTGTTACATTTATATATCTTTCAGTAGATCAATGAATTTATTAGTGTCCAAGTATACATTGTTGTTTAATTTAGCAATGAAAAGAGTTTTGCCTTTCCATAAATTCAAGAGACAAAATGGGGCTCATATTTTTTATATACATTTTTTTTAATCTATACTCCATATTGTTTGGCTTTTGTTGGTAAAGATTGTATAAAATATAAAAAATAGCATGCAAGACTAAAAAAAACTGCAGAGCTCTGCACAGTAACAAAATGGTGCTATTCTTGACACCATAATCTCTAACTACAATTTTCCCTTTTATTTAAACACTATTCTCCTGACATAGTTGACACTTTTTACTAAGTGGTAAAATGATTTAACAGAAGCTGCTGAGCCAAGAGAACAGATATTAACTAACGATTGGCTAACGTTTGTAATTTCTGTATATTACGATATGTCTTATTAAACAAGAAAATAGGGAAAGAGTTACCCTTTAGTTTCCCCATTACCACTGAAACTACCTAACACCTATTCTGTCAATTTTTTTAAATCGCCCTAAATTAATGATATGGATAATAAAACTCTGGTATACAAAGTTTAAATTTAAGTACTGTCTGTCCATAATTTAGCTATTTTATTGTTATCAGAAGTAGTGAAGTAGTATGTGTGAAGTCCCTTTAAGGATGAGATGTTTATCGCTTAGATCCTATCCTGTAATCCACTATTGGGATGATTTTATGATGCCCTTCTTTCATCCCAACTATGGCCATGGGGACAACACGGGAGACATAGGTAGGTGACTGGACTCACCGGGAGTCTAACCCATAACCCACAGCATGTGGATTGGATTGGGCTACAGCATGAAGTTCTGGCCAAATACTATTAATAATTAAGCCTACAAATATTTCAAAAGTAAATTATTCATTTTTCATCGCTTAGCCCTTGTAATTTTTTTATTG
Organism: Bulinus truncatus; assembly: GCA_021962125.1. Taxonomy (NCBI): domain Eukaryota; kingdom Metazoa; phylum Mollusca; class Gastropoda; family Planorbidae; genus Bulinus; species Bulinus truncatus. The sequence goes on along the minus strand of JAGDYQ010000016.1, from coordinate 8,074,128 downwards.
CTTTAGTAATCAAATTTTACAAATGTATTACTATTTGTTATTCATATTTTGAAAATTAAATTCAGCTCTAAGCACTGTGGGTAACATTTGAACAATGTCTATTTTGAAAATGGCTGCTCATGAAATTGTTTACTATTTTTTTCTATATAGAAATAGTCATGTGACATACTATATTTAATTACTATTATTTTCATGCCAGATAGTATCAATATAATATGGCTGAAGGATCAACTCCTGCTAAGAAATTAAAAACAGAACATTCTTCCCTACCAGAGTGCCCATATGGTGTGAATTGTTATCGCAAGAATCCAAAGCACTTTGAAGAATTCTTTCATTCCAAAGCTCAAAAAGATTCTGAAGTATCTCCATCTGATGAAAAATCAGAATCGACAGATGTATCATCAAAACAGATTCCTGTTCCCGATTCTTCTTTACCTCTGTGCAAATATGGAACTAGCTGCTACAGGAAAAACTTACTTCATTTTGCTGAATATTCTCATCCAATTTCTGGACCAACAAAAGATACTAATAGCAGTGACACTGATGTCATTTCTTCTCCAGTGGTAATACAGGTCTGTCTGTTATCATAATTGATACTTGGAAAAAAAATAATACATGTAGTACCAATTATATTGATATATAACTCTTTCAATCTATGAGTATTAGAAGATCTAAGGTGTTCAAATAAGTTAAATCTTCATTGTAAGTAGTGATGGGATGATAAGATGATACCAGAATTTCTAATGATGCTGATTCAATTAGAATTCTTCAATTTCTGAATTCCCTTTTTGAAACCAATTCCTTTATTTTAAAGTTTCATTAAAATAGAAACCAAATATAGTTTAATAATGGCTTATTTTCTATAATGCACAATGCTTTGTAGCTTTAAATTTTGGTAAAATATTCAGCTTTAGATAAAGACCACAACCTTTGGAATAAATCATAAATATAGAGCTTTAATTGAAATAATAATTCTAATGGCTAAAGCCTTACAAAAAGTACAGATTCTCAATTCTAATGAATCATCCCATCACTAATTGCAATAATGTAACATAATATAAAACTTGTTCTTTTTATTTTTATATTTAATTTCAAATAATTTTCGAATGAAATTAGGAATCATTTTTTACCTTAAGGGGATTTAAATAAAAGCTTATTTTTTTATATTTTTCAAATATTCTTTTTTACATTTTATGCTTTATATTTTTAAAATTTGTTATTGTTTGTAAAATGTATACAATCTAGCTAAGTTAGGCTAAAGTGTGCAAAATTATACTAAAACTGTGCACAGTTGTTGTTCGGTAGGCCTCTAGTATGATTTGATAATATAACCTTTTTCTGTATTTAAGAATTTAATTCGTTGACTCAAAAATGTTAATTTATTGTCATCAAGACTATATATGTATTCACTTTTATAGCATTCTTACTACATGAGCACCAAAATTGACTTTTAAGACTTACAGAAAAACACAATCATCCACAATCATCCACAGAGAGCGAAACTAAATTAAAGCTTTTTAAAAATAGCTGTAACATTTCTATAGTATACACAATTTTTTATATTTCCCTAAATAAGATGGATAGTGACTATTATTTTTGTGGGTGTCTTTAAAATAACAACTAGGAGACACTGAAATCAGTTACTGTTCGACTAAATTTATACTTTTTGTTCTAAAGATATAAAAACAAAACAACTGAAATAGTTAAAAAATAATTTATTATTATATTATTCATCTTTTAAAAAATTGCTATTATTTTTTGTGATTATAATATAATTTAGTTTTTGTTTTGTGATTGTAATATAATTTAGTTATTGTTTTGATTTGTTTTTTTTTGCTTTTAAGGAATTAACGGAAGCAAAAAACCATTTAAATAAAGGAATGTCTCTTGTTAAGAAATTCTCGCAGATGACAGAAATTGAGCGTAAAGAACTAATTAAAAAAGCAATTGAAGAAAAACTTCGTTTAGAACAAGAACTTGAAAATACAAAGAAAATTGTAGCTGAGAAAGATAAGGAACTTAATCAGCTACAGAAACAGGTACATTTATGAAAGCATAAAAATTGTATCACTGTCCTTTCAGCAGATTGCATTTTGATGTATATTAGAGGATTGTTTGATTCATGTAGTTGGAGTATTGATATATTAGAGAGAAAAACAATTAAATATGATTTTTAGGCACTTGATATAAAAAATGGATAATTCAATTTTAGTGAATCATTGGTAGATTATTAACTTAAACTGTTACTGTTGCTGTATATTGCAACTATTATTATACTTTATACTAAACATTTGAAACCTGAAAAATTTCAACATTTCTACTCAAATATTTCACTGTTCAAACATGGTTACATAGCTTGGCTTCTCAAAACTTTGTCCTATGTTATATTGTCAACTAGATAAAGAGTCCCATTGTGTGAGAGTGTTTATTCAAATTTCTCAAGTATTGGATGATTAGTCTGTGACTAAAACTTAGGACCATTGTCTATCCAGTGTTGTGTGCTGGAAATGATATAGAAGTAGGGATTGTCGGTTTTCAAAAACTGATGGCGAAAAACTGTTTTTTTTATGAAAGTCGAAGCATTTGACAACCGGTTTTTCGGGCTTTAAAAGCCCGTTTTAGCTTATAACTTAACAATTAGCAAAAAATGTTGATACTTTCTACTAAATTACAGAGAAATCTGGGAAACTGAATTTCCAATGAATTCCCTCCTCTGTCCGACCTGTGTACATTGTCATTGATAGAAAGTAACTATTGAACAATACAAGAGAGAAGGTGTGACCAAGTGGTTCAGGGGTAATTTGAGGGGGGAGGGGAGGGTATATACACACAGAGAGATTTATTGCATCCGTTGTTTACTTGACCTGGAAAGAGGGCTAAATTCAAGTCGTTTACTAATTTCACAGAACAACCAATGATTTTTTCAGCAAACGAATTTAGTGTTGACTTGCGGGAAGCATACGAATTGAAATGGGGGGGGGGGTAAATAATCGGTATCTCCCTAGCTCATTACTAAACAATAAACAGAATGATGCTATTGTTTTCAAGTTGACTAAATTTATGTTCGCCATCCAACTCCTCCACCACCGTCGTAAAGTCGCTGTAATGACTAGTGTAACTAATACATCTCAGGGATGGGAGGGGGGTAGGTGGAGAGATAATTGTGTGGAGGGGCGAGGAGTGAATTTAGTTCAACAGTGGAGGAATTTTTTGAAACGGGCACTCAATGTGGGTCCATAGAGTTGCAGAGGTGTCTGTGTACTGTGTCACATATAATGTTAGAAACTTAGAGGATGAGAGAGAGAGAGAGAGAGGGAAAGACAGAAAGTATATACCATGAGTAGAAAGAGAACCGCAATATCTATAGACTATATATAAATAAGCTCTATACTGAGGTCTACATCAGAACGGCTGATTTCAGGAGTGGTCTGTGTGCGGCAAACCAAACCTCATGGGGTTGACAGTATAATATAAATGAAACACGAGGAAGAATTAAGTCTTATTCGTGACTGCCAAATAAAGTTGAACAGTTCAAAGGTCATGATAGAAATTTGTTTAGTTATAAAGCAGTTTAAATGAATATATATGTACCCAGTAGACAGTAGTAGTACTTTTACTGTCATATTGATAATTTTTTTCTTGTATTTATTGTTTTACGTAAAAATTGGTTGACATAATTACATTATACTTTATTCTTTCTCATACACGTTAATTAAATATGACATACATTGAAAATAATTATTGCGAGAATGCTTAAAATATCTGCTATTTCACTTATTTTATAGTAAAACCGAAAACCTGAAATTGACCTTCGACAACCAGTTTTTTTTTAAAAGTCGGTTTTTGTATAAACCCTATATAGTAGTGACCTGACTGCACAGATGAATAACTGGAAGGTTGACCCTTTGACTTTGAGAATTCCAGTCAAGTGTATTACAGTAATTAGTGAGAATTTAGAAGTCCAATAGTTGACTTGACAGGCTAGTAGTGATGGACGGCAGTCGAAGTTAAAGTGAAATAAGTTTTCTTGGACTTTTTTAATAGAGTTGTAGAGTTAATCTGTGCAGTACTTCATTGAGTTAGAGACATTGGAATTAAGAATTGGAATTAAGGATGATACAAAAACTGACTTTTTTAAAAAAAAAAGGTATTTGAAGGTCAATTTTCGGTTTTATCGGATATCTAAAGCATTTCAGCCAGTTTTGAAATCAGCCTTTGCGATGTAGACTTTTGAAAACTTGACATTTAAGAACACAGAATTAAGAACAAACTATCATAACTTGTTGAATGAAAATAATTTTTTATATAAACTTATACATATAACAATTCTTTTCTTTTCGCTCCTGTTATTCACTTTTTCTCTAACTTGATTCATGCACTCAAACCTTTCATCCTCCATCCCTACACATCTTTCATGTTCTCTTTGCAATAAAATCTTCAATATAGTGTTATTTTCTCTCAGTTAAACAATGGTTTGCTGATGTTGGATGGAGAACAAGAAGCATTGAATAAAGACACCACCACATACTTTTCTTTGTATCCTGAAAGAGCATATAAAGAAGGATCTGCTAGCCAGATTCACTTCAGATTGGCTGAATCACAGTTTTACCGCCTTTTGACTGGTGATGTATCTGCGTCGTATGTATATCTATATTCTTTTTTATTATAATAAAGGCAGTAGGACTATCATTCATTTAAATATTTCAACAGAATGTCAAAAAGTGTGCTATGTCTTTAAAAACAAATGAAGCAGTAAGTTTTGAAATTAGACAGAAAGTAAAATTGAATTTTTAAAAAAAAATTTGGTTAATTAAATTTGTTTTACTTATAACTTTAAATTATATTCATTTTATTTTTGCAGGATACGTGTTTTAAAAGTGGATTATGTTGTGTCTCCAAAAGTTGTCAAGAGATTTAGGTTAGAAGAGCGACTTGAACTTAATCACAAACATAAGTCTTTGGATTGTAAGGCTGTAAACTATAGATCAGAAACATTTATAAAATGCCCTAAAGAATAAATAATAAAACATATGAAGTTAGGTCTAGACCACGTGTCGGCAACCTGTGGCTCACTAGCCACATGCGGCTCTTTCAATGTCGAGTTGGGGCTCTTTCGATGTCAAGTTGCGGCTCTTTCGATGTCAAGTTGCAGCCTTCCAGTTCCATGTGCAAATAATAATAATTATATTATTTTATATCCCCAATCCTAATCAAATACCACAATTTGAAACAACAATTTTAGTGGCACTTTATAAACTGAGAAAATTGTAAATTATAACTTTTGGCTCTTCCGTCTCAAAAGATTGCCGACCCCTGGTCTAGACTAAATTGATTGATGTATTTAGAGTGTATTTAATAAATTCAATTATTTAGATAGCTAGTTTATTTATCCAATTATTTAGATAGCTAGTTTATTTAATTGATTATTTAGATAGCTAGTTGTTTTAATTAATTATTTAGATAGCTAGTTTATTTAATTAATTATTTAGATAGCTAGTTTATTTAATTAATTATTTAGATAGCTAGTTTATTTAATTAATTATTTAGATAGCTAGTTTATTTATTCAATTATTTAGATAGCTAGTTTATTTAATCAATTAGGGGCTGTCCATAAAGTACGTCACGCTATTTTTGACAATTTTTGACCCCTCCCCCCCCCTTGTCACAAATCTCGGGACCCCCCCCCCCCCCCCCCCCAAAGTACGTCACACTTTCGAAAAAATTTTTTAATTAACAACTTATTAAAATTTAACCGAAAAATTAAATCGCACTTCACTATTAAACTGCCTTAAAATATATATAAACATTAAAAGAACTATCAGATTATTAAATGACTTTAATTGTCGAATAACTTATTGTCAACAGTTGTCACAGTTATTCTTTGAAACAGTAACTCTATCAATTGAATTTGAAAACAAACATCATTTATCTGCTACCTTTTCATTTACAATGGGTGAGGTCAACTTTGAGATAATCTTCCGATTATGCATTCTATTGACACAGGATAAGAAGTAGATTAGCGAAACTTGACCTCAACCAGTGATTAAATAATAAAGATGGAAACAAAACAATGCGACTAAAAAAAAGGACTAGATTGACAAATAATGTGAACAGCTCTGGTGCTATATTGAATATGTTTATAGTGGGCCTGTGAATTATGTTTAATTAAAAACAAGCAATTAAGCCTGTTCCATTCTGGACACAGGACGTGTTAGCGCATTTTCATGTTATGTATCAGTACGTTTGTTATCTTTCAGTAAATATTTGTAAATTTTGGAAATGTTTATAAATTCAATTGTGTAATGCATATATCTGAAAAAAGATATTAAAAGGACAAGTAAGTCATGTTGAATAACTGTTACAAAAATAAATAATGATTACGCCCCTTTGATTAGCTTTTATTATTTATATTTAAAATATAAGCAAAACGGTACATAACAAACTCTAATATTTTGGCCCTGAGAGGTCAAATCGCGAAATGGACTTTTGATGTACACTTGGCAGGCCAAGACCTACACAATGATATATACATCATGGGTCTAGGACTTATGGTTGCTGAGATATAGGGCGGTCCATTATTAATATAGCTTATATAGTAAAAAACGGTACTTTATAAGGCCCCTTTTACGGCCCTGAGAGGTCAGATCGCGAAATGGAAAAAGTCATTTCTTGGCAGGCCAAGACCTACAAAATGATATATACATCTTGGGTCTAGGACTTATGGTTGCTGAGATATAGGTGGTCTATTATTAATATAGCTTATATAGTAAAAAACGGTACTTTATAAGGCCCCTTTTACGGCCCTGAGAGGTCAGATCGCGAAATGGAAAAAAGCTATTTCTTGGCAGGCCAAGACCTACAAAATGATATTTACATCATGGGTCTAGGACTTATGGTTGTTGAGATCTAGGGTGATGACAGACTGACAGACAGACAGACAGACAAAACGGGGACAATAGAGCATTTTTTTTCGAAAATGCTCTAAAAATATTCACTAGACATCATCCATCCATGGTAAAGTGAAGTGTTCATCCACAGTTACGACTGACATAAATCTTTCCCCATCATTGTTTCCTGGAAGGATAGTTGCAGACAGATCAACTTCATCCTCATCTAGCCACTCAACATCCTCTGAATGTGCATTTTCCATTCTGCCAATAATTGCCATGAGTTCTCTTTGCCTTCTAGCAGCGATTCTCAAAGGACGGAGGCGTTTTATCTTAGTTGATTCTGGAAAATTTGGGGTTGGCACATTCTCCTGGGGGACGGGTGGTCGAGTGGTGTAGAGCTTGACTGTCGACTGGAGGGTCCCGGATTCGAATCTCAGTGAGAACCTTAGGACTTTTTATAAGGTCCTGGTGAAAGCCCCCAAGTCCACCCAGCTTTAAATGGGTACCTGACTTTATGTTAAGGGAGTAAAGGCGGCTGGGCGTTGTGCAAACCACACAATCCCTTCATAAGCCTAGGTTATAGAAACAGATGAATTCTACACTTCATCTGCCCCGATGGCCCGAGCTCTGTGTTATCCTGTATGTTTCTTCAACATTGTTTGTGAGGCAAAGTATAAGTGACACACTTTGCAAATTCAATCATGTAAGCTGGTCTGTAAAGATGGAAAATAAAGATCATATGGTTGCACTTTAAAAACTCCTGTTGATCTTGGCATAATGTCATCAAATTTGAGAGTTTGTGCCACAAACAATGAAGGAAATTTATGAGCATCTGCATCTGCTCTTTCTGAAGCTCTGAGTCCATCAGTTGTTTGGTTGATTGGGATTGGATTTGGAGGAGGAAATAATCTCGAAGGTAAAACGTTGAAAAATGAGCGCCGCACTTTATCGCAACATTTTATGTCCTGACATTTCACAATTTGAGTGAAGTATTGGCTGGTGCGAACATGATGGTCAAACCATTCTTATCCTTCGACATCAGTCCTGCTGCATCCAATTCAGATTTCTCAGGGTTGATATATTCTGCAACTGTTGGAAATTGGTCAACAATCACATGCGACCAGATTTCAGCTAAAGTTTCACCTGCAAACTTGAAGTTTATTCTTTCCAAATCCTCCTTTATCGTTCTGCCCTGCGAATCAAAGTGACTGCCATAATGTTCATTTGGCAATATGACACCAGACAGTTCTCTGCTAAATGGAGCCATTCGACGTTCCACGCGATTATAAGCACTTCTTCCTGGTGCACTGGTTGCAAGGAATAAGGCATCAAGATTATTTTAACGAAGTGATGGATTGCAACTTCAATTACTTTTTTGTATTTATAATACAAATTCCAAATTTCTTGATCAGTGATATAATTATGCAACAGACAACAAAGAAATAATAACACAAGGCTTCGCAATAGTATATTAGCGCTCCTAACTAGCATGAGGAATTGTGAACAACACATTGAAAAGATATGCATTTCATGCTATTTTGACATAAAACTAATTCAAGTGTTTCACAAAATTTTTCTAGAATTATTTTTAAAACTATTACATTTTACTAAAAAAAATAAAAAAATAAATTAGAAAGAAAATTAAAAATATATAAAAAATGTGACGTCACACTTGGCCTGACCCCCCCCCCCCCGGTCACAAACTGTCACACTTTATTATACCCCCTCCCCCCCCCCCCCTTGGAGTGTGACGTACTTTATGGACGGCCCCTTATTTAGATAGCTAGTTTATTTAATTAATTATTTAGATAGCTAGTTTATTTATATCATTTGTAGAAAACTTTTGATCCTTATTGATAACATAAATATTGACTTATTACCAGTTAATTAGATTGTAAAGTAAAACTTTGTAGATTTTAACCTGTTTAATCACAGACAATGTCAAGAAAATTTGAAAAAGACAAGAGGAGAATCTTTTTCTTATCCAATTCTTGGTTTTCATGGAACTGATCAGAAAAATATAAAACCTATTTGTGAGAATGGTTTTAAAGCACCAGGTAAGAAAGTTCTGTTGTTTAATGTTAACAGGTGCTTAGGGTAGGACCATTTTATTCTGTTGCTAGTTAGTTTATAAATTAGTCACTCAAACATTCATTCATTTCTTTTTTTCCAAAACCTTCTTAACCAGATTTAAGAAAAAGTTTGAATTGTGAAAATGAAATACAAAAGATAAATCCAAATAATTACTATATAGAGAAGTGAAATCTAATAAGAAAAACCCACTAGTGTGATTTAAAAAATACAACGTAATGTTTTTAAAATATTTTAAAAATATAAAATTGGTTTTTTATTTTGTGTTTGTGTTGTGTAAAATGAGTTAATTCTGCAAAGTAAAATGAGTTCATTCTGCGAGGTGAAAAAGCAGTCATGGTGATGCACTGAGTTTTTTTCAGTTGTATTTAAAAATAGAAGCAACACAGTAATATGAAATTTTGTGTTAATGGTGATCAGGTGGGGGCTCTCTGTAATGCGGTGCTTAGATTTATGCTGCTCTTAATGAGTCAGTTTTGTCTATAATTTAATTAATTTAGTCAACTATATCTTGAAATATAGACCGTGGTGTGCTTTAGTCAACTATATCTTGACATATAGATCATGGTATGGCTCTTTAAAAATCCACAATTGCCATGTCTCAAGCCCTAGAAGAGTAAGGAGGGGGTGCATAGGGCTAGCAACCCATCCCATAAAAACACAACTGCTACCAAAACTAAAGCAATACACATAGATGAATCTTCAGGCTGAAATCAGGAAGAGTCCTCTGATGAGGACCTTGTGATGCTGGTTGGGGAAAGCTACATGGAACTTGCTGACTAGTTGCTTTCTGACATTGAAGTCAAAAACAAAATTAGGAACATGGAATGTCAACACCATGTTTTAAACAAGAAAGGCAGCATAGATTGCAAGAGAAGTGACTAAGTATAAAATCCAGATACTAGGTATATCTGAGTCGAAATAGAACGGAGCAGGTAGAACAACATTGACAAGTGGAGAAACCGTAACATACTTGTGCCATGCTGAGAAAAACCATGATCAGAGGGATTTGCCATGATGTTATTATCCCTTGCAACAAGAGCCCTTATGGAATGGCACCCAATCTCTTCAAGCCCATGACAGCTTGTTATAATTCCAAACAGAGGAACATCACAGTAATACTCACCAACTAATAACGCAGACTAGGAGAGCAAGAAAAATTTCTAATATCAATAGCAATCTACTTTAAATGAAACTCTCACATAGGACTTAAAAATTCTGATGTATTGGATTAGATTTTATGTTCAAAAAAACTTAATGGCTTATTGATCAAAATATATTGTTGATTCAGTTTGCACAATTTTTTAATTTCTTAAGGATGGTGTAATTCTCTTTTTATAAAAAGTTTACAACAAATAACATTCATAGACATTAATATTTTTATATATATATGTTTGCCTTTTATAAAGGAATTGTGTGGTTAGCACAACGCTCAACTGCCTTTACTTCCCCAACTAAAGTCAGGTACCAATTTAAAGCTGGGTGTATTTGAGGGACTTTTAACCACCTCCGACCAGGACCTTGAAAAATTTCATAGAGCCCTGCACTCAGGTCATTAGTCAAGCTCAATTCACCGCCTGGCCACCCATCCCTCTTCTGCTAAAGGCCTTTTACTACACTTTTACTTTGACTGCTTTTTACTTTTTATTTCCTCCTCCCCTGAAATGCAAAGTTGTCATGGTTAATTTATTCTAAATCATCGCACAATTTTCTTTATAATATTACAAGAATTGTTGACATTTTATTCAATTTTCAATTGAAACTATCAGTTTTAATGAGCTTACCTTTTTTTATAATCTTTTTTCATATTGGAACTTTTTAAACTTCTTTTCAAGAGTCATCCCTCCACATTTTTTGTTCAAAATAAACTTTGCTGAATCCTAACATATTTTCTTACAATTCTGTATATTCAACCATCTATAGGAGACAGAGGTTTCCACCATAAGACAGACTCTGGGTGGTATGGGGCTGGAGTCTACTTCAGTGAGTTCACTAAATATTCCATGAACTATATCTCTGGTTGTTCTCAACTTATGTTATGTCAAATTTTGCCTGGAAAAGTAAGTCAAAAGAATTGTCATTTATGGTTTTAAATTATACAGTTACAAGCAGGCTTGGAGAGCCTCGTTTTTTTTTTCTGCTCTGCTCCGGCTCCCGAAAATTTGATGGCTTTGGCTCGGCTCCCGGCTCTGCTTTGGCTCTCTATTAAGGGAGTATCACACGAGATAAAATTTTAGCAAATGTGTCACGAAAACATGCCGCTGGTAAAAAGTTGTGCAAATTTTGCCGCGTTCACTCCCATCGTCAGGAACTGGAAAAATGTACGCGTTGTCTGTTTGACTAAAAACAAATCATTTCAGTTCATCCAGAATCATATCATTATTTTCGACCGAGGTTTCACCAGTCGCCATTTTAATAAGTAATAAAAAGTTATTTCAATGATCAAATTAGCAAACAGTATAGTGATAAATTATTAAAAATATTTTAAAGACTTAAGTATTTATATTTATTATTTATTAATTCGAAGTGGCTATTTGGACCCGGGTCCCAATAAACTCCGATTATTATCGGACCCGTGGCAAATATGCACTTAGCTTAGCTATATATCAACTTTATTATTGTTTTTTTTTTTTAAAAAAAAGCAAGTTTGAAATCTAATGTATGTGATCTCTATTCCATTATTGATATCTATCAAATCTATGGGTCAGTCTAAGCCAACATATTCAGATTAAACAATCTCATTCAAATAACAAATATAAAAAACAAAAATAAAATATGTTCGCTAAAGCAGTATCTTTACCCCCAGAAACCCTTTAAATTAACGAAAATCGTCTCTCTAACACTCGTTAAATCGTCTCCGTCTTGACGGAACGCATATAATTGTATATAATATATATTTATATTCGGGATCCATCTAAGACAATACTAAGAGTAAAGATGTGTGCAAGCACGGCAAAACAATTTCATTCAAATTACAAAAGTTAAAAACAAAAAATTTGTACTTAAGCAGGATCCATTCCCCCCCCCCTCCAAAGAAAACGTAATGTAAATCGACTCAATAACACCCGATTTTACGAGTGAGTCAAGTGTTTTACAAGACAATTTTGTGGGTATTATGGAGGCGATTTTCATTGGGACCCTGGTCCAAATAGCCACAGCCTTATAAATTTATTTCAGCCATTCTGTTTATAATAAAATTGTTAAATACAGAAACCGACCGTTTTGTTTTTAGTCAATTTCAAATTCGCGGTTAAATAACATACGAAATGACGCGTTCTATTTGTCGTCGTAGCAAAAATTTACTTATAAATGATTGATAGAATTATTCTATGAAATAAAAATGTTTTAACTTTATATTTAACAAAATAATATGCAATTAAAAAAATTTCGGAGGGTAAACAAGATTTAAAACAAACACAAAACGATTCCCCATTAAAGATTTCTTGTGGTGATGTGCGTGCATGCTATCATTTAAATGCTGTAACTGTTGTGGCGTTCGTAAAACATGACAACATTTCAAATTGTAGGAGGCAAACTATCAAACAAATTTGGAATTTTAAAGCAAAATAAAATTCTGCTTTAAAAATAAAATTGGGAGTCGGAGCCGACAGATTTTTTCGGCTCCAACTCCAGCAAAAATTAGCGGCTCCGCAAGCCTGGTTACAAGTATAACTTATAGAAAAACCTTGATTATAATAGAATGTTGATAATAGTTTTAACTTACAGCATGTTGACCACAGTTGTTACTCACAGCATGTTGACCACAGTTGTTACTCACAGAATGTTGACCACAGTTGTTACTCACAGAATGTTGACCACAGTTGTTACTCACAGAATGTTGACCACAGTTGTTACTCACAGAATGTTGACCACAGTTGTTACTCACAGAATGTTGACCACAGTTGTTACTCACAGAATGTTGACCACAGTTGTTACTCACAGCATGTTGACCACAGTTGTTACTCACAGAATGTTGACCACAGTTGTTACTCACAGAATGTTGACCACAGTTGTTACTCACAGAATGTTGACCACAGTTGTTACTCACAGAATGTTGACTACAATTGTTACTCACATAATGTTGACTACAATTGTTACTCACAGAATGTTGACTACAATTGTTACTCACAGAATGTTGACTAAATGGTTGTGTTTTCTAGAATGGTTGTGTTTTCGAGAATTAGCATCTGTTGATTTGAAAGTCCTGAGTTTGATCCTCAGATAGAGACCTGGATTTCATCAGTTCCTGGTGAAAGTTCCTACCTCACCCCAGCTAAAATGGATACCTTACGTTAGTTGGGAAAGTGTAGTACTAGTCACCTATCCATGTCTCCTGTGGTGTTATGCAGTCACATTGTAATTAAATTATTTGATACTTATACCATATTGTAAAGAAATAAAAGTCACCACTGTAATTATGTATATTTCTTTTCATAAATGTGGGACAGATGACTGTGTGGTGAAGATGCAGGGCTGTCGACCTGAGATTCTATAGTTCAATCCTCTGTGAGGGAAATTTTTCAGGTCCTGGCGAAAGTTTGTTAATTTCCCACCCAGCCTTAAATTAGTACCTGACTTAAGTTGGGAATTAAAGGTGGCTGGGCGTTGTGCTAACCCCACAATTTCTTTACATGCTGTGGTTATAGAAACAGATGAATTCTACACTTCTTCTGCCCTGATGGCCCTATAGGGCTAAGGGAACTTTACGTTTATCTCAATGAAATACAACTGTTTATCTACATTATATGCATGTAGTGAACTGATTTTGTTTATTTTATAAAAGTATTTTTCTTTCAGCTTTTTTTTCAAATATTTTTTTATTTAGGTGTATGAATGTTCTGGACTTATTCATGGAGCTAAACTGCAAGCTGGATATGACTCCCACATGTCACCTTGTAAAAAGGAAGTTGTCATTTTTGACACAACAGCCATTTTACCCTGCTATATTATCTACTTCGAAAATGCTAAAGGAGAATTTTCTTACAGTGTCAGTATTAACATTTTTAACAAGCTAGCTTGATTTGTATCAATACTGTTTAGTTGCTATCAAGACTGTTTGTTTAGTTGGGACTCATCCGTTAATTACGTTAACAACAAAGGGGGATTGGGGGGGAGGGATCTGTAAAAGTCAGACATTTTTGACAGGGTGGAAGGGGTTATGAAGATTTTTTTACTTCAACAATGTCATTCTTTTGGAAAATGAACTCCATGAATTGTGTGGAAAAAAAACTAAAATTTAGCACAATTATAATTAGATTTCATTCTCCGATCAATGAAATTAATTTGTGGGGTCTAAAATATTAATATGGTATATTTTATATGAATTTTTTTATGCAGTAAATAAATTTAGTCCCGTGGAATAATTTTCAGCTGTCTCAAATTTGAAATAATTTAATTTTGATGCTGTAAATATTGTTGAAAATGAATTTAAAAATAACTTATTCAATAAAATTGTAACTTTTTTAGCTCTAAGCTAAATATTTTGTTCTTTTTATGTGGAAAATCATCCATATTGTCAAAAGAAATATGGTCAGTTTAGAATAAAGAATAGAATGGTAATACTGAAGTATGTTACTGCAGAGTTTTGATTAACTTAAGATGATCTTAGCTTACTGATAAATTAAACAAAATCTTATTATTATAGTAACAATAGTCTTAGTTTTGTATTGTGATAACTGGAGTCAATATTAATGTTTATTAACAAACAAAATGTTAATGTGATGCTAACATCATCTTTAGACTGACAAACAGTATGTTAATGTGATGCTAACAACATCTTTAGACTAAGCTCTCCATTGTTTAATGGTAATTCAAGTTAATCTGTCACAATACTCTATCAACACAAGTTATAATGTTTTTTAATAAACATATTACTTTATTTCCAGGGAACCATGTCACACTTATACAAAGAGGCAGCAAGTCAGAAATCTTCCAAGTAATACTTTTATAAATCATTGTATGCATTTTAAGTCTGGCTGCCCTGTTAGTGAAGATGATTTTTGTAAAAATAATTTGGTCATTTGTAGATGAAGCTGATTAAGTATGCAAATTATCATTTGTTTTTCTAATTGATTTTGTCTTTAATAAATTCAGATGATTTTGTCTTTAATAAATTCAGAGTATTCAAAGGGATGACCTTTGCCCTTTTTGGAAAATTGGCTGATTCCCAAGCATCCATTTTTAAATTGCTTTCACATCATGATGCAAAGAAAGGTGAATTTATACATACATGCATACAAGTGTCATGTGGTGATTTGTACTTTATACATACATGCATACAAGTGTCATGTGGTGATTTGTACTTTATACATACATGCATACAAGTGTCATGTGGTGATTTGTACTTTATACATACATACATACATACAAGTGTCATGTGGTGATTTGTACTTTATACATACATGCATACAAGTGTCATGTGGTGATTTGTACTTTATACATACATGCATACAAGTGTCATGTGGTGATCTGTACTTTATAACATTATTTAAATAGGTTGTTTTTTTTTTTAAATCATATAATTGACCAATTGAATGGTCAAAATGAAAAATTTCTACATCTTTTTTTCCTGTTCTTTAAATTTATTGATTCTTGTGTTGATTCTTGTGTTCTTCCAAAATACTACATTTTTTAAAACTTAAATACTTTAGTGCAGCAGTTATCAGACAAGAAAATTTTAATTTTGCTGTTCCGAAGAAGTTAGACTTATTTTTCTGCCCATTTTAATCATATACTTGTACTATAAAGCAGGCTTGCTGAGCCGGAGCTGTGGAGCCGCACTTTTTGCTGGAGCTGGAGCTAGAGCTGAAAAATCTGGTGGCTCCACGGCTCCCAAATGTTTTTTTTTAAAGCAGAATTTTTTTTTTAGCTTTAAAATTCCAAATTTGTTTGATTGTTTGCCTCCTACAATTTGAAATGTTGTCATGTTTTACGAACTCTACAACAGTAACAGCATTTAAATGATAGCGTGCATGCACATCACCACAAGAAATCTTTAATGGGGAATCGTTTTGTGTTCGTTTTAAATCTTGTTTACCCTCCGAAATTTGTTTAATGGCATGTTATTTTGTTATATATAAAGTTAAAACACTTTTATTTCATAGAATAATTGTATCAATCATTCAAAAATAAATTTTTACTACGACGACAAAATAGAACGCGTCATTTTGTATATTATTTGACCGCGAATTTGTAATAGACTAAAAACAAAATGGTTGCTTTCTGTATTTAACAATTTTATTATAAACAGAATGGCTGAAATAGAGTAGATAAATTTATAAGGCTGTGGGTCTGAATAACAATCAGACTTTATTGGGACGGAGTCCGAATAAAAATCAGAGTTTATTGGTTCCCGGGTCCAAATAGTCACTTTGAATTTATAAATAATAAATATAAATACTGATGTCTTCAAAATATTTTAAATAATGCATCATTTTACTAGTTGCTAATTTGATTATTGAAATAACTTTTTATTACTTATGAAAATGGCGACTAGTGAAACCTCGGTCAAAAATAATTATATGTTTCTGGATGCACTGAAATGGTTTGTTTTTAGTAAAACCGACAATGCTTATATTTTTCAAGTTCCTGACTATGGGGGTGAACGTGGCAAAATTTGCATAACTTTTTATCAGCGGCATGTTTGCGTGGCGCAATTACACAATTTTCTTGTCTCACATGATACTATTTTAATAGGGAGCCGGAGCCGAGCCGGAGCCGTCAAATTTGCCTGAGCCGGAAAAAAATATGGTGGCTCCGCAAGCCTGCTATAAAGAACAGCCGTAGAGCTAGATATAGGTGTATTTAATTTATTATTTGTCTTCAGACAAGTACATTCTATCAAAGCGGAGAAATAAACAAGTCACAAAAATCTTTCCTGAAAGTGTTCGTTGCCCGATTTGTTTGCAGTCCGAACTGTTCGTTAACTGATCACCCACTGTATATAGATTTTGTCCTTTTTACTTTGAAGATAAACTTTTGTCACAACTAACTATTTCAGCACCTGCCTCCCCTCCATTGTCTAGAATAATAGGATGACCTCAACAAAAGTGTCCAGTAGGATGGACATACATTATTTATTTAAATTATATGTGACAACATAGGAAAAGAAATAAGAAGGGATTGATTTCATAGGACTAAACTAGAACTGTATTTAATATAACTCTTAGAGCATTAACAATATATACAATGACTCAATAAGTTAACTATAGTTACTGTCGCCTAAACATCCTTAATACGTGCACTCCTGAGTCCACGGAATAAATATGTCTGATGTTATAACAATAACCAGAAGAATTAACAATTATACTGTACATATCGGCTCATAGCCTAAACTCAAAAACAAGAGGCACCGCCCATTAAACAGCCTGGCGCTCCGTATTCATTGTAAATAACCTCCGCTGCACACTGCCAGCTGGAGATCCTCTGAGCAGTGATTCACTATATCTGCCTTTAAACTCTGGTACTGCACTCCAGTAACAGTAATTAGGTACAGCATCACAGGTAGCAATTTAGGTACAGCATACCAGTAGCAAATTAGGTAAAACATACTAGGCAGCAATTTAGGTACAGCATACCAGTAGCAAATTAGGTACAGCATACCAGGCAGCAATTTAGGTACAGCTTACCAGTAGCGAGTTAGGTACAGTATACCAGTACCAACTTTAGTACAGTGTATCATTAGCGAGTTAGGTTCAGTATACCAGTACCAACTTAAGTATAGCGTACCAGTAACGAGTTAGGTTCAGTATACCAGTACCAACTTAAGTACAGCGTACCAGTAGCGAGTTAGGTTCAGTATACCAGTACCAACTTAAGTACAGCAAGTTAGGTACATCACCTCAGGGCCTACATGTATCAAACAATACTCAGGCTTGTACAATGCACAAATAACTAATATTATTTTACAAAGTAAAGTCTATCTACATTATTTGTCTTCTAATCTTAACATACCTTCAGGTCGGTCAACACTTTCACTTATGTAACAGAGAAGTAGAGAATGTAATTATGCATACATAGAATCTTGATCCTTTAATTATAAATTTTAATTTTCTTGCGACCCACATGAAATTCTTCCTCAACCCACGTAATGAAAACCACTGTATTCAATTATTGTTTCAACCAATTTATTCACGTGTCAGTTCTAGTGATAACATTTTCTTATTAACAACATGAACACTATTTTTTCTTGATTTCTACAATTGTTCAAATGAATTTTTTAAACTACACGATAAACTGCATATTTTTATAGTCATCTGACATTCAAAATTATTAGATTGTTGCATATTAAAACTAATCGCCATTTGTTGCATATTAAAACTAATCGCCATTTGTTGCATATTAAAATTAATCGCCATATGTTGCAAATTAAAACCAATCGCCATTTGTTGCAAATTAAAACCAATTGCCATTTGTTGCAAATTAAAACCAATCGCCATTTGTTGCATATTAAAACCAATTGCCATTTGTTGCATATTAAAAACAATTG
Source organism: Bulinus truncatus (assembly GCA_021962125.1). Classification (NCBI taxonomy): domain Eukaryota; kingdom Metazoa; phylum Mollusca; class Gastropoda; family Planorbidae; genus Bulinus; species Bulinus truncatus. The sequence goes on along the minus strand of JAGDYQ010000016.1, from coordinate 8,055,660 downwards.
CCAATTACATAAGTAAGTTTCATTTCACTGTAACTGGAGAAATGTCACGGTCAAAATTTAAATAAATAAATTCAGATATTACCCTAAAATATTTTTATTGAAAATATAATATAACATTCTGTAACTTTAGTAAAAAAAAAATACAATAACACAAAATGTATAAGATGTTACTGTTTAATGATTTACTGCTATATTTTTGTAGGTGCTAAAGGAAAGGTAGATGTTTTAATAACAACAGAGGAAGATGGAATTGGAACTTCAAAAGTTATACTGGAAGCCAAGAAACAAAATGTAAGAACAATCTAAAATTTTAAAAAAGTGTAGAGAGATTGGCCCCAGTGGCGTAGCTAAGGAGGGGCGAGGGGGGGCGGACTGCCCCGGGTGACAACATATGAAGGGTGACACTGTGCCACCTCCAACGAAATTTTTCAGCCAGGCTAAGGTGCGAAAATAGTCTGAAAATAGAATTGTTATAAAAACCCAAATTACACAAGAAATGTGACAGGACGTTTCGCATACAGATCACATGTCAACCGTAATCAGATATGTACACATCAGCGGTGGTACAGTTGAAGTCATTCCTTGGATTTTTTCATCTGAAAAGTAAAACAGCTACTGCATTGACTGGTGATATCCCTGAGAAACTAGAAAACGAAGGACTGGATATTCATTTATATCGCGGTCAAGGGTACGATAATGCAGCAAGCATGGCTGGAATCCATGGTTGTGTGCAACAAAAGATCAAAGATATTAATCTGAAGGTAATTTTTTTACCTGTTCGAATCATTCTTTGAACCTTTGTGACAAACATTCGTTTGTTAGCAATCCGTCTTGTGTAACGTTTTTTGGAAGTCTTGAGGCGCTGTACACATTTTTTGTTCTGTCGACCGATCGTTTGGCTGTACTAGAGAAATACACAGGTCTAACAGTGAAGAGACTGTCCACAACTCGCTGGATACACAGGTCTAACAATGAAGAGACTGTCCAAAACTTGCTGGAGTGCACATGCTGATGCAGTGAAGCACGTGATACAGAAGTTTAACCAGTTTGTGGAAGCCATTGAAGCTCTGTGTGATGTGGAAGAAAGTGTCGAGACAAGAGGCGCTGCGCACAATCTGTTGCCAGCTTATATGTGACTTTTCTTTCATTTCGTTCTTGTTTTTCTGAGGTGATGTTTTACAAGATGTCAACTTAGCACAGAAGTACATGAAAACACCAGGTATTACTGTGGACATGGTTGCAACCAAACTAAGGGCTCTCAAGGTCTTTGTGGAAGAGCATCGAACGAAGATTGTTGACAATGCCGTCCAGCAGGCACTTGCGAAATGTGAAGAACTTGATATCCCTACAGAGAAGAGAATCATAAGACAGAGAAGATTACCAGGAAAGTATGCAAGAGATGCTGGATTGTCAATGCAGCAGTAGACCAAGAGAGCATTGTTAGATTGTCTGGACCGTTTTCATATGGAGTTAGATACGATTAGGAAAGGCAGTGAATGAAATTTTGCTGACTTTTTCTGCCGTTCAGCCAGATCATATTATTTGTGCCGACGACGAAGAAATACAGTTGTCTGTTACCAAGTTTACAATCGTGTATGATGAGCTGAAGAAGACCTTTGTCTAGAAATTCCACTTTAAGGCAAAACCTACAAGCAACCAAAATAAACTTGGAGGAACCCAAGCACTGGATTGTACTGCAACTTCTACGGTTTATCATCAAGTGGGACTTTTTTGAATCATTGCCATATCTTACGCTGACTCTAAGATTCTTTCTGACAATATGTGTTTCTGTGGCATTGTGTGAAAGAAGTTTCTCCAAAATGATCTTATAAAACATTACCTCCGGTCAACCATGAGCCAGTCGAGATTGTGAGATTGTCGGATCTGGCTGTTCTGTCCATTGAACACGAGCTTACAAGACGAATAGATTTTGACAATGTCATTAACCTGTATGCCACAATGAAAGCAAGAAGACATTCCTTCTAGGACATTCTTTTGGGCTGTGTTTTGCATTTAGATCTTTGGATTTGAACTATTTGTTTTGTGGTATTGGATTCGGATTTTGTCTTGGATCGTACTTGTAAGCAGTAACGTACCGGTCAGTAGAGTTAAGTAGAGCCTAGAGGTAGAGTATTTATGAAAATTTAGCTACACCTAACCATTCAGCAAAGAGTCGTGTGGGGTCACTGGAGTGACATTAGAACGGACCGTCCCGGGTGACGTGTACTCTAGCTACGCCACTGATTGGCCCATTTTTTTATAACTAAATATGGATCTTCATGTCATGGTATTTTAATCACACAAAAAATTGTAATGAATGTAGTAAATAAGCATTTGATGTCCATGCACACGTAGCAGCTGTCCAAGGTCATATAATATAATTTGGGAAAATGCATTCTTTTTAGTGGAAATGATTAACTATATAATTATGATATAAAGAGGTTTTTTTTGTGTAAGAGCCCAACAGTTAGATATTTAAAAAGAAACTAATAGAAAAGGATTTGTTTAAGGTCAGCCAATCAAGTGTAACAAAGCTGTGTAAAAAGACACAAAGTTCGACGGTAAGGGTGAATAACACTCAAGGTGGTTAGGTACACAAGATAGAGCATGACAGATTCAGACTTATCTAGGGAGGGTTTAAGTCAGGGTTGAATTATGTTTTTTTTTAAAGTCTTATCTGTTTGTGTTCATCATATAGAAATGAATGGTTATGACTTTGGCTATTTATTGATTTCTAAGTGTGTATTTCATGAGATATTCATACAGATGTTCATTGAATAGCCTCCAATATGAATAACATACAAGTTTAATACAAGAACTCACAAATGCACAATCCACAAAAAGTAGTTGTGACAGTTCATAAATTCCACATCTTCATTTTACTGAGATTTTAAAATTTTATCCTTAATCATCTTATTCCCGATTCTTTTCTAATCTAATAATAATTGTTTAGTCTTTCAATTATGTAGGCCTTACTGGTAACTAATTTCATGTGAGATTTTTTTACTTTGATAATGAAAGTAAAATTTGTGTTTTAAATAACATACTTGTAACTAAAATGTTTTTTTTTTAATTTCTCACCCCACAGATTCCAATTGTAAGAGAAGAATATATTTACCAGTGTATTTTACAGAAGAAGAAACTTGTATTGAATGATTACAAGCTGTAATATATGTGATACTATCTGCCTGGACGAAGGATCGTAATAATGTTCAAACATATAGATTTATTAGTTAGAATACTTTTTTTTATTTAATAAACTAATTGAATAAAATTTTTAGTGTATTTTAAGATTAATGACTATTAATTTTCTAAAGATGTATTTACATGATAGCTTTATCTATAAAACAGAAGTACAGTTATTGTAAAGTCATATGCTGCTTAAAGCAGGAGATATAAGATCACTAAACAATGACAGTATTTGTAGGAATGTAAAATATATATATATGCATATACACTATCATCCAGTGTGGTTATGTTTAACATTGTTGTGCTTTAACATTGTTTTTCATCTCAATCTATGATTTCTCATTACAATCAAACGTTCTGTTGAGAAGCATAAATTGTCCTAGAGAGATGTAATCCAAAGCACTCATATTTCAAAGATTTGCCCATAAGAAATAATGGAAACTCAGATGATTGGTTTTAAAATTGTTATAATTCTTATGCATAACAAGAAATGCTTTTTAACATTTTTATATTTTAAATTTAGGATAAACTAAATTTAATCTTATTGTGAGACATCTTTTCTGTTACTAATAGAATAGATTCTGTTTGCTCTTAATAATGTTTTTTTCAGTTGTGTGGCGTCAACATGAACATTAGCCAGTGACACTTGCTTTGCTGCCTCATAATAATTACACGAAAATTTGACAATCGACTTAAAGTTTATTAACACACTGTAATGTTACTTGTTACAAGTCTCAAATAGTAGAAAAATATTTTTTTTTTAATTTTTATTTTATACCAATATTAATTTCCTTGTTTTATGTGAACTTTTCAACCTTGCTAAACTTGATTTAGTTTAGTTGTCTTTATATACAGCATGACCAATTCTGAATTGTGAATGTCAACATTATCAATATATTCAAGCTATTTTTAGTTGCAGTGAAAACTTAGAAAAATATGATCATAGCCCTCTTGTTTTACTTAAGAACATAATGCAAGACACTTAGGAAGCTGTAAAGTTTAAACCATCTTCATTTCAATTAATTGTTTGGATGTTTTGAAATGTTTTACTTATTTTTATTTATGTTTGTATTTGGTATGATTTAAATAAGTTAAATTTTTCTAAGAAAAATGTGATTATCTCCTAATTTATCTGTGATTTTTTAAAATTCTAAATCATTTTTGATTTACAAGTTTTTATGAATGCATTACGTTATGCTTGTTAACATTTTGAATCAGTGATTTATTTAAAACTTTCTACATACATATATATTAAGCTGTAACAGCCATTTATATGTATTTTGCTATATGACACCATTTATTAAATTATTTAGACATTTTATAATAATTTTAGGGGCCGTCCATAAAGTACGTCACACTCCAAGAGGGGGAGGGGGTGTAAGAAAGTGTGACAGTTTGTGACAGGGGGAGGGGGGTCCGGCCAAGTGTGACGTCACATTTTTTATATATTTTTAATTTTATTTCAAATTTAATTATTTTTTTTTTTTAGTAAAACTTAATAGTTTTACAAATAATTTACAAAAATTTTGTGAAACACTTGAATTAGTTTTATGTCAAAGTAGCATGAAATGCATATTTTTTCAATGTGTTGTGATCAACCATTGTTTCTCAAAGCTATTGTCGACATCGCTTTACATGGATCGGCTGCACATGAAAAACGACATATACAGAAGTATTAGAACGTCAAAACAATTAACTGAGCAACTTAACTTTGACGAATTTCATGTCAACCGGAGCACCGCTTACACTCGATTGTTGCCATGACGAAGTTCAACAATAGAAGGGAAAAGACACGTTTTCACAGTACCAGTCAAGCTAATCCGATCTCAGAACGATTCACACTCCAAATACATGGATGGAAAGTGCTGCACAGGCTCACTGAGACATTTAGAGGATGATAAAGTACGAGTTCCAATAGGATTGACCGCAGCAAATAAACAGGCACCAGTACTAATGGAGTTTACCAGACCACGATTGGGTTTTTGCAGCTAAACACAAACTTATTCCATCTGTTTATGCTCGAATTCGCATTGAAAAAGATGGACTAGGAAAACTAGAAGTTGTAAGCTATTCAGGTCCGACATACATAGCAATACGATCAGGGAAGCATTTTCCATCCACTGCTTTTGCTCATGGCCAGATGAAAATCCTCGCTATCGAAAAGTAATTGAAGTTGCAATCCATCACTTCGTTAAAAATAATCTTGATGCCGTATTCCTGGCAACCAATGCACCAGGAAGAAGTGCTTTTAATCGTGTGGAACGTCGAATGGCTCCATTAAGCAGAGAACTGTCTGGTGTCATATTGCCAAATGAACATTATGGAAGTCACCTTGATTCGCAGGGCAGAACAATCAATGAGAATTTGGAAAGAACAAACTTCAAGTTTGCAGGTAAAACCAGCTAAAATCTGTCGCATGTGATTGTTGACCAATTTCCAACAGTTGCAGAATATATCAACCCTGAGAAATCTGAATTGGATGCAGCAGGACTGATATCGAAGGATCAGGAATGGTTTGACCATCATGTTCGCACCAGCTAATACTTCACTCAAATTGTGAAATGCCAAGACATAAAATGTTGCGACAAAGTACGTAGCTCATATTTCAACGTTTCACCATCGATATTATTTCCTCCTCCAATCCAAATCAACCAAACAACTGATGGACTCAGAGCTTCAGAAAGAGCAGATGCTCATACATTTCCTTTATTGTTTGTGGCAAACTCTCAAATTTGATGACATTATGCCAAGATCAACAGGAGTTTTAAAAGTACAACCATATAATCTTTATTGTCCATCTTTGCAGACCAGCTTAAATGATCGAATTTGCAAAGTGTGTCACTTATACTTTGCCTCACAAACAATGTTGAAGAAGCATACAGGACAACACAGAGCTCGGGCGCAGGAGAATGTGCCAACCCAAAATTTTTCAGAATCAACTTAGATAAAACGCATCCGTCCTTTGAGAATCGCTGCTAGAAGGCAAAGATAACTCATGGCAATTATTGGCAGAATGGAAAATGCACATTCAGAGGATGTTGAATGGCTAAATGAGGATGAAGTTGATCTGTCTGCAATTACCCTTCCAGGAAACGATGATGGGGAAAGATTTATGTCAGTCGTAACTATGGATGAACATTTCACTTCACCATGGATGGATGATGTCTAGTGAATATTTTTTTTCATTAAACATAACTCACAGGTCCACTATAAACAAATTAAATATAGCACCCCAGAGCTGCTCACATAGTTTGTCAATCTAGTCCTTTTTTTTAGTTGCATTGTTTTGTCTCCCTTGTTATTATTTAATCACTTGTTGAGGTCAAGTTTCGCTAAGCTACTTCTTCTTATCCTGTGTCAATAGAATGCATAATCTGAAGATTATCTCAAAGTTGACCTCACCCATTGTAAATGAATAAAAAGTTCCCTTAGACCTAAAGGGCCATCGTGGCTGATGAAGTGTAGAATTCATCGGTTTCTATAACCTCGGCATATGAAGGGATTGTGTGGTTATAGCACAACGCCCAGCCGCCTTTATTTCCCCAACTTAAAGTCAGGTACCCATTTAAAGATGGGTGGACTTGTGGGACGACTGAAACACATTTCACCTTGAAAAATTCCCATGGTTCTCACCGAGGATCGAACCCAAGACTCAGGTTGACAGCCGAGTATCTACACCACTCGGCCATCCGTCCCACATTAATAGCAGATAAATGTTGTTTATCATATAATTGTGAAGTCTATTTTGCAATTTTTTTTTCAATTGATTGAGTTACTGTTTCAAAGAATAACTGTGACAACTGTTGACAATTAGTTACTGTACGATTCAAGTCATTTAATAATCTGATAGTTCTTTTAATATTTTTTCGAAAGTGTGACGTACTTTAGGGGGGGGGTCAAAAATAGCGTGACGTACTTTATGGACGGCCCCTTATTGTTTTAAAAATGTTTACAGATGTATTATTTTCATGCTGAATAAAAATGAGAAGTCTGCTTGCATAAAGAGTTTTTGGTAGGGTTTAGTTAAAAATTTATGAATGCATGTTTTTGGATTAAAACTTTTTGATCCTCCATCTACTGTGTGTACATAGAGGGCTAATTTTTTACATCAGTATGCAGGTTTTAATACACAATTCTACCTGTAACGGTAGACCACGCTCACCATTTTAACAAAATATCCCCGGAAAGTGGAAAGCCGTGTTATTGATCTATACTAGGGGTGTGCCGGATCCGTTTTTTTCCAACCGGATCCGGATTTTCTTATGCGAAATCCGCCGGATCCGGATTATTATTCCGGATTTTGGTACTTTGCAGATACCGGTAAATCTGAGGGGTTGGATGCCTTCTGAACTGAAATAGCTAAATGACATTGGCCGATTGAAAGTTGGAAGTGAAGAACTTTGAAATAAATTAGAAAATATAAATTATTCAGAAATCACTGAAATCAGAATATAACGCAGATTGATAATAAGTTATTATCCATATGTAACTAAACTCGTTATTAAGTTCTAACTCGCTGCAAGGTCAAAGGAAAACAACTTTACTATTAGTCTATTACTTTCATTACTTTGGCACTTGCCACTTGGTAGTGTAATTTTTAACTATTGTAGTGCTCTAATTGTTTTGAATCTGAGGAGAAAGTCAGACTCATCATCTGAGTTCATCTCGTCTTGTCATTGGTTCATTGGATGATGGATGGTTATTGTTCAAATGTTCATAGTTTATGATGTGTATTGAAATGGATAATAAATTGGAAAAAACAAATAACAAGATTGAATTGAATTGAGATTTCAGAACAATAATTCTGTATTTCTGTACTTTACAAGTTTGAAAATTGAAATACAAATTTTAATGAATTCAATTGGCATTTTACAAAGTCATTATTCAAACCTAAAGAAGTAAGAATAAGATGTTGATAACTAACTAATGACTATTAGTTTGTTAACAGTGTTAAGTTACTCCAAGTCCACAGCCAATTAATGTACACATTCCAGTGATGCCACACAATCACAGCTGAGCGCCGCGGGCCGCGGCTACGTCATACTGTCGTTTAAACCAAAGAGCACAGATCATTGTGCAAGCGAGAATCGCCGAAGATGGCTTGGTGACAGAGATCACCAATTTATACTAGACCGCTTACGTAATGTTAATTTTTACTCAAAAATGATACGTATTTTAACAATTGAGTGAACAATAATATAAATCAAAATATGAATTAAAATTACGGTAAATTTTTTTAAAGCATATTTGACTTTTAATCCCTTGTTTAAATAGAATTATAATGACCTTTATTATAAAATAGAATAAAAAAATATAAAAAATTGGGAAGGAATTGCTTTTAATGGTTAGGGTTAGATTACCAACTCAGTGACTTCTTATATTAATTAGTGTTAGAGAATTGGTGTTTCTTCACGGAAATTTCAGAAAGGAAACTATTCTATTTTACAATATTTAATATTTATATTTGAACTATTTTTTCAACAGAAAATCTCGTGGGTGATGCATTTTAATTTAATAACAAAGAAGACATCTTTTCCATCTCTCAGAGAAATCTAAATAACTTAAATGTTGAATTTATCAAAAACCATTCATTTCTGTTATTTATTTTGTTCTGAAGGTGGCGGGCTGGTGGCCAGGAGCTTGGGCAGTTTAGTTGCTTATTATTTCTGTTACAACGTCATTGGTGATTGCGGTTAGGATGACGTCACGAATAATAATTACTCATCCCCGCACTATCATGTATGGGATTGGGCCGATTGGCCACTATTAGCGGTGCTGACTCTAGCCTCTGGTATGTTCAAAACATTAAACAAGCTCAACGCTCGAAACAATCGATTAATGGATCGTGATCGTGTGGAATTCGGGAAAGAGAATTACTTTTATTTCAGATTATGATCCGGTGAGTCACAAAATCTGGCAAATTCAGAAATCCGGTAATTTCCGGAATCCGGTTATTCCGGATACATGTAAACCCGGCGGAACCGGATTTCACCGGATAGTGCAAAATCCGGCGGAACCGGATTCCGGCACACCCCTAATCTATACTACTGTCGAATGAATGTTGAATTTTTTGTATAGTCCAATCGTTATGAAATTCGGTATGGCGGTTCCATACAATAAACTTTAACCGACATGCATACATATTAGCCAGGCACCATATAGCTATTGTGGATGTATTTATAGTTACTTATCATCCTTCAACTTTTCAAATGTACCTGCATCAACGCGCCTATTGAGGGGTTAAACATCAATTAAACAAACAATGGGTCGAGAAGCTTATAAGCATGTGGACCACTAATTTAAATATGAATAGCTTTTTGTGCGTGAAACTAATCAATATATTTAAGTCTACCCTGTGTCAAACTGTTTCCGGTTCAATGGACTTAAATAAAATTAATGAATGATTCAACACCCGGCATGCAAATTCAACAAACTTGATAGAAATCTTTTGCTGAAACCATCTGGTAGTTAGTTGTAGGCCTTGAGAATAGTACTATCATAATTAGGATAAAGTAGGCCCAAGTACATAATAGAATTAGGAGTAACAATCATACAATTTAATAACATAATATTTTAATAATTTTTACATACAATCGTAATACATAAATTGCACATATCAAATTTAATTTATTGTTATTAGAAAAGAAAGTCAATGTAAAGTTTGTGTTCTAATGGGCCTGTAGTAATATAAAGTTTGTGTTCTAATGGGGCCTGTAATAATGTAAAGTTTGTGTCCTAATGGGCCTGTAATAATGTAAAGTTTGTGTTCTAATGGGCCTGTAATAATGTAAAGTTTGTGTTCTAATGGGCCTGTAATAATGTAAAGTTTGTGTTCTAATGGGCCTGTAATAATGTAAAGTTTGTGTTCTAATGGGCCTGTAATAATGTAAAGTTTGTGTTCTAATGGGCCTGTAATAATGTCCACCACTCCTGCACACCTGTGGCTGTAGCACAAACCGTTAAACTAAACTCTGTGTGAATTATACTATGAGACAATTTAATTAAAAACAACTAAAGAAATAATATAAGTCACATACAATACAGTTATACGTTTATAATGTTTTTAATATTTAAAAAAATGTCAAATTTCACCACCAAAAAAAAAATGAAACGCTTAAATTAATTAAGATTAGGTCTAAGCAAAAAAATATTTCCCCTGGATTTGATTTATTTAGCATCTATTCCCTACTTTCCGCGGTTCTAAACATGTGATACGCGTACCCCAAGACATTCCAAAACCACTTGTGACAGGGCATTGTACTGAGATCACGGATCACAGTGTTCTCGGAAAGAGGAAAGACATGTTCATGATCTATACCACCGTCTCTAAATGCGAATCACAACAAATCCACGCGAGACAGCTAGAAACAAAAGAGGTTAGTAGTGAAAGGTTCTAGCTCTGGAGCTGAAGCCCAAGTACCTGGAAGTCACACTAGACAGTAATCTTAACACTCTCTCTGCACACATCTGTCGGAGGTGGCCCGTTGCGCTTCCGATAGACTAAATATTGTCAAAAAGCTGGCGAGCACGACCTGAGGGGCTCGAGCTAATGTCATGAGGACACTGAACATGGGAGCAGTAAAGTCCCAGATTGATTACAGCCAGTTAGTACAAGTCTATGGGTCACGTTGGTCACTAGAGACCCTTGATGTACAAAACCAGGCTCTCCGGCTGATCACAGACATTTTTCGAACGGCGCCAACAGCAGCGGTACAGCTCATGGTAAACATGCCACCACTAGTGCATCGTAGGGAGCAGGCCGTGATTACTGCTTTCGAGCGGTATAAGCGGCAAGAGGAGACCTCTGTCCTTAAGGAGATGGTCGATGGCTGGGTGGAAGGGAAGCGGCTAACGATGAGGTCTTTCATGCATTATGCTACGAGACTGTCACGAGAAATGTAGCTGCCTACTGACCGCCTTATGCTAAAGATCGCTTCCCATTGTTGGGATCGCTTAGGATCCCCTAACAGTATACAATGTGGCTTTGGAGACGATCACATCATATCCGATGGACGCTATATAGGTCTACACTGATGCTTCTGTAACCAGTAAGAACAGTAGAACAAGAGCCTCGTTTGGGGTCCACATCAGTTTTCCACAAACCCGATATGTCGAAGATCTTGCAGGGCCATGTGGTTCACTCTGTGTGTACTAGGGAGAGATGGCAGCCTTAGTTGAGGGAGAGGCACACACTGGGGGGGGGGCATCTTTAGGTCATTACTTTGCCTGCCACGAACATTGTTATCCTCTGTTCTGCAAGCCGGGAGAATGGCCCGAGCGGCTGGAAGCTTTGGTGGAGGCAATGCAAGATCTTATGTTCCGGCATTGTATATTGGTGACTCTTCAGTGGATTCCCAGGCATATGGATGTGGCCGGGAATGACCGGGCCGACTTCCTTGCAAAGTCGATTCAAGCCAAACAAAGCCCGTGGGTTCGGAAAAGAGCTCACTTGAGGCAGCGTGTGCCAAGATCAGGCTCTTTGAGCGAACTCAGTGGTTCTTGAGTTGGGACAATGGGGTGACTGGCAGAAATGTCAGCAGTCAGATGTAGCGGCCGTCCTAAAACCGATCCGTGGTGGGGGGCTCAGGAGAATCGAGCAGGCACTAATTGCCCAATTCCGTAATGGGCATTGTCCTATAGGTGCGTTCTTTGGGAGGTTAATGCCCAATGTCGATTCCGTTCGCCGGAAACCGTAGATCATGTGCTTGGGGAACAGGTCAAGTGTTCGCCTGCCCCCCCCCCCTTTATTTTGCGGTAGTCCTGAACTCTGAAACAACCTGTTCGTTGTATAACTCGTCTAGCTTTTGTGGTAATATTTTGGCCAACACTGTAACAGATCAATAAACTGCAACGCTAGACAGAAACTGTAGGCTAATGACGGCTATTTATATTTCTTCATATCGGTCCATGTGATGTTGTTTTCAAAGATAACCGAGTTAGAATAGTTACTACACCAGTAACTGTTGAATTTTATTTTGCCAGCTGTATTTGTGCTCCAATCGTGCCAGAGCATTGTATACTAAAGGCGCTATATTGTGCTATATTGTGCTCTTTTGATTGATTGTAAAAAGTTTCTTTGGCGCCATTCATAGATTTCTTTTGGCGAGGTGTAGAATGTGTGTTAAAAATTTAATTCTTGTAACATCAATGATCGGATCATATTTAACTAAGTTGATAATTAAAATTTGGTAAGTAATTATACATATTTCACAAGAATAGATATAAAAAAAGTAATACAAAATAACGTGACATCACTTATGAAATAATTTATTACAGTATGCCTATACACTATACCATCTTCTAAGCATAGTGATTTGGGATTATTGGGAATACGAATTAGAGAAAAAATCCTCTCTTTATCTTAAATATTATCAGTATTTATGAAGGCTAACACATGGGAACTATTATTTATTGAGACTAATACAGCGTGAACTTTTATTTATTGAGACTAATACAGCGTGAACTTTTATTTATTGAGACTAATACAGCGTGAAGTGAACTTTTATTTATTGAGACTAATACAGCGTGAACTTTTATTTATTGAGACTAATACAGCGTGAACTTTTATTTATTGAGACTAACACAACAGGAACATTTATTTATAGAGACTAATACAACATGAACTTTTATTTTTTGTGACTAATACAGCAGGAAATGTATTATTATTTATTTTGATAATTTATGGCACAGAAATACTGTACACATCACACAATACACAATATATATATATATATATATATATATATATATATATATATATATATTTATTTATTGTCACTACAAAATATAACTATTCAGTGGTACTGTGGTACACACCCTCTCTTTTTGTCTCACATAACCTATTAGTGTTACAACAAATATTGACCCGCATTTGTGGCAGCTGTAAATAATTGAGCTCTCAAACTGCTGTTTCTGGTTGACAGAAAAATAGTTTATAGTTTTTATGTAGGTCAGTAGTTCTCAGAGTATGTCCAAACCTTCTGTTTGTTCTCATGAATTAATGAAGAGTAATTGCGTGCATAATTACAACTTTTATTATTGCTTTTCTTTACATGTATGTAGCGTCACCCGCACAAACAAACAGAACGGTTGGCCAAGTATACAAATTGGAGAATCTCTGATTGTATTCAAATTAGAGAATCTCTGATTGCCTCCACCATACTTTACCTCTACTATGTATGTTATAAAGTAATGTTAAGTCAGTTTTTGCGGTACAGAAAAATAATAATTGGAAAACATTTACCGTACTTGTTTAGTAGCCTTTAGGAATCATTTTAAGTTTATTCACTAATTCTTTACATAGGAAACATTTTTAGGTTATTAACTAATTCTTTACATAGGAAACATTTTTAGGTTATTAACTAATTCTTTACATAGGAATCATTTTTAGGTTATTAACTAATTCTTTACATAGGAATCATTTTTAGGTTATTAACTAATTCTTTACATAGGAATCATGCTGTAAAACATTTCTTAGGTTACGATCTAATCCTTAGGTAAGAAACCATTTCTTAAGCTAGAAACCATCCCTTTGGTTATGAACCATGACAATCTATGAATACTTTCATCTCAGACGAAGGTTTGAATCCCAACAACTTCATGTACCAATGTCACCATTACTGCCACAGTGACTTATCAGCAGCTAGTAGAGAAATATCAATGTCTTCAAATATACTAGTAAAAGGAAATGACCGATCGATAGGATTGGTACTTGACTTTGACACTAATGATTGATTGACTCAAATTGTGGATCTCCTGAAAAAGGTAGTTGGAAAAAAAACAACTGATGGAATCTGGCTTACTAAAATAAATAATTCTATCCACAAGAACAAAATTATTACCGATTTTATTGAGAGAATATAGGGTCCTTCACATATAATGTAACATAGGTGCGTCACATATAATGTAACATAGGTCGTTCACATATAATGTAACACAGGTCCGTCACATATAATGTAACATAGGTCGTTCACATATAATGTGACATAATTCGTTCACATATAATGTAACATAGGTCCGTCACATATAATGTAACATAGGTCCTTCACATATAATGTAACATAGGTCGTTCACATATAATGTAACATAGGTCGTTCAATATAATGTAACATAGGTCCGTCACATATAATGTAACATAGGTCCTTCACATATAATGTAACATAGGTCCTTCACATATAATTTAACATTTTGAGAAGGTTTTGTTATAATACACAAACTTTATTTTTTAATACATTAAAAACCACAAAATAAGAATGCTTTATCCATACATATTGATGTGAGTACATCTGAATTAGACCGACAAAAAAATCAACACATAACAGTAGCTATTTTGTGACTTAATGTTGTTAAATGATTAATAATTACAAAGTTATTGGTAGATATTCATGTTATCACACCACGCCATTTAGTGATGACAGTCTTTAGTGATGAGTCTTTAGTGATGACAGTCTTTAGTGAGGACAGTCTTTAGTGATGACAGTCTTTTTGTAAGTTTTGTCATGAGCCGTTCTTATGAATTGGAAATCTAGGTGGTTGTCGAGGGCCACCAATGTCAAACAGTGTGTTTGTCAAAGTCCCCTATAACCAGAAAAGATTTAAAAAAAGAAGAACAAATATGCGATTGTAAAAATAGTCAGCCTTACATCAAACCATAGTCATCTGTATGACCTTAAAACTATAGAATTGTCATTTCTTAATTCTATTTTCTGGCCCTGAATGATACATTTAGTGAAGATCTGCAGATGCCTGCCACTAGTTTGATTGTCAGATGTCATGGGTTTGAAACGATGGAACTTCGTGTCAACTTTTTTTGGGACATTGTGTATATAGTGGTTAGATAAGCCACAAGTAATATAATCTTTTTGGGACTGTGTGGATATAGTAAGCCACAAGTAATATAATCTTTTTGGTACTGTGTGGATATAGTGGTTGGGTAAGCCACAAGTAATATAATCTTTTTGGGACTGTGTGGATATAGTAAGACACAAGTAATATAATCTTTTTGGGATTGTGTGGATATAGAGGTTGTGTAAGCCACAAGTTACATAATCTTTTTAGGGAGAGAGGCTGCGCCTTAATTAAAAAAAATTCAACGAACAGCCCCAATAAAGGTTTGTATCAGGGGTGGGGTGTCGGCCAAAATTTCTAAAATCGGCCAACACCGACACCGGGGGGGGGGAGATAATTGTGTATTTTTTCCCTGTATATATCTCATACTATATATATAAAGATGCACGTCTAATTGTATATTTTTTCTTCTTGGCTCTACAACCCATTTAGGGCCCTGGCCTGCCATACTATTCTTTTCCCTTTTTCCCGACCCATTGTCTTCTTTCTCCACTCTCTCACTCCTACGGCTTTAAGGTCTTTCTTCGCTTCCTCCAACCTGCCTTTAGGCCTTTTCTCATTGGGTGTTGTCTTATATATTGCTTTTGGACCTCTGTTGTTTTCCATTCTTTCTATGTGCCATGCCCACCTCAATCTATTCATTTTGATTTCAGCTGTTATATTTGGTTCGTACAGAATTTACCGCTCTGGATTGGTTCTACTTCTCCACTTCTAATAAACAATATATACCTTTTCTGGTTAAATATTTTGAGCTTTGGTGAAGTATATTTGTTTAATATATATTTTTACTTTTGTTACTGATTTCTTATAAAATCAATGTATATTTATAATCAAAATAGGAAAAAAATGTTTCAATAAACATTTATTGAATGCAGTACTTGGTGAAAAATAAAGAAAATATACACATTTGGGCAGGGTCAGCATAATAACTTTTTGGACACACTTGCAAAACTTATTTATCCCCAACCACATCCCATTTGTAATTGCGAGAATGGCTAGCTAATTCTAAGTCTATAGCGTGAAGTGTTTTAAGCTGTATTTTAAATTGACTGAATATATTTACTTCGATCATTTGACTTTTGAATGCTACTAAAGTAAAACTGATACAGTTTCGCGATTGATCATGTTTTTTTTTTTCAGTACCGTACTGGTACTATTGCCTTTTCTCAATCAGCTGTTTACAACGTAAAAGAAATATTGACAGTATACCAATATCCTACAGGGTATAATCAAATCGACTTGTAATATTCGTGCACATATTATGCAACTATAAAGTTTAATACAGGTTTGATATACTGGTACATTTGCAACGTTTTCCTATCTTTCCTATTCATTATCTGGAAGTTGCCGCTCTAAAGTATAACCAAACTGTCCGACTGCCTGGGCACCCACAAACACGGTGGTCCCCAATCCTCAGTTTCGGTCCGTGGATCAAATGGCACTGGGCCGCCCAAGAAACATTAAATTATTTCCTTTTTATTTATTGTAGTGTATTTCTCTCAGGATAGTGCGACACCTACCCCTCTCGGGCCGCGGTAAAATTATCAAATGTCGACCGGTCCGCGGCGAGAAAAAGGTTAGGGACCACTGCACCAACACACACACCACTTCTATGGTACCGGTAGCTTTTATTTTGTATAAACATAATAAAAATAGCCTTTGTATCTTACTAAGCTGCTCTTTCAAAGCAAGTTTGTCGGCATTTTAATTTTCCGACCTCACCATGAGTATACCAAATTTTATAGACGAATATAAAAAAAAAAACTAAAGAAAGTATAATTATGTAGAAGCATGCATTGGATGGGCCTAATTTGTAGTGTAATTACTAAATAACAAAAATAAATAAATAAAATTCCCGAACTGTGCATTTAAATGTGTTTATTTAAATAATTATGCACAGGGCGCCGAGCTAGATGGGTCTCCGAAATAGTAATCTTGAAAACAATGTTCAGCTTCTAAACCATACATGGGCAATTTACGTCCCGTTAAACGTTTTGATTTGACCCGCAGTACACTCCCCTTTTTACAACGTTTTTCTTAACTTCACTTCTTGTCTGTTTGTGTGTTTGTCCGCGGAATTTCGCAATCCAATTTTAGACCACTTTCCGATAAGCTATAGCTCTGATATTTTCAATAAAACTCAGAACCCGATGACAATGCAATATTCTTACTATTTCATTATGATTTGATGAGTTTCGTAATAAATAAAATTAAATATGTATGGCGAATATGTCTCAGCCTTGTCTAAATCAAGGGAAATTACTAGTGCTATACTCTACTGTGCATGAACACGTGTGTGATTAGACCACTTCCAGAACAAACAAAAAAATTAACGGCCAAAATTGCCGACACCAAAACCGGGCAAAGACAAATGCCGACACCGACACCGGCAAAAACTACCAGTACCGACACCACCGACACCGACTCCCCAGCCCTGCTTGCTATCTACTACTTGCTATCTACTACTTGCTATATACTACTTGCTATCTACTACATGATATCTACTACTTGATATCTACTACTTGCTATCTACTACTTGCTATCTACTACTTGATATCTACTACTTGCTATCTACTACTTGATATCTACTACTTGCTATCTACTACTTGCTATCTACTACTTGATATCTACTACTTGATATCTACTACTTGCTATCTACTACTTGATATCTACTACTTGCTATCTACTACTTGATATCTACTACTTGCTATCTACTACTTGATATCTACTACTTGATATCTACTACTTGATATCTACTACTTGCTATCTACTACTTGATATCTACTACTTGCTATCTACTACTTGATATCTACTACTTGATATCTACTCTCTGCTATCTATTCCTTCCTATATATTTTTGCTATCTATTCCTTGCTATCTACTCCTTGCTATCTATTCGTTGTTAGCTAATTCTGTTTAAGATTTTTCAAAAAATGTTATCTGACGTTACTCATTTCCTTATCAGTTTATAACATTTTTATTATTATAGAATAAGCTAATATTTAACTTTCCTTGAACCGAAGAACTTTTATCATTTTTACAACCCCATTTGGCCGGCGTACATCGCAGTCTATAAAATACTAAAAACTTGTGATGTCTGAAAAAAAATTGATACAATTAGAAAAAAATCGATTTCTGTCATATAAGTCAAAATTCTATGTCGGTAAATGGATATTATTTATTAAGCAACTGACGTTTGTCAATAAAAACTCGTGCATATATTTAAAAAAAACCTCTGAATCTATCACTTGTTTAATCTACTGAACACGCCTTATTAATTGTAGCTTCAGATAACATTGCAACCAGTAAGTAGATAAATGTCTCCTTTTGAAAAGTCCGCTTAAAAGATCATACATATTATCTATTCATGAAGCCAGTCTATGGACATAACGATTGCTACTTATCTCTGGACTAGGAATGAGCTAAGTAACCAGCTGATGACTCACATATGTGTATCTATCTATTTACACACCATCGCCAGTCAATACACGTGTGTCTATCACCAGTCATTACACGTGTGTCTATCACCAGTCATTACACGTGTCTCTATCACCAGTTATTACACGTGTCTCTATCACTAGTCATTATACGTGTCTCTATCACCAGTCATTACACGTGTGTCTATCATCAGTCATTACACGTGTGTCTATCACCAGTCATTACACGTGTGTCTATCACCAGTCATTACACGTGTGTCTATCACCAGTCATTACACGTGTGTCTATCACCAGTCATTACACGTGTGTCTATCACCAGTCATTACACGTGTGTCTATCACCAGTCATTACAGTGTGTCTATCACCAGTCATTACACGTGTGTCTATCACCAGTCATTACACGTGTGTCTATCACCAGTCATTACAGTGTGTCTATCACCAGTCATTACACGTGTGTCTATCACCAGTCATTACACGTGTCTCTATCAAAAGTCATTACAGTGTGTCTATCACAAGTCATTACAGTGTGTCTATCACCAGTCATTACACGTGTGTCTATCACCAGTCATTACACGTAAGTCTATCACCAGTCATTACACGTGTGTCTATCACAAGTCATTACACGTGTGTCTATCACAAGTCATTACACGTGTGTCTATCACCAGTCATTACACGTGTGTCTATCATCAGTCATTACACGTGTGTCTATCACCAGTCATTACACGTGTGTCTATCACCAGTCATTACAGTGTGTCTATCACCAGTCATTACACGTGTGTCTATCACCAGTCATTACACGTGTGTCTATCACCAGTCATTACACGTGTGTCTATCACCAGTCATTACACGTGTGTCTATCACCAGTTATTACACGTGTGTCTATCACAAGTCATTACACGTGTGTCTATCACCAGTCATTACACGTGTCTCTATCACCAGTCATTACACGTGTGTCTATCACCAGTCGTTTACACGTGCGTCGATCATTACTCATTACATTTTGTCTATCACCAGATTCTGAAGTGAAATATGAAATAAAACTTTCTACTTATAAAAAAAACTTATAATAAGTCACAAGTCACAGACTATTATGACAACAGATCAACTAATTAACGATTAATTTAAAATCTGGCAACTCTTGTGGGTTTATAATCTTCTGCCACTGAGTGAATTTTTTAATTAATGCTAAATTAATTTAGACCCCTGATAAAAAGTATGATTTTAGAGCTGACAATGATGGAAACAGAGTTTTTAGATATGCATGGTTATCAGACTATTCACCGTCGCTTGTATGTTAAAAGGTACCTTTTGCAAATATTGCGTGTTGTTTCCGCAAAAAAGTAATTCGAGCAGTTCAGGGTAGACCCCTCAGCCGGCGCCGCGCGCCGGCTACGCCCCCGAATTTTCGTCCGCCGTAAATCCGCCGAAAAATATGCTGCGCGCCTCATTAGCCGCCGTATTTCGTTTGCCGTTATATTAACTGTCGCATTACTTAATCTTATTGCACATGACCTTGCTGACCATATCAGCTCTGTCTTGAAAAGCTTTTCTGTTGATCACAAAATACTAGCTGCCATGATGGTGCTGCAATTATGATAAAGACTTTAAAGCTTTTGAAGGTTGACTTTTATCAGCACTTTACAGCACACGTATTGCACCTTAATACTACCGACAGCATCAATAAAAATGAAAACGTTCTGCAGATGCTGCCAAAAGTGCCGCAACATCGAAACTGTACTTCATTTCAAGACCGCAATTATAGAAGACGATGCAGCATTCACAGAGGATAAAGAAATGATAAAGACCCTGAAAGAAGGCATGTTTTCAGAGTGTATATTGCTTCTTGAAGATGATCAGCTCAGTGCATCAATAATGGATGCCTCTGAGAGCAGCACAACTGCGAAAAGCGTACCGCGACTGTGTGTGGCTGGCACCCCGGCATCCCAGTACTGGAACGCAAGAACTCTAGAGAAGCGGTTCTCGACCCTCTGCTCTTGGGGGTCACGAACTGTTTCGGACCATAATGTGGCACTGAAAGTGAAGGTTACGTAAAAACGAGATCCGTACGGCGCGGAATCCTCGACTACTAGTCTCGAAAAACCCAAACCCTAGGAACGGGTAAGGGCTTGCAAAACGAAACACGTCTCTGACGTGGGTCAATCGCATCGGACCTTTACAGTACGCGTGGCGCTCAGCGTGTCGCTGTTCGTCTGGAGGATTCCTGTGACCCACACCCGGCCGGTACTATGGGGGCTGAGGTCATCCCTAGGTGCTGGCCGGCCTCAGGTCTGGCAGAAGACAATAAAGACTGTCAAAATTGACCGTTAATTGGTGATCCAAATAGATAGTAAAGCTGGGCCTCCTTGCTCTGGGAGGCTCCCTGCTCTGGGAACAACGCGAAATCTAAAAGTGTCTCTTAGGTAATGCCGCTACCTACGCCACCAGCCCACCCCGCTCTGGAGGGCACCTGAACGCTCTTAGGTGAATGGTGGTGGGAAGCCCGCAAGGGAACTGCTAAACGCTTCCCCGCTGCAGGACGAGCGCAGGAAGTGAACCCTGGTGTACTCGATACTGTGACCGAACGCTGGTATTGCACGGAGCCAGCCCCTCGATGGCAGATCGGGGTTTCGAGGAGAAAGGTACGCCAACCCACTCTCATTCCGAGAGATCAGACATGTCCGGCGGTAGGCACGCCCCGGCACTGGTTTAACCTGGGTCGAGGCAAGGGAGGCAACTGAGCTGCTCTGCTTACTTGTCAGACCACCCAACCCGCCCCTCCCTGGGGCACCCGAAAAGCAAATGGATAAGAAAAGGAATAAAGCGGGTCTGGGCAGCACCCAAACATGCCTCGATGGATGGTTAGGGGGCGGTAGGGCCGCCATCGAAAAAAGTCCGACTACTTGCCCCGGTGCCACGACTTCGGCTGAAAGGTCTGGCATCGCAAAAATGGTTACTTTCGGCCAAGCTCGAGAACCACTAAGGCAGATCGAAGGCACTGAGTGTCCACCGTATGGTTTACCGGAAAAGCGTACAGATTGGAGTCGCGTCCCACCACAGGTGAAGGCCAAGCTAGGTCAGGCAAGGCCCCTGGGAAAGGTTGATTGCTCTGTTAACCTGAACCAGGCACGAGTGACCGCTGAACGGCGCTACGAGGGAATTCGCACACCCTCAAAAGAGGCTGAGGCAGGTCGAGCCCGGTCCCTGGCTAGTGTTGACTGCTCTGTCGGCACGAAACCAGAACGTACGACCACGCGGAGACGAGGGGGAGGCAGACCCCCAAAAGTGGTTGTGGCAGGTCGAGCCCAGTCCTCGGGTAACGCTGGCTGTTCTTCTAGCGGAAAACCGACCGTAACGACCAGCAGGGTGCCGCTAACGGGGCTGGATAGATGGCTTGCTCCGCCGCTGGTACCCGGCGGGAGAATGAGATGCAGGGCGGAAGGTTGTCGGCCTCTACCCCTGGGGAACCCTACCAAGGGCAACCCAGCCACCGTGCGCACCCCCGAGGTGCATCCCGACAGCACGGAAATCGACTCTGGCAGGGTAACAGAGAGGGGAGACGCTATTTGCCGAACCCCAACGATGGTACCCTGCGCGACGAAAGAGACTGGGAACTATCAAGCCCAGCCCTCGGCGATAAACGCTGATTGCTCTGTCAGCGGGAAGTCGAAAGTCATGGACCGCAGGTCACTGTAAACGGGTGTAGCCGAAAGCTCCCCGCCTGAGGTGGCCGGCACCAAGACTGACATAGGCAGGGCACTGCCAACGGGTGTAGCCGAAAGCTCCCCGCCTATGGTGCCCGGCGAGACAAAAGAGACTGGGAACTGTCAAGCCCAGCCCTCGGCGATAAACGCTGATTGCTCTGTCAGCGGGAAGCCGAAAGTTGAGGAGAGCAGGTCACTGTTTCCGGGTGTAGCCGAAAGCTCCCCGCCTGAGGTGGCCGGCACCACAACTGACAAGCGAAGACTTGGGAAACGCTCTGGTAAGGCTCAATTCAGGATTGTCCACCTGAATGTCCGGGGTCTCATCCCCAAGAGCCTAGAAGTCGCAAAGCTTTTGAACGAGAATGACGTGGATGTTGCAATGTTACAAGAGTGCATCCTTGGACTTAGGACGGTCCACATCACTGGCTATTCGTGCTTCCGTTGTGGGTGTAAGAACTGCAGGGGATTGGTGACCCTAGTCAGGAATACGCTAAATGCTCAGCCGAGCAGCGCCCACGGTCCACGCGGAAAAACGGATACGCTTGCGGTGGATGTTTATAAGGATGGGAGGAAGTACCATTGTGTCAACGTGTACAATCCCCCCAAGACGGAGCTCAGTCTAATAACAGCTGAGGATACTCTGCTTGGCACCTTCGTATGTGGTGATTTCAACGCCATGTCTCCGGCATGGGGTTATGAACGCACTGACGCGGCTGGCCGGAGGATTTAGGACATTTGTAATATTACAAATTTAGTTAGGTTGCAGGACCATGAGTCTGTGCCCACCTTGCTGCACGGTGCGAGTGGGAGCGAAACGAGACCCGACTTAACACTCGTCTCGGCTGACCTGGCCTGTAACACCTCTTTCCGTGTGCTAGATTGCATCGGTAGTGATCATAAACCCGTTCTCGTCTCAGTGGATATTCCTCCACCCGAGAGAAACCCAGGAGCTAAGCACAGGTGCTGGGTCTATTCAAAAGCAAATTGGGACGCCTTCAAGGCAGCAGCTGACGCTGCCTTGGAGAGGGTAGATACCGAGTGTGGAACAGTCGACGTTGCTTACAAGGAGATCACTGAAGCGATCTTAGGTGCCGCACGTAGGACGATCCCAAAGAGCCTACCGAAACGTAAGTTCAGACCATTTTGGACTACAGCCCTTGCAAGGTTAGTTCGGCAAAGACAAGCCGCTCGAAAGAAAGCTTGTCGATTGAAAACGGCTGAGGCGCGCCGTGAGTACAATAAACTAACTGAGCAAGTAAAAAGGGCGTCTGCTGAGGCCAAAAAGCAGAAATGGACTGATACATGCGAGAAGTTGGATCTAAGGGAGAGCCAAAAGACATGGAAATTGCTGAAAGACTTGACCCAGGCTGGGGCGATTAGAACTGGCGCCCCGTTGCAAACGGACTCAGGCCTGACGGCTAGCGATAGCAAGAAGGCCGAAGTGCTTAACAGGCACTTTGCAGAGGTCAGCAAGTCGAGTAAGAAGAGTACACTGTCCAAGGCACTGGATAAAGTCCGACGAGTCAAAGAGAAGGCTGAGTTTGGCACGGAAAATCGAGACACGTTCAGAGCCCCATTCTCTGCCAATGAATTGGCATACGCAGTCAGGAAGTGTCGCATGAGAAAGGCCCCAGGCAGTGACTTGATCAGTAATGAGATGATCACACACCTCGGGGCAGCGGGACAAGCAAAGCTTCTCCAGTTTGTCAATCGCACGTGGTTGACAGGAGAACTCCCTCAGAGGTGGAGGGAGGCTGTCATAGTGCCGGTACTTAAAAAAGGGAAAAAGACTGACCAAGCAGAAAGCTACCGTCCTATCTCCCTCACTTCATGTGTTGGGAAAGTAGCTGAACGCATGGTCAACCGAAGGTTGATGTGGTTCTTAGAGGAAAAAGGGCTCATTACCCCAAAGCAAGGAGGCTTTCGGCGGGGTAAGAGTGCGATGGACATGGTCACGCTCCTCGTCCAAGAAATAGCCGACGGCTTTCAGAGAGCTGAGTCAACGGCGGTAGTTTTCCTAGATCTCAAGCAGGCTTACGATCGAGTCTGGCGTCCAGGACTATTGTTGAAGCTACAGCGGTTGGGTGTCACCGCTGAGATGTACATTTGGTTACGCAGTTTCCTCAGTAATCGTACTATCACGACACGCGTTGGGAGCAGCGTGTCGAGGAAACGGACCCTCGAACAGGGTCTCCCACAGGGCTCTGCCCTCAGTTGTACATTGTTCCTAGCTTTCATCAATGACCTGCCTGAGTTTCTGGGATGTAAAAGCCTACCGTATGCCGACGATTTAGCGGTCTGGAAGACCGGAAAGAGTGCCTCAGTCCTTGAGAGAGCACTCCAGAAGGACCTGACTACGGTCGGCTGTTATACTAGGATGTGGGGGCTAGAGATTAACGTCTCGAAGACCGTCTACTCGCTGTTTACCATGGGCACGAGTATCCTTAAGGAACCATTTAGACTGGAGGTAGAGGGTGAGGTTCTTGCTCTGGAACCTAAGCCCAAGTACCTGGGAGTTACACTTGACAGAAAGCTTACTCTCTGCACACATCTTTCAGAGGTTGCCCGCTGCGCCTCTGATAGACTGAATATTGTCAAAAAGTTGGCGAGCACGTCCTGGGGGGCTCGAGCAGATGTCCTGAGGACACTGTACATGGGTGCAGTAAGGTCTCAGATAGATTATAGCCAGGTTGTGCAGGTCTATGGGCCCAAGTCCTCTTTAGAGGCCCTAGATGTTGTACAAAACCAGGCTCTCCGGCTGATCACAGGCACTTTTCGAACGGCACCCACAGCAGCGGTGGAAATCATGGCAAATGTGCCACCTCTGGGTATCCGTAGAGAGCAGGCCGTTATAACCGCGTATGAGCGGTTTAAGCGGCAGGAGGAGACCTCTGTCCTAAGGGAGATGGTCGATGGCTGGGTGGAAAGGAAGCGGCTCTCGATGCAGTCTTTTATGCACCATGCAGTGAAACTTGCCTCCGAGATCAAGCTGCCGACTGACCGCCTATTGCTAGAGACAGTCTCTAGGGTCCCTCCTGGAGAAGCTTTCTACATGCCCGAGGTACGCACGACCCTGGTTGAAACCAATGCTGGGGACGCAAAGGATCACCGAACCATCACGGATGTGGCTATGGAGATGATTGGAACCTATTCGGGGAACGCTATACTGGCCCTTACTGATGCCTCTGTATCCAGTAGATACGGCCGGACAAGCGCCTCGTTTGGGGTCCACATGACTCTCCCACAAACTGGCTTTGTGAAAGACCATGCTGGCCTATGTGGGTCGCTCTGTGCTTACGAGGCAGAGATGACAGCCATTACTGAGGCAGTGAACCACATAGGGGAGCTAATCGGTGAGGGTACTTTGCCTGCTACAGACATTGTCATTCTCAGTGACGTGCTCTGTTCTCCAAGCTGTAAAAGGGACAGGAGAATGGCCGCTTCTGCTGGAAGCCATGCTGATGGCAATACAGGGTCTTGTGTCCCAACATCACGTGCATGTGACCCTTCAATGGGTTCCCGGGCATGCGGACGTGCCCTGAAATGAAAGGGCAGACGGCATTGCCAAGGCAATAGTCCAGTCGACAGATTCCCAAGTGCTGCCCGTGAGTGCAAGAAAGAGCTCATTCGAGGCAGCACGCTTCAAGATCTGCCTCTTTGGACAATCGAAGTGGTTCTCGAGCTGGGCTCATGGGGTGAACGGAGTTAACGTCCGAAAGTTTCTGGAGCGGCCGTCCAAAACTGACCCGTGGTGGAAGCTTAGGCGTGTCGAGCAGGCGCTAATTGCCCAGTTCCGAACTGGGCACTGTCCTATTGGCGCGTACTTTGGGAGGTTGAGGCCCAATGTCGACACCCTTTGCAGACACTGCAGGGAAGCGGAGGAAACTGTAGATCATTTGCTTTTCGAGTGTCCCGGACTGGCGGACCACAGGGTGGACCAGTCCGGAAGCTTGCTGGCCATCGGGCTCTATGGCAGTCTCCAGATGTTGAGAGACACAGCAAGTCTGATCTCACGGGCTCTAAGAGACTAAGTCTCAGCCCGCAGATTACTGAGAGAGTTCAAAGAGAGAGAGAGCAGCACTAACGCCATTAATGACAGTCATAGTCACAATCATAAGTCAGTGAAAGCATCATGTCCAACGCGTTGGAATTCAACACTGATGATGATTCAGTCTATACTTGACTTGAAATGAGAGGTTCAAAACACTCTCAAGCGTATTGGTCTAGTTGATAGTTGTCTCCATGAAGATAAAATTGACTTTTTAAGTGAACTCGTTACCTTTCTGCAATCATTTCAAGACCTAACTGATCTCTTCAGCTTTTCAATGTCAACCTTATCAACTATTCCATAAGTGATAAGGCACATAAGAAAGATCAGCACTGCATCAAATGCTGATGATGACAAAATACAAATGATCATGCAGTCAGCTCTCAACCAGCTTGACCATTGATTTCCTGAAAATGATCACATTAAGCTGCATCAGCTGCTTGATCCAAATTTCAAATAATTGATTCCACGGTCAGAAGCAACCACAATTCTGGAGAACGCAATACAGTCAGCAATGGCCCGTGGATTCATCATGTCTAAAGCTGATGTATCGCATTCGCAGCTAGTCAGTGAACATTTTTCTGAAGAAACCCGATGTAAGCGATTGCGAATGGAGCTGGTGAATGAGCTAACTGAGCAGTCACCAGACGATTGTACTAATAAGGTATTATAAATTAATTTATGGCATCGAAACGGTTTTCGTTTTATTTCGCTCTCAATTGATCAGTCAGTTTGAAGTAAAATTTTTTAAAATACATATACTGTGCACTATAATGACATGTTTTATAAACTAGCAGTTAGTACTGTTGTGTTTTGATTTTTTGATCATTTATTTCATATGGCAGTGGAAATTGCAAACTATTTGACGGCGCCTGTTGTTCAGTTTCATGATGTCCTTGCTTTCTGGCGTAGCACCGTAGCAGTGTTGCATCATCCTCGTATCCACAACTTACTCAACTGGCTCGTCTTCACCTATCATTAGAATCATATGTACCAGTGGAGTGCATGTTTTTGGTTACTGGTTTGATAATGAACAGCAAACGATCAAGTCTAAAAGCTGATAAACTACATCGCGTTTGTTTTATTCATGACAATTATAAACTGATATTTTAAGTGCTTATCAAGGTATTGAGAGACAGAAACTGAATGAGTGGAATGTATTCATGTACTGTATTAGTTGCACATCATATACAACAGTTTATTTCTGTTGTTTTAAATAATAAACTTTTCCCCAAGTATTGTAAAATTGTTTTATTGCTGAAGTTTTATCAATTCAATATTGTCTAGGCGTTAGCCGAATTTTAGTCAAATATTTCGTAATCTGCCAAAAAATCAGCCGCAAATGTCAATTGACTCAATTTAAGGTCAAATTCGGCTAATCCGGCTATCAGCCGAAAAATTATGTCAGCCAGCCGAAACTTAAAAAAAAATTCGGCTGGCAGGTCTAGTTCAGGGGGCATTTGTCATCAAAACATGCATACAATTTAAAGAGTTCAACGAAGATGCAATTAGCTAGATGCAAAGCACATTGCACAAAGACACATGAAGATGCAAGCAATTTTGTTGTATGAGTGGAATCCAAAGCAGTTTCTATAGATGAGCAGTTGAACTCATCATTTAGAAGACACTTTCAAGAAAATCGTAACTAACTGGGCCCCATCATTTCTTCAATCCTATTTTGCGGCATGCATGATTTAGCACTTCGTGGAAAATAATCAAATTCTGGTAATTTTTATGACCTGGTTCTTGGTAATCATTTGTCAATTGGTCCTTGTAAAGTATATCTCGGCAACTACGCAAAACACTATAATCGTTCGTGTGTGAAGTCCCTGTAAGGATGAGATGAAATCTCTTAGATCCTTTAAACCACTAATGGGACGGTTTTTATGGTGCCCTTCTTTCATCCCCACCATAGCCGATAGTGCAATGGCCATGGAGGCACCACGGCAGATATAGCGGGGACTTAAGCTGAAATATCCATTGGTCCTCACCGGAGATAGAACCAGGGACCCTCAGGTCGACAGTCGAGTGCTTTATCACACGACCATCCGTCCCCCTGGCTCTTCCAGTAACAACATGCACAATCGAGAGATCATTTAGCACTCTAAGACGAGTAAAACATACCTACGCTCAACAACTGGTGCTGATCGTTTATCTGGTCTTTGTATGATGAGTGTCAAAAATTTTTTTTTAAAAATGTTATCAATCGATTTGAACAAATACCAAGACGTTTACAATTTTAGTTCCAGAATAAATAGTTTAAAATTACAATATTATTTCTGTATCAGTGTAATTTTTAATTTTATACTTTATTGTATCAGTATAGTAACTTTTCGACACTAAAACCATTATTTTAAAAATTACAATAATGTAATCAGTTATACTTCCAGATATAATTCTTTTTTATGTTTGATATATGTACATTGTCTGCAATGTAATAAACTTTCAGGAAATTTAGTTCAGTTTTATTGTGACTACTTTATGACTTTATGAATACGCCCATGAATACTATTTAAATTATGTTTCCGCAGAATCGGTGCAAAGGTAAAGTGCTCGGCCGAGCCTAATGTCCCGAGATCAGATAAATTGAACACAAATAATAATGTTCACTTAATTGAACAAGTTAAGATTAAAATTGATTGAAAAAAAAAACCAACAAAAAATATACTCAGTTTTTATCGTGTCTTTTTCCCATTATAAAACTGGATAAATAATATTTTTATGCCAAAGGTTAGCGATGGCATCATAGGAACTTATTTAACGGGAAAACTCTGCCTTACACTAGTATAGCTATACACAACTCTGACTTACCCTAGTCTAGTTATACACAACTCTGCCTTACACTAGTCTAGTTATACAAACTCGGACTTACACTAGTCTAGTTATAGACAACTCTGACTTACACTAGTCTTGTTATACACAACTCAGACTTACACTAGTCTAGTTATACACAACTATGCCTTACACTAGTCTAGTTATACACAACTCTGACTTACACTAGTCTAGTTATACACAACTCTGACTTACACTAGTCTAGTTATACAAACTCTGACTTACACTAGTCTAGTTATACAAACTATGCCTTACACTAGTCTAGTTATACACAACTCTGACTTAGTCTAGTTATACAAACTCTGACTTACACTAGTCTAGTTATACACAACTCTGACTTACACTAGTCTAGTTATACAAACTCTGACTTACACTAGTCTAGCTATACAAACTATGCCTTACACTAGTCTAGTTATACACAACTCTGACTTAGTCTAGTTATACAAACTCTGACTTACACTAGTCTAGTTATACACAACTATGCCTTACACTAGTCTAGTTATACACAACTCTGACTTACACTAGTCTAGCTGTACACAACTCTGACTTACACTAGTCTAGCTATACACAACTCTGACTTACACTAGTCTAGTTATACACAACTCTGACTTACACTAGTCTAGTTATACACAACTATGCCTTACACTAGTCTAGTTATACACAACTCTGACTTACACAAGTCTTGTTATACACAACTATCCCTTACACTAGTCTTGTTATACACAACTATGCTTTACACTTGTCTAGTTATACACAACTCTGACTTACACTAGTCTAGTTATACACAACTCTGACTTACACTAGTCTAGTTATACACAACTCTGACTTACACTAGTCTAGTTATACACAACTCTGACTTACACTAGTCTTGTTATACACATCTATGCCTTACACTAGACTTGTTATACACAACTCTGCCTTAAACTAGTCTTGTTAAGTATTGAGAACACAAATGTCCATGTGAAGTATTGGGAAGATGCACCCGTCACAAAGAAAGGGACATCAAAAGAGCTGACCGAGACCTCAAAAACATTTTGATAAAGTTTTGTAAGTGCTTAAAGTGAAAATACATTTTCTTGGACACTGTCCAATCAATAAATTGTAAAATTAGCATCGAAAGAAATTTATGAAATCATACCCGATACTTTGACAAACAGAGAAATGTTATGCTCGATACTTTGACAAACAGAGAAATGTTATAAATGGCATAACGACGGAATGAGCTTAAAGAGAAAGAATTAAAAAACAGCAACACAAAAATATTTGTTGGTTTTTCCGACGAGACAACTTTCGATTTCATAACCATTTTTAATTAACAAAATCACTCAAATGAAATAGTTTACCATTTTTTTTTAAATGTATAAATACAATGGTAATTTGAGATACGAATTTAATTCATATGTCAATTTGCTCGTATGTCAAAATAATTTTTCTAATTGAAACTAATTGAAATGACATTAATCCGTTCTATCCCCAAATGCCATCCCAGTTGTTTATGAATAAGAAAAATATTTTTTTTTAAATTACAAATAATGTATAAAACACAATACAAGCGAACGTAAATAAATAAACTGGTTTTATTAAGTGTATTTATTTGGAAACGAGCAAAGTTGATCTTACGAAAGATGCTGACTAGATGTAGGGTGGAAGAGATATTCGGAAGATCTTATAAATTATTGTAACACTCTTAGCTGGCGTTATACCATGCTGAAAGTATTAGAATTCATGAAAACAATTTAGGTAAAAAGGTGTATGAATTGCAGTCGATGGTACTGCCATAAGTGTTGCCACTGACCAAACACCTGGAAATATATGGAAAAACCATTTATGTAACAATTTCCTTTTCCTTGTAACAAAATCTTTATCTATAGCTGAACACTTAAACAGAAACATAGAGTTACAAAACATTTTTCATTATTGAACACAAAAAAGCTATTATCAAATATTTGTTTTCTGTTACTATTTGAATGTTGTCAGGAATCGAGAATCGAAATCAACAATCGATGTTTTCGGGGAATTTCGGAATCGAATGGGCATCGATAAAAAAAAAAACTGGAATCATCCCATCACGAGTTAGACAGTTACTTGGTCCGTCACTTGTTGAAGTAAAGAAAGCACTGACCACAGGATTTATTCGTTCGGTAAACAATACTCGTAAAGCAAATATCAGCTTTGAAAGGAAATGACAATAAAGTAGATATCCTGTACACAGCTGGCCATTGTAAATATCTAGCTGTATGTCGCATTCTTGTCATTGTAAATATCTAGCTGTATGTCACATTCTGGCCATTGTAAATATCTAGTTGTATGTCACATTCTGGCCATTGTAAATATCTAGCTGTATGTTACATTCTGGCCATTGTAAATATCTAGTTGTATGTCACATTCTGGCCATTGTAAATATCTAGTTGTATGTTACATTCTGGCCATTGTAAATATCTAGTTGTATGTCACATTCTGGCCATTGTAAATATCTAGTTGTATGTCACATTCTGGCCATTGTAAATATATAGCTGTATGTTACATTCTGGCCATTGTAAATATCTAGTTGTATGTCACATTCTGGCCTTTGTAAATATCTAGCTGTATGTTACATTCTGGCCATTGTAAATATCTAGTTGTATGTCACATTCTGGCCATTGCTTCTAATATCTAACAGGGCATACTTTCAAAACAGTAGACTGTTAATCAGATAACTTCTTGTTGACATGTTCCTGTCAGAATGGGGTCTACCGCTTGCTTACCTTTTTGTCTGCCAGATCCCCCCTGCCCCCAACTTACTTTCACTATCGTCCTTTTTATTTTCTTCTCAGGTAAGATAAGTTTCTCCTCTCACCTGAGACAAAATAACCAGCCAGAAGTAGAGCACGTGTGTGTGTCGTACATGTGTAGCTGCGTAGAATAACAGTCTTTCCTGTACAGTGCTACAGTCGCATGTCTAACAATACAGGGAGTCAGTTCTTCATTATTATATCAATACCGTGTGTCAGTGCTTTAGTCTTCTGTCTAACAATAAAGTGAGTAGGTGCTGCATTCTTCTGACTCTTAATCTCTCAAAACAGTGAGTCAGTGCTTCAGTCTTATATCAATGCGAGAATTCAGATCTTTATTTTTCTCTCCATTATTTGTCTTGAAATAATTTTAAAAAATGTAGTTTGAGATCTCGAGATGTCTGGAGGAGAAGGAATACGCGTACATTGAAACTATTTCCTTATGAAATTTGATGTTAGGGTTTTTTCATCAAAAATTAATCGCGTTCATATTTTAGTATATATATATATATATATATATATATATATATATATATATATATATATATATAGTTGTAAACACAAATGATATAGTGGATTGTAAACAGTAATGATATAGTGGATTGTAAACAGAATTGATTTGATATAGTGGATTGTAAACAGTAATGATATAGTGGATTGTAAACAGTAATGATATAGTGGATTGTAAACAGAATTGATATAGAGGATTGTTAACATGTGTAATGATATAGTGGATTGTAAACAGCAAGGAAAGTTAAAGTCGAAAGTGATTGATACTGTGTAGAAAGTGAACTGTTTATTTAATAAATCGAAAGTTGCTTTGTTATATTTCAGATTCTACTTAATTGGATTAAAAAAAACACAAATTCACATAACCATGGGGTTATCCAACTCTAAATGTAAGTACTTATTTATTGTTTATACCAAATTGTACTTATCTATAGTTTAAAATGTCTCATTTCGAACGTGCTATGATTACTGTCTGGTCGGATTATACATGCTATTGTTACTGTATCGTCTTATTGCACGTGCTATTGTTACTGTATCGTCCTATTGCACGTGCTATTGTTACTGTATCGTCTTATTGCAAGTGCTATTGTTACTGTATCATCTTATTGCACGTGCTATTGGTACTGTATCATCTTATTGCACGTGCTATTGTTACTGTATCGTCTTATTGCACGTGCTATTGTTACTGTATCGTCTTAATGCATGTGCTATTGTTACTGTATCGTCTTATTGCACGTGCTACTGTTACTGTATCGTCTTATTGCACGTGCTATTATTACTGTATCGTCTTATTGCACGTGCTATTGGTACTGTATCGTCTTATTGCCAAAGTTGTTGCACGTGCTATTAGTACTGTATCGTCGTATTGCACGTGCACTTGGTATTTTCTGGTCGGATTATACATGCTATTGTTACTGTATCGTCTTATTGCACGTGCTATTGTTACTGTATCGTCTTATTGCACGTGCTGTTGTTACTGTATCGTCTTATTGCACGTGCTATTGTTACTGTATCGTCTTATTGCACGTACTCTTTCGTCTTATTTCCAAAGTTATTGCACGTGCAATTAGTACTGTATCGTCTTATTGCACGTGCTATTGTTACTGTATCGTCTTATTGCACGTGCTATAGTTACTGTATCGTCTTATTGCACGTGCTGTTGTTACTGTATCGTCTTATTGCACGTGCTGTTGTTACTGTATCGTCTTATTGCACGTGCTATTGTTACTGTATCGTCTTATTGCACGTACTCTTTCGTCTTATTTCCAAAGTTATTGCACGTGCAATTAGTACTGTATCGTCTTATTGCACGTGCTATTGTTACTGTATCGTCTTATTGCACGTGCTATAGTTACTGTATCGTCTTATTGCACGTGCTGTTGTTACTGTATCGTCTTATTGCACGTTCTATTGTTACTGTATCGTCTTATTGCACGTGCTATTGTTACTGTATCGTCTTATTGCACGTACTCTTTCGTCTTATTGCCAAAGTTATTGCACGTGCTATTAGTACTGTATCGTCTTATTGCACGTGCTATTGTTACTGTATCGTCTTATTGCACGTGCTATAGTTACTGTATCGTCTTATTGCACGTGCTATTGTTACTGTATCGTCTTATTGCATGTGCTCTTGTTATTGTATCGTCTTATTAAAATACAATAATCTACTCATAGCCTATAAAAAATGTCTTTGTTCATTCAAATATTTTTATCGGTGGTCATTACTATATATTTGGAGTGGACGGATGGTCGTGTGGTAAAGCGCTCGACTGTCGACATGAAAGTCACTGGTTCGATCTTCGATGAGGACCAATGTATATTTCAGGTCATGGCTTAAGTCCTCACTATGTCTCCGTGCTGCCTCCATGGCCATTGCACTATCGGCTAATGTGGGGATGAAAGAAGGGCACTGCAACACCGCCACCATTAGTGGTTTATAGGATCTAAGAGATTTCATCTCATCCTAACAGGGACTTCACACTATATGTCTAAGATATTTCATCTCATCCTTACAGACACTTCGCACTATATACAGTCGATTCCGCTTAATTGGGACACATCGGGACCGATGCTTTTTGTCCCAATTAAACGGCTGTCCCAATTAAACATACAAATTTACCATTGGCTTCTTGGTTTGGTTTCTTTGAGATTTGTCCCAAATAAGCGGCTGTCCCAACTAAGCGGTGTCCCAATTAATCGGAATCCACTGTATCTAATAGATTTCATCTCATCCTTCAGAGACTTCACACTATATATCTAATAGATTTCATCTCATCCTTACATGGACTTCACACTATATATCTAATAGATTTCATCTCATCCTTACATGGACTTCACACTATATATCTAATAGATTTCATCTCATCCTTACATGGACTTCACACTATATATCTAATAGATTTCATCTCATCCTTACATGGACTTCACACTATATATCTAATAGATTTCATCTCATCCTTACAGAGACTTCACACTATATATCTAATAGATTTCATCTCATCCTTACATGGACTTCACACCATATATCTAATAGATTTCATCTCATCCTTACATGGACTTCACACTATATATCTAATAGATTTCATCTCATCCTTACATGGACTTCACACTATATATCTAATAGATTTCATCTCATCCTTACATGGACTTCACACTATATATCTAATACATTTCATCTCATCCTAACAGGGACTTCACACTATATATCTAACAGATTTTATCTCATCCTAACAGGGACTTCACACTATATATCTAATAGATTTCATCTCATCCTAACAGGGACTTCACACTATATATCTAATAGATTTCATCTCATCCTTACAGGGACTTCACACTATATATCTAATAGATTTCATCTCATCCTTACAGGAACTTCACACTATATATCTAATAGATTTCATCACATCCTTACATGGACTTCACACTATATATCTAATAGATTTCATCTCATCCTTACATGGACTTCACACTATATATCTAATAGATTTCATCTCATCCTTACATGGACTTCACACTATATATCTAATAGATTTCATCTCATCCTTACATGGACTTCACACTATATATCTAATAGATTTCATCTCATCCTTACAGAGACTTCACACTATATATCTAATAGATTTCATCTCATCCTTACATGGACTTCACACAATATATCTAATAGATTTCATCTCATTCTTACATGGACTTCACACTATATATCTAATAGATTTCATCTCATCCTTACATGGACTTCACACTGTACACTATATATCCGTGAGTGCCGAACTAGATCTGTAGATTATTCATTTCAAGGAATACTTAGTATTAGTTGTTTTTTATATATATTTGTGTGTGTCATTGTGTCTGTACTGCTTATTGTGTGGCCAGTAATTCAGACATACAGTCCTACGTATCACACAACTAGTACTATCTGATAGTAACTAGACTTAATTCGGACCTATTACCTACTGACTTACCTCACGAGTACTAGTTATGTCTATATAAACTACTAGTTCTGTAAATATATAAACTAGTAGTTCTGTATATATAAACTACTAGTTCTGTAAATATATAAACTACTAGTTCTGTATATATAAACTACTAGTTCTGTAAATATATAAACTACTAGTTCTGTCTATAAAAACTACTGGTTCTGTCTATATAAACTACTGTTCTTTCTATATAAACTACTAGGTCTGTAAATATAAACTACCGTTCTTTCTATATAAACTACTAGTTCTATCCATATAAACTACTGTTCTTTCTATATAAACTACTAGTTCTGTCTATATAAACTACTAGTTCTGTCTATATAAACTACCAGTTCTGTCTATATAAACTACTAGTTCTGCATATATAAACTACTAGTTCTGTCTATATAAACTAATAGTTCTGTATATAAACTACTAGTTCTGTCTATATAAACTACTAGTTCTGTCTATATTAACTATTAGTTCTGTCTATATAAACTACTTTTCTGTCTATATAAACTACTACTTCTGTATATATAAACTACTAGTTCTGTCTATATTAACTACTAGTTCTGTCTATATAAACTACTTTTCTGTCTATATAAACTACTACTTCTGTATATATAAACTACTAGTTCTGTCTATATTAACTACTAGTTCTGTCTATATAAACTACTAGTTCTGTATATATTAACTACTAGTTCTGTATATATAAACTACTAGTTCTGTCTATATTAACTACTAGTTCTGTAAATATAAACGACTAGTTCTGTATATATAAACTACTAGTTCTGTAAATATAAACTACTAGTTCTGTAAATATAAACTACTAGTTCTGTAAATATAAACTACTAGTTCTGTATATATAAACTACTAGTTCTGTCGTATTGAAATGGAATGGGGAATGTACAGACGATACGGTACCTAAAACCAGATATCGTTTTATGGAAAGTTGACATGGTGAAAAGGTAGGTCACCGTGATATTTTGTCTATCTATCTAGCTATGTATGTGGGTCACGATATTTTGTCTATCTATCTAGCTATGTATGTGGGTCACGATATTTTGTCTATCTATCTAGCTATGTATGTGGGTCACCGTGATATTTTATTTATCTATCTAGCTATGCATGTGGGTCACCTTGATATTTTGTCTATCTATCTAGCTATGTATGTGGGTCACCTAGATATTTTGTCTATCTATCTAGTTATGTATTTTGAACAAAAATGTCGTAAGAATTTAATTAGGTAGTATCAGATGTAATTAAAAAATACATGGAATTCAAATCAAAGAAAAGCTTCCATTAAACTTCACCTGATTTTGTACATTAAAAGGAGTGACTGTTGTAGGCTACAACTCTAAAATTATTGTTGGCTCTAGTACAATACATGTCGATGAAAGCATTATAAAACATTTAAAATAGTATAAGAACAGCAGGACAGCGCATGTGTTTGTCATGAGAGGCGGTATAAGTGTGTCCGCTACATCTTCCGGCTGTGGAAGAATGGTCGTGTGATATAAGTGTGTCCGCTACATCTTCCGGCTGTGGACGGATGGTCGTGTGATATAAGTGTGTCCGCTACATCTGACGGCTGTGGACGGATGGTCGTGTTATATAAGTGTGTCCGCTACATCTTCCGGCTGTGGACGGATGGTCGTGTGGTATAAGAGTGTCCGCTACATCTGACGGCTGTGGACGGATGGTCGTGTGGTATAAGTGTGTCCGCTACATCTGCTGGCTGTGGACGGATGGTCGTGTGGTATAAGTGTGTCCGCTAAATCTCACGGCTGTGGACGGATGGTAGTGCGGTATAAGTGTATCCGCTACATCTTTCGGCTGTGGACGGATGGTCGTGCGGTATAAAAGTGTCCGCTACATCTTCCGGCTGTGAACGGATGGTCGTGTGGTATAAGTGTGTCCGCTACATCTTCCGGCTGTGGACGGATGGTCGTGTGGTATAAGTGTGTCCGCTAGATCTGTCGGCTGTGGACGGATGGTCGTGTGTATAACTGTGTCCGCTACATCTCACGGATGTGGACGGATGGTCGTGTGGTATAAGTGTGTCCGCTACATCTGACGGCTGTGGACGGATGGTCGTGTGGTATAAGTGTGTCCGCTACATCTGATGGATGTGGACGGATGGTCGTGTGGTATAAGTGTGTCCGCTACATCTGCTGGCTGTGGACGGATGGTCATGAGGTATAAGTGTGTCCGGTACATCTCACGGCCGTGGACGGATGGTCATGTGGTATAAGTGTGTCCGCTACATCTGTCGGCTGTGGACGGATGGTCGTGTGTATAACTGTGTCCGCTACATCTCACGGATGTGGACGGATGGTCGTGTGGTATAAGTGTGTCCGCTACATCTGTCGGCTGTGGACGGATGGTCGTGTGGTATAAGTGTGTTCGCTACATCTGTCGGCTGTGGACGAATGGTCGTGTGTATAACTGTGTCAGCTACATCTCACGGATGTGGACAGATGGTCGTGTGGTATAAGTGTGTCGCTACATCTGACGGCTGTGGACGGATGGTCGTGTGGTATAAGTGTGTCCGCTACATCTGATGGCTGTGGACGGATGGTCGTGTGGTATAAGTGTGTCCGCTACATCTGATGGCTGTGGACGGATGTTCGTGTGGTATAAGTGTGTCCGCTACATCTGCTTGCTGTGGACGGATGGTAGTGCGGTATAAGTGTGTCCGGTACATCTCACGGCCGTGGACGGATGGTCGTGTGGTATAAGTGTGTCCGCTACATCTGACGGCTGTGGACGGATGGTCGTGTGGTATAAGTGTGTCCGCTACATCTGACGGCTGTGGACGGATGGTCGTGTGGTATAAGTGTGTCCGCTACATCTGCTTGCTTTGGACGGATGGTCGTGTGGTATAAGTGTGTCCGCTACATCTGATGGCTGTGGACGGATGTTCGTGTGGTATAAGTGTGTCCGCTACATCTGCTTGCTGTGGACGGATGGTAGTGCGGTATAAGTGTGTCCGGTACATCTGACGGCCGTGGACGGATGGTCGTGTGGTATAAGTGTGTCCGCTACATCTGACGGCTGTGGACGGATGGTCGTGTGGTATAAGTGTGTCCGCTACATCTGATGGCTGTGGACGGATGGTCGTGTGGTATAAGTGTGTCCGCTACATCTGACGGCTGTGGACGGATGGTTGTGTGTTAAAGTGCTCGAGGGTCTCTGGTTCGATCTCCGGTGAGGACCAATGGATATTTCAGTTCATGGCTAAAGTCCCTGCTAGATCTCCTATGGTACCTCCATGGCCATTGCACCATCGGCTATGGTGGGGATGAAAGAAGGGCATCATAAAAACAGTCCCATTAGTTGTTTATACTTGTTTAAGGATCTAAGAGATTTCATCTCATCCTTACACACACTACAAGAAGTCAATTTTATTTCCAACAGTAAAATATTTAATATATCAAACACCACAAATTGACGGAACATTGATTAGATCAAACACCACAAATTGACGGAACATTGATTAGATCAAACACCACCAAAATTGACGAAACATTATATATAGAATACTTTGTAGAATACATTGTGTTGCAGAGTACTGATCTAGAATACATTGTGTTGTAGAGTACTCATCTGGAATACATTGTGTTGTAGAGTACTGTTCTAGAATACATTGTGTTGCAGAGTACTGATCTAGAATACATTGTGTTGTAGAGTACTCATCTGGAATACATTGTGTTGCAGAGTACTGATCTAGAATACATTGTGTTGCAGAGTACTTATCTAGAATACATTGTTTTGCAGAGTACTGATCTAGAATACATTGTGTTGCAGAGTACTGATCTAGAATACATTGTGTTGCAGAGTACTGATCTAGAATACATTGTGTTGCAGAGTACTGATCTAGAATAAATTGAGTTGTAGATTACTCATCTGGAATACATTGTGTTGCAGAGTACTGATCTAGAATAAATGGAGTTGTAGAGTACTCATCTGGAATACATTGTGTTGTTGAGTACTGTTCTAGAATACATTGTGTTGCAGAGTACTAATCTAGAATACATTGTGTTGTAGAGTACTCATCTGGAATACATTGTTTTGCAGAGTACTGATCTAGAATACATTGTGTTGCAGAGTACTGATCTAGAATACATTGTGTTGCAGAGTACTGATCTAGAATAAATTGAGTTGAAGAGTACTCATCTGGAATACATTGTGTTGCAGAGTACTGATCTAGAATACATTGTGTTGCAGAGTACTTATCTAGAATACATTGTGTTGCAGAGTACTGATCTAGAATACATTGTGTTGCAGAGTACTGATTTAGAATAAATTGAGTTGTAGAGTACTCATCTAGAATACATTGTGTTGCAGAGTACTGATCTAGAATACATTGTGTTGCAGAGTACTGATCTAGAATACATGTTATTGCTGAGTACTGATCTAGAATACATTGTGTTGCAGTGTACTGATATAGAATACATTGTGTTGTAAAGTACTGATTTAGAATACATTGTGTTTAAAGTACTCATCTAGAATACATTGTGTTGCAGAGTACTGATCTAGAATACATACGGGTCTACAGCTTGTAAAATGTTAATCATTTAGCTTAAAGTTATTACAAAGTCATAATATATTTCGAAATGTACAAGTTAAT
The DNA here is from genome assembly GCA_021962125.1 of Bulinus truncatus. Lineage (NCBI taxonomy): Eukaryota > Metazoa > Mollusca > Gastropoda > Planorbidae > Bulinus > Bulinus truncatus. The sequence goes on along the minus strand of JAGDYQ010000016.1, from coordinate 8,015,240 downwards.
ATATTAATGTTTTACGCTAAATCTTTCTGATAATGTATGAAACCAAACCAACCGAATCCTTTAAAAATAAGCTGAATGAGACATTTTGTCCATGTTTGTAAATGCAAGTGTTCCTCTAGGGCGACTCTAGGGCGACTCTAGGGCGATGGTGAAGATTCATAAAAGGCGAAGAAGTAATTTGTCTTGAATCGAATTGTTTTATTTAGTTTACCCATAGGGTGTTCACTAGTGTCTGCTATTGTCATCTATTTCTACATTATGATATCAACTCATTCAATCATTCACCCAGATGTCTAGATACATTTTCCCGGTCTTCTCGATGATACTTATGAGTTATGACCAGAACAAAGAAATTGTTTTCTTTATTTTGTTGTAATTTTAAGGTCGTGTATTATGTATGCTGGCAGGCCAGGGCCATAAATGGGCTGTAGAGCCAAAGGAAGAAGATAATGTATGCATCCAGAGTATCTATCTATCTATCTATCTATCTATCTATCTATATATATATATATATATATATATATATTTAAATATAGACGTTTCGACCATCAGACGAGTCAGCTTCTAATACTTTACGCCCTCTTATTAATGCTGTAAAACATGTTACATTTTGTATGTTACATTTTGTATGGTACATTCAGACCCGCCGACCGAGAGGGTGGAATGGGGGGGGGGGCAAATGCCCAAGGGACCGGACGAGTTTTAGGGGCCCGGACTGAGCTGGCCAATCAACTTTTGAAAATATTATCATCAGCACGGGGGGCCCGTAACAGCACTGCCCAGGGGCCCGACATTTCTATCAGTGGGCCTGGGTACATTTTGTATGGTAAATTTTGTATGGCACATTTTGTATGGTACATTTAGTATGGTACATTTTTTATGGTACATTTTTTATGGTACATTTTTTATGGTACATTTTGGAAATCTCTTGGACAGTTTCATTTTATAATGTATTGTTATTCTTGTTATATTTAGTGACCTTCAACTGAATTGACTCAAAAACATTGTTCATGCACAAAAACAACAACTTGATAACAATATTGTCTACTGAAACTTTCTGGGAGTAGCCTAGTGAGCCATTAAAACTGGGAGTAGCCTAGTGAGTCATTAGAACTGGGAGTAGCCTAGTGAGTCATTAAAACTGGGAATAGCCTAGTGAGTCATTAGAACTGGGAGTAGCCTAGTGAGTCATTAAAACTGGTAGTAGCCTAGTGAGTCATTAGAACTGGGAGTAGCCTAGTGAGTCATTAAAACTGGGAGTAGCCTAGTGAGTCATTAGAACTGGGAGTAGCCTAGTGAGTCATTAAAACTGGGAGTAGCCTAGTGAGTCATTAGAACTGGTAGTAGCCTAGAGAGTCATTAACACTGGTAGTAGCCTAGTGAGTCATTAGAACGGGGTAGCCTAGTGAGTCATTAAAACTGGTAGTAGCCTAGTGAGTCATTAGAACTGGGAGTAGCTTAGTGAGTCATTAGAACTGGGAGTAGCCTAGTGAGTTATTAAAACTGGTAGTAGCCTAGTGAGTCATTAGAACGGGGTAGCCTAGTGAGTCATTAAAACTGGTAGTAGCCTAGTGAGTCATTAGAACTGGGAGTAGCCTAGTGAGTCATTAGAACTGGGAGTAGCCTAGTGAGTCATTAGAACTGGGAGTAGCCTAGTAAGTCATTAGAACGGGGTAGCCTAGTGAGTCATTAAAACTGGTAGTAGCCTAGTGAGTCATTAGAACTGGGAGTAGCCTAGTGAGTCATTAGAACTGGGAGTAGTCTAGTGAGTCATTAGAACTGGGAGTAGCCTAGTGAGTCATTAGAACTGGGGTAGCCTAGTGAGTCATTAGAACTGGGAGTAGCCTAGTGAGTCATTAAAACTGGTAGTAGCCTAGTGAGTCATTAGAACGGGGTAGCCTAGTGAGTCATTAAAACTGGTAGTAGCCTAGTGAGTCATTAGAACTGGGAGTAGCCTAGTGAGTCATTAGAACTGGCAGTAGCCTAGTGAGTCATTAGAACTGGGATTAGCCTAGTGAGTCATTAGAACTGGGAGTAGCCTAGTGAGTCATTAGAACTGGGAGTAGCAAATTGAGTCATTAGAACTGAAAACGCATTTTTTTATCTAAAGCCTTTGAATTTAAAAGAGTAACAATCACACGATAAAACTAAAAAATCTACTAATATTTAATTTATCTCCTATCGCGATACAGAAAAGGCACATATCAAAAAAAAAATTACTTTTAAATGTCAATGTAAGGTTTGGTTTTAATGGGAGACGATCAACCATGAAACACTTCTATAAATGAACTACGTTTTGCTTTGAGACAATGAAAACATTTAACAGCTAAAGAGAATCAATATACATGTAGTTACAACAGCATACATGTAGTTACAACAGCATACATGTAGTTACAACAGCATACATGTAGTTACAACAGCATACATGTAGTTACAACAGCATACATGTAGTTACAACAGCATACATGTAGTTACAACAGCATACATGTAGTTACAATAACATACATAACTTGAAGATTTTCAACTTAAATTAATTCAGAGTAGTCCTCGTTTAAATAAATATGCATATATATATATACACATATACACATATATCTACATACATATATCTACACACATACACATATATCTACACTCATATATCTACACACATACACATATATCTACAAACATATATCTACAAACATATATCTACACACATATATTTACACACATATATCTACACCAGTCTGTCTTCTTCTATCAAATTCATCTGTCATTTCACCGTCTGTCTTCTATCAAATCCACCTGTCATTTCGCAAGTCTGTCTTTTATCCAATCCATCTGTCATTTCACCGTCTGTCTTCTATCAAAACCATCTGTCATTTCACTAGTTTGTCTTTCATCCCGTCCATCTGTCTACGTATCTCCAACACCCAACTCCGACTCACAGTATAACTACTCAAACTACATCGGCTCTACTCATAAGTTTCACTCGATAGTTAACCATCTGGCCTTTCCCCTGGGGCATGGGTTGGCACTACGGAACACATAAATATCTTAAATTTATCAAAATGGCCGGACAAAGAGGAGATAAATAAAGTTATTTTTTTATGAAATAATATAAATGTAAATGATATTGGTGTGAACAAGCAGTGAGTGTGTGACCTTGTATTACTAAATGTAAATGATATTGGTGTGAACAAGCAGTGAGTGTGTGACCTTGTATTACTAAATGTAAATGATATTGGTGTGAACAAGCTGTGATTGTGTGACCTTGTATTACATCATTGTATTTATTGGCCACAATGCACTACATGAGTCATATTGCAAACTTTCACCAGCACCTGAAAACTTTGATCTACCACATCAATGCAATTAATAGACTACATCGTTGCAAATAATTCGATTCAAATGATATACAACCCTTAAGCTGAATGAAGGATTTTCACATAACGTACACTACATGCCACGTAAACAAATCAAGTTGCACAATCAATCAAATGTCTGGCCAGGTGTTGCTCAGATAAAAACAAATAATCCTGTGGTATTTTGTCTTACAACAAAGTGTTATTTATTAAAATATTGTTTTGTGTTCTTTTAGGTGTCTGCAAAATTTGTCATTGTATGTGAAGTATAAAACTCAATAGAAATGTTTCCCAAGAAAAGGAATGCCATTTAGAAGTACATTCCACTTCCCTCTGTTTTACTGGTAAAGGGAAACTCGAGCGATGAATTTGACATCTACTAATCTAGATCTGGATCTAAAAATAGACTGGTTTATAGTGTGTACGTGTGTGAATACAATGTGTATAACACGTGTTTTTATATGAGTTATATGCACTTCGGCTAGTGAAAACAGGAGTATTATTCAATGCTCGCCATAAATATAATAAAAACAGGACTTTTAGAGCATTTTCATGTATAGAGAGGGAAGTAAGTCATGTTTAATAACTGTTACAAAAATAAATAACGATTACGGCTCTTTGTTTAGCTTATAATCTATATATAATATATAAGCCCCTTAGGAGCCCTGAAGCCCGGCCCTGAGAGGTCCTATCGCGAAATGAACTTTTGATGTACACATGGCAGGCCAAGACCTATAAAATGATATATACATCATGGGTCTAGGACTTATGGTTGCTGAGATCTAGGGCGCTCCTTTGTTAATATAGTTTATATAGTAAAAAAACGGTACTTTATAAGCCCCCTTTTACTGCCCTCAGAGGTCATATCGCGAAATGGACTTTTGATGCACACATGGCAGGCCAAGACCTACAAAATCATATATACATCATGGGTCTAGGACTTATGGTTGTTGAGATCTAGGGTGATGACGGACAGACAGACAAAACGGGGACAATAGAGCATTTTTTTTTCGAAAATACTCTAAAAAAACCATTACACAACAGTAGAACACAACTCTCACAGTCACATAAACAACAGTAGAACACAATTCTCACAGTCACATAAACAGCAGTAGAACACAATTCTCACAGTCACATAAACAGCAGTAGAACACAATTCTCACAGTCACGTAAACAGCAGTAGAACACAGTTCTCATAGTCACATAAACAGCAATGAAAACATTTAACAGCTAAAGAGAATCAATATACATGTAGTTATAATAACATACACGTAGTTATAATAACATACATAGTTACAATAACATAATGTAGTTATAACATGTTGTTGCAATAGCATAAATGTAGTTGCAATAGCATACATGTAGTTACAATAATATACATGTAGTTACAATAACATACACGTAGTTACAATAAAAACATACATTTACAATAGCATACATGTAGTTACAATAAAAACATTTATTTACAATAATATACATGTAGTTACAACAATAAACTTTTTTATGTAACCTATGTCTTTTTTTTTCGTGTCACCAGAAAAGAAACTTTAAGATTTTCAACTTAAATTAATTTAGAGTATTCCTCGTTTAAATAAATATACATATATATCTACACACATACACATATATCTACACACATATATCTACTCACATACACATATATCTACACACATACACATATATCTACACATATATCTATATCTACACAAATACACATACATCTACACACATATATCTACACATATACACATATATCTACACACATACACATATATCTACACACATACACATATAAACAGCAGTAGAAAACAGTTCTCACAGGCACATAAACAGCAGTAGAACACAATTTTCATAGTCACATAAACAGCAGTAGAACACAGTTCTCATAGTCACATAAACATCAGTAGAACACAATTCTCACTGTCACATAAACAGCAGTAAAACACAATTACAGTGGTAAACAGTGAATTCATTGCCAGTGATATTTGAATCATTTTATACAAAGTCAACTATGCTGATTTAGAATATGTAAGTGCTTTTGCCAGTGACGATGACTTTCTAATATTTTTTCTTTGACTATGTGAAAAAAGACGTTAAATAGTTATCTTTTAAGACTGGAAAATTGGTTTATACACTTTGTATCTGCATAAGATATAACTAAATTCGATTTACGATGTATCTAGTATAGTTTACGTTTATATTGTAGTCAAGTCCATGCAGTGACGTAAAGTTCATTCCTGCAAAAGTATAAATGTATTTGTCAACATTTATTACACCGTGCCAGTGCTTGTGTATTTATTTAATTAGCATGTGATACTAGTTTTATTGTATATATATATATATATATATATATAATTTATCATAATAATAAATATATCATAACTTTACTATTTTACATTAAACCTTTCGCGGACCCCCTAAAGTTGTTCAGGGACCCCCAAATGAATTTTAATTTTCCCGGACTTTGAGACCAGGACCCTTTGAGATCCGTATGGACCACTTTGGGAACCAGTGGCTTAGAGTTTAGTCGATGTTGTCTGACCTAAAGGGCCATTACCTTGAGTCATACCAGGCTAAAAGCTGCACCACAGTAGCCCCCCTTTTAACTTCAGTATATTAAAAGAAAATAATAATTTAGGAAAACATATAATTTAATTAATTACAGGTGACTTTCACGTAATAGGCATTAGTTGCTTTTTACAATTGAAAACAAACGTTTCGGAGTCCATCTTGTTACTCTAGATGACTTGATTACTTTTAAAAGAAAATTTATAGACTCCTTGACTAAAATGACTTGAAATTTTCGAGATGAAATTATATATATTGATTATTAGTGGCCCTAAAATTGCTAGCGAAAAGGAGGATTGTCAGTTTTTTATCTAGAACTGTAAAATGTGTCTTTACCTAGGGCCCCCAAAATCTATTTTCCCTTAAGGCATTAAATGTAACAACGGTTCCAACAACAGACGTATGGTGGACCCTGTTTCTTGTCCTCAAATGGTCAATATGCGCTAAATAAATAAAAATCTTGTCTCTTAATACATAGTACTCACATGTAGACATACCAAGAGTTACAGCACTTTTATGCTCATTTGTGTTTTTTTAGGCAGTGTATTTTGCAATCTAAAGTATAACATAGGTCAAGTTTAACTTTAGTCTTGATAAGTAAATTAATACCAAAAGAGATCCAATGTTTCGCATTGGTCAGTATATATCAGAATAATTACTTTTTATAACAAGTTTTCTAATTTTTTTAATGATTTAAAAATAAAATATAAAAAAAATTGTGGAAATATTAAATTTAAAATGTCAAAAATACATAAATTCAAGACCGATGTTTTTCTTCTTAAATCACGTCTTTCACGTGTGCACTTATAATAGGAGAGATTATAAAATATTAAAAAACTAATGAATAAATAAATATTATAACAAACCTCCCACATCACAAATTATCATAGTTTATATTCTTTGTCGGTTTTATGTGATAATTCACTTTTAACCTCATGGTAACATTTTTCAACAATGTTTCCACGTAAGACCTGTTGTAATAAAATGTTGAGAAAGTTCATAGCCCTGTGGATACCATATGAAACTTGTCATAACTATGTACTTACTATTTAGAAAAAAAAAAGACTTGCAAATTTCGAAATTTAGAAGGTCTATAACAGATATTATATACCCAGCAGCTATACAGAAATAATTTATCTTGCATTACTACATGAATCTATTAAGTCAAATATGAATACCTTAAAGAAACATCTATAGTCTAGTAGATGATATGAATACCTTAAAGAAACATCTATAGTCTAGTAGATGATATGAATACCTTAAAGAAACATCTATAGTCTAGTAGATGATATGAATACCTTAAAGAAATAACTAGAGTCTAGTAGATGATATGAATACCTTAAAGAAACAACTAGAGTCTAGTAGATGATAGGAATACCTTAAAGAAACAACTAGAGTCTACATGATTGTGAGGTTTATTGCCTTTTCCAGGTTGCCAACATATCAAAAACAGCTGAAATTGGTCTTTTTCTTCATGAATCAAAGATTCCTGCTGTACCTAAATTAAATATTCAAAACACTATAGTAGATCTATTTATAGACTCATAAGAACAAACATAAAAAAAAAACTAAAATAACTAAATAACCTAAAATTGCAATTATAATGTTATCGATTAATCGCAATCTGTAAAAAAAAATATTTTTATGTAAATAAATATTTACATCGGTCGATAAAAGAATTAATCACAATAAGCTTTGATCAACAGTGTCATGTAAATAGCAAGCAACCTAAGACTTTTGTTTAGGTTTTCAACAAGAATACCTTTCTTTTTTGTTAGTCCAGAAAGCGTACTTTTGCCATTCACTATCCAAGAGACTTGTAGCTTCCAAGAGTTTAGGCACGTCATCACAATCTTTAACCTCTTTAAGCTTTTCCACTAACTGATCGATGCTTCAAATTAGGTAGAATTACAAAAATATTTTATCACCTTCAAATCTTTGTAGTTAAATACTTAAACCATATCATGGTCTCTTTAATATTTTATTGTACAATAAATAGAAGGCCAAAATAAACAGATGAGGTATAAGTGAATAAATCGCTAACATATGCCTGGTTATTGTTTCCCATTTGAACCAGGTAGCTTAATTATGAACTTTAATCAATCTGTAGCCTGTGATTTTATATTTATAACAAATTAACCGTGGAATTATTTATGAAATGGACTATTTTTAATTTAACTGTATAAAAAAAATGGCTATATTTATTTAAATTATGTTTGAGTTTTTTTATTATTAGCTTTTTAACTGTTATCAAATTAATCTGTTCAATTATGGATTGGTAGGGAATAGAGCGTAGTGAATTGGGGGAAGGGGGGGGAGGTGGAACGTTCTTTTCTAAAGAGGGCCACAATAGATTATTACATTTAAGCGAAAAAGCCCGAGTTATAGAGTTTATTTTATATTCTTTTTATACTAGAATACACGAAATAATTAGATGTCATTGATGAGAACGGGCTGAGAGGAGGCGGGCCCAATCAAACAGCCTGAGGGGCCGCATTTAACCCTCGGGCCTCAAGCTTGCCTATATTTGGTCTTTTACATTTATCGGGAAATAAATTATTGAGAAATAAATCATTATCTGGAGTTTAGTGTTGTCGTATATTTTATGTATTTCTTGAACTTTTCACGTGTAGAGTGTGATCGTGGAAAAGAGTGGGTGAAAGGTCAGAGGTAGTTAGATAAGATGATTGGTTATGGTCAGATGACAAAGGAGGGGACTGTAATGGCTAAAGTGAAAAGCTGGATGATCGTAGGGAAGTTGTTGGAGAGATATAGTACTTTGTGGTAGATTATGCTATGTTATTTTATCTTAATATTATTTGTATTGCTAAAAGTATAATAAATGTTGACCACGGAGCTGTCGTTGTCTAAATTTGTGATAGAATGGCGGTAAGCAGTGGTCATGACAATTTAAGGTTATGACAAGTGTATCCTAAATATTTTGTTTGTGCACACATGTTTTAATGCATAATGCATTATTTTTACTACTCTAAAACTGCCTTGGCCTTTATTTCGATCCATTGTAAGATCCTGCAGGGGTGGCCAGGTAAGTGGTCAACGAGAATGGTTTTTTTTTATACTTATTTTGTATTTAACAGCCAACCACAATTCTATTCACCAGGCTATTAAAAAAATGAAAATCCTTCTTTACTTGAATTTTAATTGAGATTTGATTGAATTTCAAAATAGACGTTCCAAATGTAATGTTGACCAAAATATTTCCTAGGAAAAAAAAAGCAAACAATTTTTGTCTCTTATATAAATGTGCCAGTTACTGAGGTAAGATAAGGCTGAATGCATTTAGTCAGATTTATATATATATATATATATATATATATATATATATATATGTATACATACATATATATATATATATATATACATATATATATATATATATATATACATATATATATAAATATATATCTTCTTTCGTTATTAGGTGTGAGATTATGAGAACAACATGATTTTAATATAATATGTCGTCCGTCCGGCGGCGTGTGGGAAAGCCGTCGCTATAAATAATCTATGACGTCAATTCCCGATGGTAATTTTTTTATTTTCTACTAATAAAGCCGTATAAGGTACGCCCATGATTTGCTGTTTCGTGCCACACCAACTTGCCTTTTTGTACTACAACATCGCATAATAAAGTATTTACTTTTTACTTTTCAGTGCATTTTTATAAAAGCTTTTTAATGCTTCGTTTTGATTTAAGCATTCCAGAGAATTAAGGGTAAAACGTAACGTTGGTTTGATTGATTTGTTCTGTTGGTTTGGTTTGGTTTGGTTTGGTTGGTTGGTTTGGTTTGGTTTGCTTTGGTTTGGTTGGTTGGTTTGGTTTGGTTTGGTTTGGTTGGTTGGTTTGGTTTGGTTTGGTTGGTTGGTTGGTTTGGTTTTGGTTTGGTTGGATTGGTTTGGTTGGTTTGGTTGGTTTGGTTGGTTGGTTTTGGTTTTGGTTGGTTTGGTTGGTTTCCTGGTTGGTTGGTTGTTTGGTTTGGTTTGGTTGGTTTGGTTGGTTGGTTGTTTGGTTTGGTTTGGTTGGTTTGGTTGGTTGGTTGTTTGGTTTGGTTTGGTTGGTTTGGTTGGTTGGTTGTTTGGTTTGGCTCGGTTAGTTTGGTTGGTTGGTTTGGTTTTGTTTGGTTGGTTTGGTTGGTTGGTTGTTTGGTTTGGTTGGTTTGGTTGGTTGGTTGTTTGGTTTGGTTTGGTTGGTTAGCGTTGGCGGATAAAAAGTAACTTGTGATGCTTAGCAAATGTAGGTCATTTCTGCACATTAGGAAAGGTGGCATAAATCAGCACCTAATTAACCTAATAAATCATATATAAAAATTCAGTAGCTAAATTGAATAGGAAGAGGTTTCACATTGCATCTAGTTTTCCGGGCAACGCCGGGATTAATATCTAGTTATTGATGGGGATTAAGAATATAGAAAGAGAATGAGAGAGAGAGAGAGGAAGAGAGAGAGAAGAGAAAAGAGAAAGAGAGAGAAAGAGAGGCGAGAAGAGAGAGAGAGAGAGAGAGAGAGAGAGAGAGAGAGAGAGAGAGAGAGAGATTGTGTATAAATATAAATTAGATTCAGCTGGCCTGACTGGCTCTTTTCGTAAAGTTTCCTTTTTCTCAAAAATCTATTATTACTTACTGATGTTTAGGTAATTCATGGCACAGATCCAACAAACGGCACAACATGAAAACGACAGACTAAAGTGTTATATTTGAAAAAAAATAACTGACTACATTCTTTTGTCACAATGTTCATACTCGTAAAAAAATGTGGAACATTTCGGATATTTCCTATCCTTCTTGAACGGAGAGAAAAGTAAGTTTATTTTTAACTCACTCAAAACTAGCTAGCATTCAATTATGAGATCGTATCATACAATGTGGCAGGAAAAGCGAATTGTTATTATTTATATTATTAGGTGGATTAATGTGCTATTGAAAGTTTACTTAGTGAGATATGAGTGCTATGATCAAAATGATAGAAAGAAGTATAAAATCTAATCTAATGTAGTCAGCATGTCTCCGGCAGTTCACCAGAAAACTGTTTATTGAACGCCAGAGTGCAAACAGTATGACCCTCAATAAAGTCGTCAACATTGCTGACGTCAGTGGAGTGTGTCTGTATATATACATATATATATACATATATATATATATATATTATATATATACATATATATATATATATATATATATATATATATATATATATATATAGTAGTAAAAAAAAGCCTAGCGCAGAAGCGACCATAATTGTATGTAGGGGCGTGGGAGACTTTTTAGGGACCTTCCACTTTGGAGGCCCCCACCAATTTGATAATTTTTTATGATTTATCTATGGAGCTGTAGACAATTGGCTCCCTTTAGATGGAAGTTGGTGGCAGAGATGGTTCTCTGATTTTCTCAAGGCTCAGATTTTTTTTTTGGCTTTCGGCCTTATGCGATTGATAGAAAAACACATTTGTTAAATTTTTTTCCTCATGTAGGAAAAACAGTTTTGTAATCATGATAGTTTTCGCAAATAAAATATATTAATAAATTCAAAATTTTAATAATATGTACACTTTAACATTAGTAATAGGCGAAAAATTAAGTAAATAGCTGCTAGCTAATAGTTAAACTGAATTGCGAAGGCGAAGTTTAGCAATGCTGGAGAAAAAAGTTTCTTTTTGCTTAGCAAAAGTCTAATTAAAAATATTTAACTACTTTCAGAATATTTGTAGAATGCAAACTTATACACTACATTTATTTCACCTTCCAAGTGAAAATTGTAATCACCTATTGCTGCAAAAGGTAGTGGCCGAGTGGTGCTACTCTGCAACAACCTGTTCAAAACCTCGGACCTGTGTCAACCAATAGTCAAGGACGTCATTGAAGTATAAAATAAATGTTCCAGCTAGTTTTGTTACAGACAGTTTTGTTCCAGCTAGTTTTGTTACAGACAGTTTTGTTACAGACAGTTTTCTTACAGACAGTTTTGTTACAGACAGTTTTGTTCCAGCTAGTTTTGTTACAGACAGTTTTGTTACAGACAGTTTTGTTACAGCTAGTTTTGTTACAGACAGTTTTGTTACAGACAGTTTTGTTACAGACAGTTTTGTTACAGCTAGTTTTGTTACAGACAGTTTTGTTACAGACAGTTTTGTTCCAGCTAGTTTTGTTACAGACAGTTTTGTTACAGACAGTTGACTAAAAAAAAGCCTTCCTTCATTCGCGGGCCATTTGGGCCAGGACTTGGACCAATGCCACAACGTCAAATTGCCACTGATAGTTTTAAAGCGACTTAAGTCGAATTCAGCATTAGTAATTGAAGAATTTAACTTGCTCTATTGGCAAAGTTCACAATTTAGATGTTCCGTACTTCTTTCAGGGGTGATACGTTTGCTGCATAGTTTGGCCTGATGAAAGAACAATTACGAACCGAGGGGAGAAATGCATTTTTTTGCTTAGCAATTTTTTTAGATTGAAATAAATGAAATGAGATTTTGCGTGAGCTCTGTGTGCACCTCTGACATGCTCAATTTCATGCACTGAATAGGTTACTAAACACTTAAAGCTTTTTACCAACGAGTACAATTTTAATGTCTATTGTTTTAGTCATACTTTCAAATTATTATTATTACTCCAGAGAATGAAGATTTTAGCATTTCATCTGATATGGCCCAAAATATTGTAATAAGAAGTAGTTATTCCAACTGAAGAGAGAGAGAGACGAAAGAAAAAGTAATTAAAAAAATAGACGAAAATCGTGTAAATAAATTGCAGTGTGCACAAAGACATGAACAATGAGCTAAACATTTATTTGATACAACACTGCTTGTATTACAAAGTAAATGAAAATTCTACTTTTATTTTGTTTATTCCATTCCGTAGATGGTGTGATCACCAATTTACATGCAGAACAACAAAATGTTAAAATAGTTAGGTATTTTTAATTTGTCATTGTTTGTTTAAATATTATTAAAGAAATTGTTAAATTAAATAAACACACACAAACACACACACACACACACACAGGAGAATTGTGGAGTGAGGCATACCATAATAGACCATATCAAGATTATTTTTATAAAATGAATACATTAACTCAATAAAAAGGTTCAGACCCATCTTTCTATTTTGAAGTTTTGATCCTATGTTGTTGGCCATGTTCTATCTGCCCCGATCTCGGGGGACCGTATTACTATGAATCTTTAGTTAAATATTACATTTTATATTAAAAGTAGTACCTGTAGTACGTACCACCTTTGACACTTTACTTTGCGGTTTTCGTTAGTGGTTCTCAAAAGAGCAGTTGAATTGTGTCTCCAAAATTATTATAATTGTTATAAATATATAAATATAGATAAAGATAGATAGATAAATAGGTTGATTGATAGATTAATAAATAGATAGATAAGATAGATTAATAAATAGATAGATAGATAGATTAATAAATAGATAGATAGATAGATTAATAAATAGATAGATAGATAGATTAATAAATAGATAGATAGATAGATAGACAGATTAATAAATATATAGATAGATTAATAATAAGAAAGATAGATAGATAGATAGATAGATAGATAGATAGATAGATAGATAGATAGATAGATAGATAGATAGATAGATAGATAGATAGATAGATAGATAGATAGATAGATAGATATATAGATAGATAGATAGATAGATAGATAGATAGATAGATAGATAGATAGATAGATAGATAGATAGATAGATAGATAGATAGATAGATAGATAGATAGATAGATAGATAGATAGATAAATTGGTTTTCTTAGCTGGTTGTAAAAAGTTTGAGAATCCCTTTCTTGTACTAAATTTAAATTTTGTTTTTTTAAAGAGTGACAAAAAATTGTATGAAAAATGAAACATTTCAGTAAGGCATATCAATTTCGGAATGATTTTTATTAAATATTTATGAAAAACTATTTGTACATTTTATAACTTACAAGACAATTATAAAATTGAATAAAATATCTTTATTATTATACCAGCTTGAATATAAATATGTATAATCTGATTATTATTGCAAATCACTAAAGAATTTGAAATTTATGGAACGATACGATGCTTCAATTTCTTCTATTATATTAAGAAATTAAAAAAGATTATATTACACAGTTAAAGAAATAGTTAGGTATAGTCACAATGACATGAACAGATTCAGAGGACATATATTTTTCAACATTTTACTAATAACAAAAAATGATCACATTTATTACATTTTTCTTAATGAATGGAGAAGTAATGGTGCAACGATTTAATGGAGTACCTTTGTGCAGTATTTAAAACAGTTCCGATATCATGGTGAATGATAGCCGATGATTAGATTTCATAGACAAAATAATTATTGTTAGAAAGATACATTAATCATTCACATAAGTGATTTAATTTTTTTAAAAAGAGGTATTGAAAAACAAACACCTTTTGTATGTGTGAATTTAGAGTGTATATCGCAGGTTCCAAAATATGGACTCATTTTTGTTACTATTTAGATGGTATTGCAAAAAAATGTTGTATATATTTTTTTATTGTTTTTATTTTGTAACATTTTCACTAAACTTGAATAGAAAGGCTATATTTGTGTTTTTTTTTATGGAAGTGAAGGTTTTATGAACTGTTTATATGAAATTTTCGATTTACTTTACTGTTTAGATTAAATCGGAATCAGTTTATTTCTTGGATTTGAATAATATGGTCGAGAAGCAATTTCTTTGCTCTAAAACAAAGAAAAAAAAATATTTTTTTTATTAAAATGCTCTAGAATAATTTAAAAAAACAACAAACAAACACAATGGCACATAAGAAAATCATTACTAGATTAAACTAGATTAAATAATAATGATATAAATTATCATTAATAAAATACAGGCGTGCGTGTCAATGTTGATAGATATATAGATTATCTATATAATATTGAAAGTTTATCAATTAATGTTGGTCAAAGGAAAATAAAATGTAGATATGTGTAATTTTTCTTAGATAATATAAAGAAAAGTGTATACAATTAATTACAGATTCATAATCCCAGGGATAATATCCTTTCTCAATCTATAAACAACATCGTAGATATTTAAGACAGGGCGACACAATGACAAGTACCAAACAATGAGACAATAAATACGTAAAACGTCTCCATATATTAAATATTGATTTATAAAGCAGTTTTAGTGAATTCTTTTATTGACTCACATTATTTTGACAATACAACCTAAAGTTGATCTCTCCCTTATGCAGCTCATCAACTTTTCAATCAGTAAATACATTAAGTCGATTTGATTTTACTGTCAAGTATGCAGACCTATAATTAAACTGCATTTCACCGCTATGGCTCGTAGCAAAGTAAATGTCGTCTGGTAGTACTGCCCCCTCTCCAGATACGTTACTGTGGGTACACCCAACTATTTGATGCAAGGAAATGCATAACCAGTGGCCCCGTGCATAAAGTGGGAGATTACTATTTTTTTAAAATTTCACATATGATTCCAGCTAATGTTGAAAAGTATTTATAGAATAGCATTGTTTAAAAGTTTTCATCAACTGTTATCGAAAATTCACTGTGCGGTTTTTTTTTTGATTTACTCATCTTGCTTCCTTTGATCTCATAAAAGATACATTACATTTCTATATATACAGTGCTGGTTATAGGCAAAAACATATAAATCATATAAAATCAACATTGTCAGAAAATCATCCATAGTATTCTTATTTTAATTCAAACTTGTTCCGTAGTTTTGTACTCACCAATTCCGCCCCGAGAAATGATTTCAAGTTCGTGGCGATATTTCCATCTTTCATGTAGACTAAGTTATGAGCAGTAGGTTTTCTAGAAAATATTCAATTATCCACATAAAAGTGTATATTTATAAATAACTTTCTTTTTGAAGAAAGAAAACAATTATTATGACCAAAAAAAAAATTGTCTTATTTTACTTACATCGATAATTCTAACATCACTTGTCAACTTCAGTAAGTGTGCGTTATATATTTAAAATACAAATAAAGAATATTTTTTTTTTAATGGTGACGTCTTTTATTTCGGTGTGGAAATTTGTTATACGCTTTTTTTAGACGGTGAGAAAATGTACAAAAAAGTAAGCTATTATATGACCTATATTTTTAAAATCATATTGACTTTTTGGCATCGAAGGTTATTACAATTGTTTTGTTTGACGATATTTGTAAAAAAAAATAATAAAAAAATTACAATAATTAGAATGGTATATACAAGTACTTGTTAATAATATAAACTGTTACTATCTTATTTACAACCACAGAAACTGATTAAAATTGTAGGTATTTTTACAAATGTACATTTTTTTGGGCTATTATATTCAGTAGAAGTGTGGAATGCATTTGTTTCAGCCAGGCCACGCTTATGAATTATGGCTAGCAGAACGTTCAACCGTCCTTCAATTCCCTAACCAGGCCCATACGTGCGGGGTGGGGGGAACAAGGGGCTGCCCCGCCCCCTTCTTGTTGTCTGCCCCCTGTGCTTGTTTGCTCTACTTAGTAACATTTATTTCTTCCCCCCCCCACCGCTATTGGCTTGGCCCCTGCTGTAAATTTTTTTAGGCTACGGAGCTGTCCCTAACTTAATATCAGAACAAAATGACTTAAATGTTTAGAGGTCAGAGAGCCCTGACTGTTTAAATATTATTAATTGGCTCTAAAATTACTAGCGGCGGCATTAGCTGCTTTTTTTTATCTAGAGCCGTAAACTGGATCTTTGTCTAGGGCCCTTCAATCTATTTTTCTTGAGGACATTGAAAACGGTTCTGGCACTTAAAAAAGAGACCCTGTTTCTTGTTCTTACGCTAAGTTAATAAAAATCTCGACTATTAATACAACATACATGTACACATGCAGAGTAACAGCCCTTGTATGCTCACTGGGGTTTGTTATGGTGTGAAAATCTTTGGAATCTGAAGTAAAATATAGGTCAAATCTAGCTTCAGTCTTGGTGACTAAATCGTAAAGGGCAAAAATCGATGTTTTGCACTTAATAAATTTATGTTTGAGTAACTATTTTGTCAAAAGTTTTTATTGTTTATAGTCATGCTATAAAAGTAAGTATTCAAGACCACATTTTTTTTCTTTTTAAAACGTTTATCTTTCACGTGGCATTATTAAAAGGAAAGAAGACAACAAATAAAAAAAAACACAAAAATAAACAGTATAACAGACCTCCCATATGACAAATGTCACCAGTTTCATATTCTTTGTCAGTTTTTGGTAGCAAGTCACTATCAGCTTCAACGAAAAATTCTTCAACAATGTTTCCATATAAGACCTATAGTAATAAAAAATGTTCAGAAAGAGTACGTAGCCCTGTCTATACCCAATAAAGCTTAGGAAAAGTATTTACCTACTATTTTGGAAAAAAAAATAAAACCGATTTGCGAATTTTGTTTTTTTTTCAAACATAAGTTAATATATAAGAGATACCAAATTTACTCAGCAGATATATAAACAATTTTATCTTGCATACAACTAAGTAGATGATTTGAAAACCTTAAAGAAACATTTATAGTCTAGTAGATGATATGAATACCTTAAAAGAAACATCTATATTCCAGTAGATGATATGAATACCTTAAAGAAACATCTATATTCCAGTAGATGATATGAATACCTTAAAGAAAACATCTATAGTCTAGTAGATGATATGAATACCCTTAAAAGTATCCTAGAGTCTAGTAGATGATATGAATACCTTAAAGAAACATCTATAGTCTAGTAGATGAAATGAATACCTTAAAGAAACATCTAGTAGAGTCCAGTAGATGATATGAATACCTTAAAGAAACATGTAGAGTCTAGTAGATGATATGAATACCTTAAAGGAAACATATAGAGTCTAGTAGATGATATGAATACCTTAAAAAACATCTGAATCTAGATGTTTGTGAAAATCATTACCTTATATAGTTTGCCAACATATCAAAAACACCTGAAATTTTCACTATATTCATGAATCAGGTTCCTGCTGTACCTAAGTTAAATATTCGAAACCATCAAGTAGATCTATTTATAGACTAAAAAGAAATATAACGTACAAAAGTAAAAAGCATTTTTTTTCTTTATATAATGCATTTGCGACAGTGATGTCATCATTATTTTTAATATTATCTTTTGAAAAAATGGGCAAAATAGATCAATTATGTAAAAAAAAACGTACAATAATTAGTTTATAGTAAATAGCATACAACGAAAATCGTTGATTTTCTATTACAAAATTACCTTTTGTTTTCAGACCAGAAAGCGTACTTTTGCCATTCAATATCCGATAGATTTGTAGCTTGCAAGATTGGATACACGTCTTCGTTATCTTTTAACTTTTTAAGCTTTTCCACTAACTGCCCTATGCTTCAAAATAGGTAGAATTTCAAAAAATAATATTAACTCACTAGAAATACTTTATTTAAATACTTCAACCACTATCATGGTCTCTTAAATATATTTCTGTACATTAAATAGAGAAATAAAATAAAGCAATAAATGTAGTTTAAGAGAATAAATGGTTAAATTATTACCAAGCTAATGTTTGCCATTTGAAGAAGGTAAGCAGTTGGCTTCAATTGGCTGAATTGTTTGATTTTATAACAAACATTCTTTTTCGCTCGTAACAGTTATTAATAGAGACCAAACACTTTATTAAGTCATAAAAATTGACTAATCTGTATTTAAAATTACGAGTTTCTTAAAAAAAAAGATTTAAAACTTTTTTTATAGGTCGTAATTACATATTAGTCATCAATAGAAAAGTGAGAGCTATTTTAAGGTAAAAACATAAAACTTATACGTATTTACTTAGATTTATTTATAAATCTTCTTTTGTTATTTGGTGTAAGATTATTAAGTAAACAGATTGGCTTGTTGAAGTAACTTAGGAATCTTTTCTGCTACTTTTTTCTCAAAAATCTATTGTACTTGCTGATGTTGGGGTAATTCGTTGGCACTATTCCAACAAACGGCACAACATGAAAACGTCAGTTTTTTTTAAAGAAAAAGATCAAATTCTTTTTTTTGTCACCATGTTGTTTTTATAAAAATAGAACACATTCCGGGTGTAAAGTTGTAAACGTTGCTTACGTCAGTGGTGTGTCTATAGAAATATACGTTTTTTGTGAAAATTGTATCAGTTATAGAGATTCCAGCACAGAAACGGCCCCATGGGGGCAGGTGGTGATGGGGTGGGGGTTAACGCAGGACATTACATTAAGGGCAGGGACTTAAGTTAGTCTCATTAGTGCTTTAAGACATTTATATTAAAGTTTCCTTAGCACTAAAGGGGCATTGGGGCAGATGCGAGTGTAGAATGTATCTGTTTCTGTAACCTGGGCATATAAAGGGGTTTAGTGGATTTAGCACAATGCTTCCCAAACTTAAAGTTGGGTACCTATTTAAAGCTGGGTGGAGCTTGTGGGATTTTCACAGAGCTTTCACTGGACCTTGGAAAAATGCCCTTCATTCTCACCGAGGATCGAACCAGACTCTCAGGACGACATTCGAGCATCTTAACATCTCGGCCATCCGTCCCATCCTTGTGACATTTTTAGGTTACTTTATTCGTTGCTTCATGGCTCTGTTGAAAACTTCCACACGCCATTGAATAAATTCATCAGTAAAGACCAATCTTTAAATCTTTTACTACACGGTGTGTATCTTTATACAATAAAAATAACCAAGAATGGAACAATCGCAAGGCGGGTGGAGGGCAGAAACCGAAGTTATCATCAGTGATGTGTAAAATTATCTAAATAGTTACTACCTGAAAGTATAACTGAATTGTATTTGTTATTAGCTGAAAATTGAACTAAATTATTTTTGCAATTTGCGAAGGTAAACTAAGTGAAAAAAGTTCCCATTTTTATAGTTATTGACAAAAAATTTAGCTAAAAATATTTCTTTACATTTGGAATATTTTTAGAATTCAAAATTAAAAATTACATTTTGTTTCATCTTCAAATTGAAATTTTTTTCATACTTTATAGCTGAAAGAGCATGTGACAGGAATGGGCCAGATGGGGTTAAAAATGCAACTATTGACACGCGACAATCACTTAGCATCTCAAAACACCTAAGACATATCCAATCGTGCTAATGACGTCATTGATGTACATTTTGAAGATGGACTATTGTAAATAAATGTTCCTTGTTTCTTGCCCGCTTGTACTTTCTTTGATGTTGGAGGGGGTGACTCACACAAACATATATATATATATACACACACATTAGAAACAACAAAAATAATTCCATAGCGCCAAGGCCACGAGTTTGATTTTGTGTAAGTTCATCCATATTACTTCCTTTACTTCCCCCTTCTGTTTTAGTCATGACATATTGCTTCCTTTACTTCCCCCCTTCTGTTTTAGTCATGACATATTGCTTCCTTTACTTCCCCCTTCTGTTTTAATCATGACATATTGCTTCCTTTACTTCCCCCTTCTGTTTTAATCATGACGTATTACTTCCTTTACTTCCCCCTTCTGTTTTAATCATGACACATTGCTTCCTTTACTTCCCCCTTTCTTTAATCATGACACATTACTTCCTTCTTCCCCCTTCCTGTTCAATCGACATTCGCTTCTTTACTTCCCCCTTCTGTTTTAGTCATGACATGTGCATCGTTTACTTCCCCCTCCTGTTTAATCATGGCCACATTGCTTCCTTTACTTCCCCTTCTGTTCAATCATGACATATTGCTTCCTTTACTTCCCCCTTCTGTTTCAGTCGACGTATTGCTTCCTTTACTTCCCCTTCTGTTTCAATCATGACATATTGCTTCCTTTACTTCCCCCCTTCTGTTTCAGTCATGACGTATTGCTTTCTTTACTTCCCCCTCCTGTTTTAGTCAAGACATATTGCTTCCTTTACTTCCCCGTCCTGTTTTAGTCATGACATATTGCTTCCTTTACTTCCCTCTTCATGACATATTACTTTTTGGGAAAAGGGAGGTGAGCATGAGGGGGATTGAGCTGATATTAGCTTAAATTTTGCGGATTCCTTTCGAAAACCAGGCGTCGGGCGCGTGCTTATTCGCCCATTCTTAAATACACCTCTAAGTAAAATGTAAAATTTTCCATTTTATAAACTCATCATCATCATCAGACACTCATCATCAGACATTCATCATTAACATCGTTATACCCTTAACCGATGTTGTCGTTGGGGGAAGAGAAAAAAAAGGCAAGTCAATCAATAATATAAAATGTCGTCATTTTAAAATAAAACAAAATGTTTGTTAAAAAAAGAAAATAAACAAAGTTAACTGTCTAATTTTTTATTCAATACTTTTTAAGTATGTATTATTACAAAGAATAAAAACAAACAAACAAAGAAACAGTCATTACTGTATTTTGTATTTCATCTAATACAACCCAAAATAGTGTAACAAGAAGTAATTATTCAAACTGAAGAAAGATACAAACCAAATATAAGTAAAAAAGATGGAAGAATGTCAAATAAATTAAATTATACACGAAAACATTAACATTATGCTCACAGAACGTCGTTTGTGGTGAATCATCGACTGTTATGCATTACAATTTATTTAGCCCAAATAGCAAAATATAACATTAAATCGTTTTTGTTATTAATCGTATTAGTTTAAATATTATTAAGGATCAAATTTTTATTTCCATTTAATAAGATAAGGGGAGGATAATTACACAAAAAAAATTTTAAAATATACAAAACAATGGTGAAGTGAAGTATACTATCTGGATAGAGATAACTATATTAAGATAATATCACGCGTAATTACAAAGGAATATAGATTGGTAGAGCCATGACATGAAGAAATATATATTTTTCTAAAATTGTACTAATATAAAAAAAATAAAAACATTGTCTAATAAATAATGGTGCAACAGGTATTAAGACAAATGTATACCCTATATTTAATGTGTACATTGTCGGACTAATAAATCAGATTCATTTTTTTTTACTATTTTAGGTGATATTAGGCCCTATAATTTTTGTTTTATATTTATTATTGTCTTATCCTGTAAAAGTGTAACATGTGATGTATTGTCTTAAAAAGATGTCTGTATTAAACTGGAATGGAAAGGAATGTTGATTTACTCAAGTGTAAGCTTTACTGTACTGTTTAAAATGAAATTTTTGCTGTGCTCTTCTATTTAGATTAATCCACTTGTGGTTGACAAGTAGGCCTACATTCTTTGCTCTAAAACAAAATAAGCAAGACAATTTTAAAAAATATAAATAAATAAATGAATAGAAATAAATAAATGAATAGAAATAAAAAAGAATGAAGATAAATATAAATAAATAAATAAATATGAATAGATGAATAAATAAATAAATATAAATAAATATATAAGAATATATATATGTATATATTTTTGTTTACTTTTAGTGTTATTAGCTGCTTTGAATTAATTCTTAAAATTTTCAACCTGTCCAATGTTAATTTTCTAGTAAGAATGTATGTTAATTTATAATTAAGTCCTACAGAAGATACATTTGTTTTTAAGTTTTCTTAAATGGGATAGATGATGGTGAAATGATTTAAAGGGGACAGTTCAGTGACACTTTAATGAAACAGATGAAAGGAATGTTTTAAACAATTGAAAAATTATTTGTTTAAGAAAAATGAAAATGTAGATAGACATATATATTTCATAGATGATACAAATAAATATGTGGCTAAAGAATTACTCACAGCGTCATAATCCCAGGGCAAATAGCCTGGCTCAATCTATAGATAGATATATATATTTAAGACACGGTGATTATAAGTGACCGACGAAAAAACGAGCTATGATAATTTTAAATGTAATAAGAATTAATGTTCTAAAAGCATTTATAGAATAGCGTTGTTTGAAACAATTTTTTCATCATCTGTTATAAAAAATTCACTGTGCAATTTTTTATAAAATGTACTCATCTTCCTTACTTTGAACTCATAAACGATACGACATTTCTATATATATATGCTGGTTATAAAAATATATAAATCATATAAAATCAATGTTGTAAGAAAATTGTCCATTTTAATTCAAACTTGTTATTTATTTTTATACTCACAGATTTCCACTATAGAAATGAATTTCAAGTTGATGGCTGTATTTCCATCTTTCATGTAGACTATGTTTTGAGCAGTAGGTTTTCTAGAAAGCATTCAATTATCCACTTATTTTTAAACAACTTTCTTTTTAAAATAGAAAACAATAATTATGACAAAAAAAAATGTATCCATCTGGGGGGAGGGGGGGAGCTGACATTCTTGACGGCCTAAAAAGTTACATTTATTACAATGTGGCAGTTGGAATAAGTCACTATTTATAATTCAAATTAAAACAACGCAGACCATCTTACTTTTCATGATATTTTTAAAACTTTTAAATGAAACATGTTGGGCGAATCTGACATTCTTGAAGCCGTACAATGATAAAGTCACGCCCACAACAAGATATAGGGAGCCGAATGGGCGAAGCTTAAAACCGTAAAATGTGCCTTTGCATAAGTTGCCCCAAATCTAACTCTTAATACAATATACTCACATGAACATGCGGAAGTAGCCCTTGAATGTTTAATGGGGTTTGTTATGCTGTGAAAATCTTTGCAATCTAAAGTATAATATAGGTCCAGATTGGCTTCAGTCTGGATTAGTAAATTGTTAAGAACAAAATCGATGTTTTGCACTTATAAAATTTATATTTGAATAGTTATTTTGTAAAAGTTTTCATAGCTTATATTCATGCTTTAAAAGTAAAAACAAAAAAAAGGAAAATAAATCTTTGTAAATCTGGTACATTTAAAATGTAAAAATATAAGTTATTCCAAGACCTCAATTATATTTCTTTTTAAAACGTATGTCTTACAAAAATTGCAGTATTAAAAAGGAAAGAGAACCAACAAACAAAAACGTTAAAAAACACACCTAAGAAAACACTGTATAAAATAAACACTGTATAAGTAAACACTGTATAAATAAACACTGTAACAAACCTCCCATATCACAAACTTCACCAGTTTCATATTCTTTGTCAGTTTTTTGTGACAAGTCACTTTTTCACCTCACGATGAAATTTTTCAACAATTTTTCCATATAAGACCTGTAGTTATAAAATATTGAGTAAGTACATAGCTCTGTCTATACTCAATAAAACTTAGCATAAGTTTGTACATACTATTTTGAAAAAAAAAAAATCTAAAAACAATTTGCACATATTAATTTTTTTTCAACGTGGGTAGGTCTGTAATATATAGGCATATACACAGCAGCTACATCAAACCAATTTTATCCAGCATTACAACTAGTAGATGATATTATTAACACCTTAAAGAAACACATATAGTATAGCAGACAGGCCCGTAGCATGCGGAAGAGGGCAGGGGCCTGCTAGGTTTTGTCTGGCCACCTCTGCTTATTTGTTCTACTTAGTAAAGTATTACCTGTCCCTCCCCATATTGCCTGGCCCCTGCAGTAAATTTTCGCTACGAAAAGAAAGAAGGGTCTGCTAGTAGATGATATGACTACCTTAAAGAAACAACTAGAGTCCAGTAGATGATATGAATACCTTAAAGAGCATCTGGGAATTTAGATGTTTGTGAGGATCATTAGCAGCACTTTCAGGTTGCCAACATATCAAAAACAACTGAAATTTTGTCTTTTTCTTCATAGATCAGGTTCCTGCTGTAACTAAATTAAACATTTCAAGAAACCATCAAGTAGATCTATATATAGACCAACTAAAGACAAAAACATAAAAAACAAAAGAACAATTTAAAAAACATTTTGAATTTGTTATCTTTAAAGTGCATTATTTATAATGTAATATGTTAACACAAAAAAATCTGTAAAAAAATATTATTTTTGCATGTAACTAAATAGTTAGATCGGTCAAGTACAAAAAAAATTCCAATAAGTTGTGATCAACAGTGTTATGTAAAGAGCACAAAAATTGTTGGTTTTTAATTGGAATACCTTTCCTTATCAGACCAGAAAGCGTACTCTTGCCATCCACTATCCAAGTGACTTGTACCTTACGAAGTTTAGGCACGTCATTATAATCTTCTAACTCTTTAAGCTTTCCACTAACTGATCGATGGCTACAAATTGTAGAGATACAAAAAATAATATTAACTCACTAGAAATACTTTATTAAATACTTCAACCACTATCATGGTCTCATACATCAAATAGAGAAATAAAATATAACCATTAATGTAACTTAAGAAAGTAATTGGTTAACAAATTACCAAGTTATTGTTTTCCATTTTCCATTTCCATTTTAAAATACTGGAGTGGATTGATTTTTTTATAACAGTTAAACCTTTGTCTTTCGAATGTTTTCAATTATGAGTCCTATTTCAGTGACCACAAACCACTTGTAGTTAGATTTAAGAGAAAATAATTTTGTTTTTAAATATAAAGAAACGTCTTTTTTAATATCTTTTTTCAGATATATGCATTACACAATTGAATTTATAAACATTTACAATTTACAAATATTGACTGAAAGATAGCAGCTACGTACTAGTACATAATACGAAAATGCTCTAACACGTCCTGTGTCCAAGAATGGGACAGGCTTAATTGCTTGTTTTAAATTACATTTTCGATTTATATACGAGTTTTCTCAAAAAAAATGTTTAACTTTTTTTTTTCCAAAGGTCGTAATCACACATTCAGTCATCAACATAAAAGTGACAGTTATTGAAAATTAGGCTCAAAAGTACAAGATTAATACATTTACTTAGTCATATTTATTTATAAATCTTCTTTTGTTATTTAATTGTAAGATTATTAAAGACAGATTGGCTCATTGATAATTTAAGGAATCTTTCCTGCTACCTTTTTTTCTCAAAAATCTATAGTAGTCGTGATGTTTGATTAATTCAAGGCACTATTCCAACAAACAGCTCAATCTGAGAACGTCAGATTAAGAGTATTATTTTTAGAAAAATCAAAATATTTTTTGTCACCATGTTGTTTACACACGTAAAATAAAAATAAGAACACACATTCAGGTATTTCCTCGCCTTATTTGGCTGACAGGGAGGTACACTTTTTTAAACTCACTAAAAACTTGTGATACAACCGTTCAATTATGAGCTCTTATTATAAAATGTGGTGTGTGAAGTCCCCGTAAGGATGAGATGTAATCTCTTAGATCTTATAAACCCTTGATGGGACGGTTTTTATGGTGCCCTTCTTTTATTCCCAGCATAGACGATAGTGCAATGGCCATGTAGGCGCCACGGGAGATATAGCGGGGTTTTAAGTCAAGACCTGAAAAATTTCCTTGATCTCACGCAGGGATCGAACCAGGTACCTTTCAGATTGACATTCGAGCGCTTTACCAAACGACCATCCTTCCCCTGTCATGTTGGAGTAGAGCTGTGTCTTCCGTGATGCTGCTCCACATTGCCGTTACCTCCCGGCTTTGGGGGGGATGAAAGAAGGGCACTACAAACCACAAAAAATTGTCCCATTTAGGTGGGCGATAAAAATAATGGTAGAAATATCGAATGTCAAATTATTATTATGTATTATTAATATGAAATAATGGATTACTGAGTGGATGAATCTTAGGGTGAAAGTTTACTTAGTGAAATATGAGTGTAAAGATCAATTGTGTTATATGAGTGTAAAGATCGATTGTTATATGAGTGTAAAGATCGATTGTGTTATATGAGTGTAAAGATCGATTGTATTTATATGAGTGTAAAGATCGGTGTGTTATATAAGTGTAAAGATCGATTGTGTTATATGAGTGTAAAGATCGATTGTGATATGAGTGTAAAGATCGATTTGTGTTATATGAGTGTAAAGATCGATTGTGTTATATGAGTGTAAAGATCGGTGTGTTATATAGTGTAAAGATCGATTGTGTTTTATGAGTGTAAAGGTCGATTGTGTTATATGGTCGTAGATCGATTGTGTTATATGAGTGTAAAGATCGATTGTGTTATATGAGTGTAAAGATCGATTGTGATATGAGTGTAAAGATCGATTGTGTTATATGAGTGTAAAGATCGATTGTGTTATATAGGTGTAGATCGATTGTGTTATATGAGTGTAAAGATCGATTGTGTTATATGAGTGTAAAGATCGATTGTGTTATATGAGTGTAAAGATCGATTATGTGTGTTATATGAGTGTAAAAGTCTATTGATAGATCTAAGTATAAAATCAAATCCTAATGAGGTCAACGTGTCTCCTGCGGTTAACCTTTTCAGCAACTGCTTATTGAATTTTTTTCTTTTAAATTGCATTTATGACAGTGATCGTCCGCCAAATCCACCGAAAAATATGCTGCGCGCCTCATTAGCCGCCGTATTTCGTTTGCCGTTATATCAACTGTCGCATTACTTAATCTTATTGCACATGACCTTGCTGACCATATCAGCTCTGTCTTGAAAAGCTTTTCTGTTGATCACAAAATACTAGCTGCCATGATGGTGCTGCAATTATGATAAAGACTTTAAAGCTTTTGAAGCGTTGACTTTTATCAGCACTTTACAGCACACGTATTGCACCTTAATACTACCGACAACAAATAAAAATGAAAACGTTCTGCAGATGCTGCCAAAAAGTGCCGCAACATCGTAACTACACTTCATTTCAAGACCGCAATTATAGAAGACGATGCAGCAATCTTTTTGCACAGTGATAAAGAAATGATAAAGATCTTGAAAGAAGCATGTTTTCATTATGTGTACTATTACTTCTTGAAGATGATCAGCTCAGTGCATCAATAATGGATGCCTCTTGAGAGCAGCACTAACGCCATTAATGACAGTCATAGTCACACTCATAAGTCAGTGAAGGCATCATGTCCAACGCGTTGGAATTCAACACTGGTAATGATTCAGTCTATACTTGACTTGAAATGAGAGGTTCAAAACACTCTCAAGCGTACTGGTCTAGTTGATAGTTGTCTCCATGAAGATGAAATTGACTTTTTAAGTGAACTCGTTACCTTTCTGCAATCATTTCAAGACCTAAATGATCTCTTCAGCTTTTCAATGTCAACCTTATCAACTATTCCACAAGTGATAAGGCACATAAGAAAGATCTGCACTGCATCAAATGCTGATGATGACAAAATACAAATGATCATGCAGTCAGCTCTCAACCAGCTTGACCATCGATTTCCTGAAAATGATCACATTAAGCTGCATCAGCTGCTTGATCCAAATTTCAAATAATTGATTCCACGGTCAGAAGCAACCACAATTATGGAGAACGCAATGCAGTCAGCAATGGCCCGTGGATTCATCATGTCTAAAGCTGATGTATCGCATTCGCAGCTAGTCAGTGAACATTTTTCTGAAGAAACCCGATGTAAGCGATTGCGAATGGAGCTGGTGAATGAGCTGAGAACTGAGCAGTCACCAGACGATTGTACTAATAAGGTATTATATGTTAATTTATGGCATCGAAACGGTTTTCGTTTTATTTCACTTTCAATAGACCAGTCAGTTTGAAGTAAAATATTTTAAAATACATATACTGTGCACTATAATGAAATGTTTTATAAACTAGCAGTTAGTACTGTTGTGTTTTGATTTTTTGAACATTTATTTCATATGGCAGTGGAAATTGCAAACTATTTGACGGTGCCTGTTGTTCAGTTTCATGATGTCCTTGCTTTCTGGCGTAGCACCGTAGCAGTGTTGCATCATCCTCGTATCTACAACTTACTCAACTGGCTCGTCTTCACCTATCATTAGAATCATATGTTCCAGTGGAGTGCATGTTTTTGGTTACTGGTTTGATAATGAACAGCAAACGATCAAGTCTAAAAGCTGATAAACTACATCGCGCTTGTTTTATTCATGACAATTATAAACGTATATTTTAAGTGCTTATTAAGGTATTGAGAGACAGAAACTGAATGAGTGGAATGTATTCATGTACTGTATTAGTAGGACAGCATATACAACTGTTTAGTTCTGTTGTTTTAAATAATAAACTTTTCCCCAAGTATTGTAAAATTGTTTATTGCTGAAGTTTTATCAATTTAATATTGTCTAGGCGTCAGCCGAATTTCAGCCAAATATTTCTTAATCTGCCAAAAATCAGCCGAAAATCAGCCGCAAATGTCAATTGACTCAATTTAAGGTCAAATTCGGCTAATCCGGCTATCAGCCGAAAAATTATGTCAGCCAGCCGAAACTTAAAAAAAAATTCGGCTGGCAGGTCTAGTTCAGGGGGCATTTGTCATCAAAATATGCATAAAATTTAAAGAGTTCAACGAAGATGCAATTAGCTAGATGCAAAGCACATTGCACTAAGACTCATGAAGATGCAAGCAATTTTGTTGCATGATTGGAAGCCAAAGTAGTTTCTATAGATGAGCAGTTGACCTCATCATTTAGAAGACACTTTCAAGAAAATCGTAACTAACTGGGCCCCATCATTTCTTCAATCCTATTTTGCGGCATGCATGATTTAGCACTTCGTGGAAAATAATCAAATTCTGGTAATTTTTATGACCTGGTTCTTGGTAATCATTTGTCAATTGGTCCTTGTAAAGTATATCTCGGCAACTACGCAAAACACTATAATCGTTCGTGTGTGAAGTCCCTGTAAGGATGAGATGAAATCTCTTAGATCCTTTAAACCACTAATGGGACGGTTTTTATGGTGCCCTTCTTTCATCCCCACCATAGCCGATAGTGCAATGGCCATGGAGGCACCACGGCAGATATAGCGGGGACTTAAGCTGAAATATCCATTGGTCCTCACCGGAGATAGAACCAGGGACCCTCAGGTCGACAGTCAAGTGCTTTATCACACGACCATCCGTCCCCCTGGCTCTTCCAGTAACAACATGCACAATTGAGAAATCATTTAGCACTCTAAGACGAGTAAAACATGCCTACGCTCAACAACTGGTGCTGATCGTTTATCTGGTCTTTGTATGATGAGTGTCAAAAATTTTTTTTTAAATGTTATCAATCGATTTGAACAAATACCAAGACGTTTACAATTTTAGTTCCAGAATAAATAGTTTAAAATTACAATATTTTTTCTGTATCAGTGTAATTTATAATTTTATACTTTATTGTATTAGTATAGTAACTGTTTGACACTGAAACCATTATTTTAAAAATTACAATACTGTAATCAGTTATACTTCCAGATAAAATTCTTTTTTATGTTTGATATATGTACATTGTCTGCAATGTGATAAACTTTCAGGAAATTTAGTTCAGTTTTATTGTGACTACTTTATGACTTTATGAATACGCCCATGAATACTATATAAATTATGTTTCCGCAGAATCGGTGCAAAGGTAAAGTGCTCGGCCGAGCCTAATGTCCCGAGATCAGATAAATTGAACACAAATAAATAATGTTCACTTAATTGAACAAGTTAAGATTAAAATTGATTGACAAAAAAAACCAACAAAAAATATACTCAGTTTTTATCATGTCTTTTTCCCATTATAAAACTGGATAAATAACATTTTTATACCAAAGGTTAGCGGTGGCATCTGCGGAACTTATTTAACGGGAAAACTCTGCCTTACACTAGTCTAGCTATACACAACTCTGACTTACACTAGTCTAGTTATACACAACTCTGCCTTACACTAGTCTACTATACACAACTATGCCTTTCACTAGTCTAGCTATACACAACTCTGACTTACACTAGTCTAGCTGTACACAACTCTGACTTACACTAGTCTTGTTATACACAACTCTGACTTACACTAGTTTTGTTATACACAAACCTGTCTTACACTAGTCTTGTTATACACAACTATGCCTTTCACTAGTCTAGCTATACACAACTCTGACTTACACTAGTCTAGCTATACACAACTCTGACTTACACTAGTCTAGTTATACACAACTCTGACCTACACTAGTCTAGCTATACACAACTCTGACTTACACTAGTCTAGTTATACACAACTCTGACTTACACTAGTCTAGTTATATACAACTCTGACTTACACTAGTATAGTTATACACAACTATGCCTTACACTAGTCTAGTTATACACAACTCTGACTTACACTAGTCTAGTTATACACAACTATGCCTTACACTAGTCTAGTTATACACAACTTTGACTTACACTAGTCTAGCTATACACAACTCTGACTTACACTAGTCTAGTTATACACAACTCTGACTTACACTAGTCTAGTTATACACAACTCTGACTTACACTAGTATAGTTATACACAACTATGCCTTACACTAGTCTAGTTATACACAACTCTGACTTACACTAGTCTAGTTATACACAACTATGCCTTACACTAGTCTAGTTATACACAACTTTGACTTACACTTGTCTTGTTATACACAACTCTGACTTACACAAGTCTTGTTATACACAACTATGCCTTACACTAGTCTTGTTATACACAACTATGCCTTACACTAGTCTTGTTATACACAACTCTGACTTACACTAGTCTAGTTATACACAACTCTGACTTACACTAGTCTAGTTATACACAACTCTGACTTACACTAGTCTAGTTATACACAACTATGCCTTACACTAGACTTGTTATACACAACTCTGACTTACACTAGTCTTGTTATACACAACTATGCCTTACACTAGACTTGTTATACACAACTCTGCCTTAAACTAGTCTTGTTAAGTATTGAGAAGACAAATGTCCATATGAAGTATTGAGAAGACAAATGTCCATGTGAAGTATTGGGAAGATGCACCCGTCACAAAGAAAGGGACATCAAAAGAGCTGACCGAGACCTCAAAAACATTTTGATAAAGTTTTGTAAGTGCTTAAAGTGAAAATACATTTTCTTGGACACTGTCCAATCAATAAATTGTAAAATTAGCATCAAAAATATTTGTTGGTTTTTCCGACGAGACAACTTTCGATTTCATAACCATTTTTAATTAACAAAATCACTCAAATGAAATAGTTTACCATTTTTTTTAAATGTATAAATACAATGGTAATTTGAGATACGAATTTAATTCATATGTCAATTTGCTCGTATCTCAAAATAATTTTTCTAATTGAAACTAATTGAAATGACATTAATCCGTTCTATCCCCAAATGCCATCCCAGTTGTTTTTGTTACGTGTGTTTATGAATAAGAAAAATATTTTTTTTTAAATTACAAATAATGTATAAAACACAATAAAAGCGAACGTAAATAAATAAACTGGTTTTATTAAGTGTATTTATTTGGAAATGAGCTAAGTTGATCTTACGAAAGATGCTGACTAGATGTAGGGTGGAAGAGTTATTCGGAAGATCTTATAAATTATTGTAACACTCTTAGCTGGCGTTATACCATGCTGAAAGTATTAGAATTTATGGAAACAATTTAGGTAAAAAGGTGTATGAATTGCAGTCGATGGTACTGCCATAAGTGTTGCGACTGACCAAACACCTGCAAATATATGGAAAAACCATTTATGTAACAATTTCCTTTTCTTTGTAACAAAATCTTTATCTATACCTGAACACTTAAACAGAAACATAGAGTTACAAAACATTTTTCATTATTGAAAACAAAAAAGCTATTATTAAATATTTGTTTTCTGTTACTATTTGAATGTCGTCAGGAATCGAGAATCGAAATCAACAATCGATGTTTTCGGGGAATTTCGGAATCGGCATCGATAAAAAAAAACTGGAATCATCCCATCACGAGTTAGACAGTTACTTGGTCCGTCACTTGTTGAAGTAAAGAAAGCACTGACCACAGGATTTATTCGTTCGGTAAACAATACTCGTAAAGCAAATATCAGCTTTGAAAGGAAATGACAATAAAGTAGATATCCTGTACACAGCTGGACATTGTAAATATCACGC
The DNA here is from genome assembly GCA_021962125.1 of Bulinus truncatus. NCBI lineage: Eukaryota > Metazoa > Mollusca > Gastropoda > Planorbidae > Bulinus > Bulinus truncatus. The sequence goes on along the minus strand of JAGDYQ010000016.1, from coordinate 7,982,511 downwards.
GTATATCTAGCTGCATGTTACATTCTGGCCATTGCTTCTAATATCTAACAGGGCATACTTTCAAAACAGTAGACTGTTAATCAGATAACTTCTTGTTGACATGTTCCTGTCAGAATGGGGTCTACCGCTTGCTTACCTTTTTGTCTGCCAGATCCCCCCTGCCCCCAACTTACTTTCACTATCGTCCTTTTTATTTTCTTCTCAGGTAAGATAAGTTTCTCCTCTCACCTGAGACAAAATAACCAGCTAGAAGTAGAGCACGTGTGTGTGTCGTACATGTGTAGCTGCGTAGAACAACAGTCTTTCCTGTACAGTGCTACAGTCGCATGTCTAACAATACAGGGAGTCAGTTCTTCATTATTATATCAATACCGTGTGTCAGTGCTTTAGTCTTCTGTCTAACAATAAAGTGAGTAGGTGCTGCATTCTTCTGACTCTTAATCTCTCAAAACAGTGAGTCAGTGCTTCAGTCTTATATCAATGCGAGAATTCAGATCTTTATTTTTCTCTCCATTATTTGTCTTGAAATAATTTTAAAAAATGAAGTTTGAGATCTCGAGATGTCTGGAGTAGAAGGAATACGCGTACATTGAAACTATTTCCTTATGAAATTTGATGTTAGGGTTTTTTCATCAAAAATTAATCGCGTTCATATTTTAGTATATATATATATATATATATATATATATATATATATATATATATATATGTATGTATATATGTGTATATATATATATATAGTTGTAAACACAAATGATATAGTGGATGGTAAACAGTAATGATATAGTGGATTGTAAACAGAATTGATTTGATATAGTGGATTGTAAACAGTAATGATATAGTGGATTGTAAATAGCAAGGAACGTTAAAGCTGAAAGTGATTGATACTGTGTAGAAAGTGAACTGTTTATTTAATAAATCGAAAGTTGCTTTGTTATATTTCAAATTCTACTTAATTGGATTAAAAAAAACAAGCAAATTCACATAACCATGGGGTTATCCAACTCTAAATGTAAGTACTTATTTATTGTTTATACCAAATTGTACTTATCTATAGTTTTAAATGTCTCATTTCGAACGTGCTATGATTACTGTCTGGTCGGATTATACATGCTATTGTTACTGTATCGTCTTATTGCACGTGCTATTGTTACTGTATCGTCTTATTGCACGTGCTATTGTTACTGTATCGTCTTAATGCACGTGCTATTGTTACTGTATCGTCTTATTGCACGTGCTATTGTTACTGTATCGTCTTATTGCACGTGCTATTGTTACTGTATCGTCTTATTGCACGAGCTATTGGTACTGTATCGTCTTATTGCCAAAGTTGTTGCACGTGCTATTGGTACTGTATCGTCTTATTGCACGTGCTATTGTTATTGTATCGTCTTATTGCATGTGCTATTGTTACTGTATCGTCTTATTGCACGTGCTATTGTTACTGTATCGTCTTAATGCACGTGCTATTGTTACTGTATCGTCTTATTGCACGTGCTATTGTTACTGTATCGTCTTATTGCCAAAGTTGTTGCACGTGATATTGGTACTGTATCGTCGTATTGCACGTGCTATTGGTACTGTCTGGTCGGATTATACATGCTATTGTTACTGTATCGTCTTATTGCACGTGCTATTGTTACTGTATTGTCTTATTGCACGTGCTATTGTTACAGTATCGTCTTATTGCACGTGCTATTGTTACTGTATCGTCTTATTGCACGTACTCTATCGTCTTATTGCCAAAGTTATTGCACGTGCTATTGGTACTGTATCGTCTTATTGCACGTGCTATTGTTACTGTATCGTCTTATTGCACGTGCTATTGTTACTATATCGTCTTATTGCACGTGCTATTGTTACTGTATCGTCTTATTGCACGTGCTCTTGTTATTGTATCGTCTTATTAAAATACAATAATCTACTCATAGCCTACAAAAAATGTCTTAGTTCATTCAAATATTTTTATCGGTGGTCATTACTATATATTCGGAGTGGACGGATGGTCGTGTGGTAAAGCGCTCGACTGTCGACATGAAAGTCACTGGTTCGATCTTCGATGAGGACCAATGTATATTTCAGGTCATGGCTTAAGTCCCCACTATGTCTCCGTGCTGCCTCCATGGCCATTGCACTATCGGCTAAGGTGGGGATGAAAGAAGGGCACTGCAACACCGCCACCATTAGTGGTTTATAAGATCTAATAGATTTCATCTCATCCTTACAGGGACTTCACACTATATATCTAATAGATTTCATCTCATCCTTACAGGGACTTCACACTATATATCTAAGAGATTTCATCTCATCCTTACAGGGAATTAACACTATATATCTAATAGATTTCATCTCATCCTTACAGAGACTTCACACTATATATCTAAGAGATTTCATCTCATCCTTACAGAGACTTCACACTATATATCTAAGAGATTTCATCTCATCCTTACAGGGACTTCACACTATATATCTAATAGATTTCATCTCATCCTTACAGGGACTTCACACTATATTTCTAATAGATTTCATCTCATCCTTACAGAGACTTGACACTATATATCCGTGAGTGCCGAACTAGATCTGTAGATTATTCATTTCAAGGAATACTTAGTATTATTTGTTTTTTTATATATATTTGTGTGTGTCATTGTGTCTGTACTGCTTATTGTGTGGCCAGTAATTCAGACCTACAGTCCTACGTTCACACAACTAGTACTATCTGATAGTAACTAGACTTAATGCGGACCTATTACCTACTGACTTACGAGTACTATAAGACGCTGAACCCAAATACTCTTCTATCTCACTAGTACTATAAGACACTGCACACAAATACTCATCCATCTCACTAGTACCATGAGACACTACACACAAATAGTCATCTATCTTTAAAACAAATTAATCTGTCATAAAATCGGTTAGCGATAATTCCTATAGACAGTGCATCAAAATTAAAGTTGATCAATTTAATAAAGAAAAAGTCATTTTATCTATGATTGTGTCTTCATAACGTTGTCTAAGTATGAAATGTACATGTACTATCTTACTCGGTAGTAGTCTATTTTTAGCATTATGATATGGCTTATAAATATATATACACATATAAACTACTAGTTCTGTCTATATAAACTACTAGTTCTGTCTATATAAACTACTACTAGTTCTGTCTATATAAATTACTAGTTCTGTCTATATAAACTATATGTACTAGTTCTGTCTATATAAACTACATGCACTAGTTCTGTCTATATAAACTACTAGTTCTGTAAATATATAAACTACTAGTTCTGTCTATATAAACTACTAGTTCTGTCTATATAAACTACTAGTTCTGTCTATATAAACTACTAGTTCTGTAAATATATAAACTACTAGTTCTGTCTATATAAACTACTAGTTCTGTCTATATAAACTACTGTTCTTTCTATATAAACTACTAGTTCTGCCTATATAAACTACTAGCTCTGTCTATATAAACTACTAGTTCTGTCTATATAAACTATATGTACTAGTTCTGTCTATATAAACTACATGCACTAGTTCTGTCTATATAAACTACTCGTTCTGTCTATATAAACTACTAGTTCTGTCTATATAAACTACTAGTTCTGTCTATATATACTACTGTTCTTTCTATATAAACTACTAGTTCTGTCTAAATAAACTACTAGTTCTGTCTATATAAACTACTAGTTCTGTAAATATATAAACTACTAGTTCTGTCTATATAAACTACTAGTTCTGTCTATATAAACTACTAGTTCTGTAAATATATAAGCTACTAGTTCTGTAAATATATAAACTACTAGTTCTGTCTATATAAACTAATAGTTCTGTATATATAAACTACACATACTAGTTCTGTATATAAACTACTAGTTCTGTATATATTAACTACTAGTTCTGTATATATAAACTACTAGTTCTGTCTATATTAACTACTAGTTCTGTCGTATTGAAATGGAATGGGGAATGTACAGACGATACGGTACCTAAAACCAGAAATCGTTTTATGGAAAGTTGACATGGTGAAAAAGTACGTCACCGTGATATTTTGTCTATCTATCTAGCTATGTATGTGGGTCACCTTGATATTTTGTCTATCTATCTAGCTATGTATGTGGGTCACCTTGATATTTTGTCTATCTATCTAGCTATGTATGTGGGTCACCTTGATATTTTGTCTATCTATCTAGCTATGTATGTGGGTCACCTTGATATTTTGTCTATCTATCTAGCTATGTATGTGGGTCACCTTGATATTTTGTCTATCTATCTAGCTATGTATGTGGGTCACCTTGATATTTTGTCTATCTATCTAGCTATGTATGTGGGTCACCTTGATATTTTGTCTATCTATCTAGCTATGTATGTGGGTCACCTTGATATTTTGTCTATCTATCTAGCTATGTATGTGGGTCACCTTGATATTCTGTCTATCTATCTAGCTATGTATGTGATTCACCTTGATATTCTGTCTATCTATCTAGCTATGTATGTGGGTCACCTTGATATTTTGTCTATCTATCTAGCTATGTATGTGGGTCACCTTGATATTTTGTCTATCTATCTAGCTATGTATGTGGATCACCTTGATATTTTGTCTATCTATCTAGCTATGTATGTGGATCATGTGGCTATGCATCACCTTGATATTTTGTCTATCTATATAGCTATGCATGTGGGTCACCTTGATATTTTGTCTATCTATCTAGCTATGCATGTGATTCACCTTGATATTTTGTCTATCTATCTAGCTATGCATGTGGGTCACCTTGATATTTTGTCTATCTATCTAGCTATGCATGTGGGTCACCTTGATATTTTGTCTATCTATCTAGCTATGTATGTGGGTCACCTTGATATTTTGTCTATCTATCTAGCTATGTATGTGATTCACCTTGATATTTTGTCTATCTATCTAGCTATGTATGTGGGTCACCTTGATATTTTGTCTATCTATCTAGCTATGTATGTGGGTCACCTTGATATTTTGTCTATCTATCTAGCTATGTATGTGGGTCACCTTGATATTTTGTCTATCTATCTAGCTATGTATGTGGGTCACCTTGATATTTTGTCTATCTATCTAGCTATGTATGTGGGTCACCTTGATATTTTGTCTATCTATCTAGCTATGTATGTGGGTCACCTTGATATTTTGTCTATCTATCTAGCTATGTATGTGGGTCACTTTGATATTTTGTCTATCTATCTAGCTATGTATGTGGGTCACCTTGATATTTTGTCTATCTAGCTATGTATGTGGGTCACCTTGATATTTTGTCTATCTATCTAGCTATGTATGTGGGTCACCTTGATATTTTGTCTATCTATCTAGCTATGTATGTGGGTCACCTTGATATTTTGTCTATCTATCTAGCTATGTATGTGGGTCACCTTGATATTTTGTCTATCTATCTAGCTATGTATGTGGGTCACTTCTAGCTATGATATTTTGTCTATCTATCTAGCTATGTATGTGGGTCACCTTGATATTTTGTCTATCTATCTAGCTATGTATGTGGGTCACCTTGATATTTTGTCTATCTATCTAGCTATGTATGTGGGTCACCTTGATATTTTGTCTATCTATCTAGCTATGTATGTGGGTCACCTTGATATTTTGTCTATCTATCTAGCTATGTATGTGGGTCACCTTGATATTTTGTCTATCTATCTAGCTATGTATGTGGGTCACCTTGATATTTTGTCTATCTATCTAGCTATGTATGTGGGTCACCTTGATATTTTGTCTATCTATCTAGCTATGTATGTGGGTCACCTTGATATTTTGTCTATCTATCTAGCTATGTATGTGATTCACCTTGATATTTTGTCTATCTATCTAGCTATGTATGTGGGTCACCTTGATATTTTGTCTATCTATCTAGCTATGTATGTGGGTCACCTTGATATTTTGTCTATCTATCTAGCTATGTATGTGGGTCACCTTGATATTTTGTCTATCTATCTAGCTATGTATGTGGGTCACCTTGATATTTTGTCTATCTATCTAGCTATGTATGTGGGTCACCTTGATATTTTGTCTATCTATCTAGCTATGTATGTGATTCACCTTGATATTTTGTCTATCTATCTAGCTATGTATGTGGGTCACCTTGATATTTTGTCTATCTATCTAGCTATGTATGTGGTTCACCTTGATATTTTGTCTATCTATCTAGCTATGTATGTGGGTCACCTTGATATTTTGTCTATCTATCTAGCTATGTATGTGGGTCACCTTGATATTTTGTCTATCTATCTAGCTATGTATGTGGGTCACCTTGATATTTTGTCTATCTATCTAGCTATGTATGTGGGTCACCTTGATATTTTGTCTATCTATCTAGCTATGTATGTGGGTCACCTTGATATTTTGTCTATCTATCTAGCTATGTATGTGGGTCACCTTGATATTTTGTCTATCTATCTAGCTATGTATGTGGGTCACCTTGATATTTTGTCTATCTATCTAGCTATGTATGTGGGTCACCTTGATATTTTGTCTATCTATCTAGCTATGTATGTGGGTCACCTTGATATTTTGTCTATCTATCTAGCTATGTATGTGGGTCACTTTGATATTTTGTCTATCTATCTAGCTATGTATGTGGGTCACCTTGATATTTTGTCTATCTAGCTATGTATGTGGGTCACCTTGATATTTTGTCTATCTATCTAGCTATGTATGTGGGTCACCTTGATATTTTGTCTATCTATCTTGCTATGTATGTGGGTCACCTTGATATTTTGTCTATCTATCTAGCTATGTATGTGGGTCACCTTGATATTTTGTCTATCTATCTAGCTATGTATGTGGGTCACCTTGATATTTTGTCTATCTATCTAGCTATGTATGTGGGTCACCTTGATATTTTGTCTATCTATCTAGCTATGTATGTGGGTCACCTTGATATTTTGTCTATCTATCTAGCTATGTATGTGGGTCACCTTGATATTTTGTCTATCTATCTAGCTATGTATGTGGGTCACCTTGATATTTTGTCTATCTATCTATAGTATGTCACCTTGATATTTTGTCTATCTATCTAGCTATGTATGTGATTCACCTTGATATTTTGTCTATCTATCTAGCTATGTATGTGGGTCACCTTGATATTTTGTCTATCTATCTAGCTATGTATGTGGGTCACCTTGATGTATGTGGGTCATTTTGTCTATCTATCTAGCTATGTATGTATTTTTCTCATCTATCTAATGGTCACTTTGATATTTTGTCTATCTATCTATATATGTGGGTCACCTAGCTATGTATGTGATCCACCTGATATTTTGTCACCCTTGATATTTTGTCTATCTATCTAGCTATGTATGTGGGTCACCTTGATATTTTGTCTATCTATCTAGCTATGTATGTGGGTCACCTTGATATTTTGTCTATCTATCTAGCTATGTATGTGGGTCACCTTGATATTTTGTCTATCTATCTAGCTATGTATGTGATTCACCTTGATATTTTGTCTATCTATCTAGCTATGTATGTGGGTCACCTTGATATTTTGTCTATCTATCTAGCTATGTGTGGGTCACCTTGATATTTTGTCTATCTAGCTATGTATGTGGGTCACTTTGATATTTTGTCTATCTATCTAGCTATGTATGTGGGTCACCCTGATATTTTGTCTATCTAGCTATGTATGTGGGTCACCTTGATATTTTGTCTATCTATCTAGCTATGTATGTGATTCACCTTGATATTTTGTCTATCTATCTAGCTATGTATATGGGTCACCTTGATATTTTGTCTATCTATCTAGCTATGTATGTGGGTCACCTTGATATTTTGTCTATCTATCTAGCTATGTATGTGGGTCACCTTGATATTTTGTCTATCTATCTAGCTATGTATGTGGGTCACCTTGATATTTTGTCTATCTAGCTATGTATGTGGGTCACCTTGATATTTTGTCATCTATCTAGCTATGTATGTGGGTCACCTTGATATTTTGTCTATCTATCTAGCTATGTATGTGGGTCACCTTGATATTTTGTCTATCTATCTTGCTATGTATGTGGGTCACCTTGATATTTTGTCTATCTATCTAGCTATGTATGTGGGTCACCTTGATATTTTGTCTATCTATCTAGCTATGTATGTGGGTCACTTTGATATTTTGTCTATCTATCTAGCTATGTATGTGGGTCACCTTGATATTTTGTCTATCTATCTAGCTATGTATGTGGGTCACCTTGATATTTTGTCTATCTAGCTATGTATGTGGGTCACCTTGATATTTTGTCTATCTATCTAGCTATGTATGTGATTCACCTTGATATTTTGTCTATCTATCTAGCTATGTATGTGGGTCACCTTGATGTTTTGTCTATCTATCTAGCTATGTATGTGGGTCACCTTGATATTTTGTCTATCTATCTAGCTATGTATGTGGGTCACTTTGATATTTTGTCTATCTATCTAGCTATGTATGTGGGTCACCTTGATATTTTGTCTATCTAGCTATGTATGTGGGTCACCTTGATATTTTGTCTATCTATCTAGCTATGTATGTGGGTCACCTTGATATTTTGTCTATCTAGCTATGTATGTGGGTCACCTTGATATTTTGTCATCTATCTAGCTATGTATGTGGGTCACCTTGATATTTTGTCTATCTATCTAGCTATGTATGTGGGTCACCTTGATATTTTGTCTATCTATCTAGCTATGTATGTGGGTCACCTTGATATTTTGTCTATCTATCTAGCTATGTATGTGGGTCACCTTGATATTTTGTCTATCTATCTAGCTATGTATGTGGTTCACCTTGATATTTTGTCTATCTATCTAGCTATGTATGTGGGTCACCTTGATATTTTGTCTATCTATTTAGCTATGTATGTGGGTCACCTTGCAGAGTAATGATCTAGAATACATTGTGTTGCAGAGTACTGATCTAGAATACATTGTGTTGCAGAGTACTCATCCAGAATACATTGTGTTGCAGAGTACTGATCTAGAATACATTGTGTTGCAGAGTACTGATCTAGAATACATTGTGTTGCAGAGTACTGATCTAGAATACATTGTGTTGCAGAGTACTGATCTAGAATACATTGTGTTGCAGAGTGCTGATCTAGAATACATTGTGTTGCTGAGTACTGATCTAGAATACATTGTGTTGCAGAGTACTGATATAGAATACATTGTGTTGTAAAGTACTGATCTAGAATACATTGTGTTTAAAGTACTCATCTATAATACATTGTGTTGCAGAGTACAGATCTAGATTATATACTCTATTTTTTAGTGTTTTAACGATAACAAGTCGCTAATCTAAGTTACAGCTTGTCAGCCCCGTAGCGTGAAAATTCTACAGCAGGGGCCAGGCATTCTACAGTAGGGGCCAGGCAATAGCGGAGGGGGGCAGGTAATACATTTTACTAAGTAGAAAAAAATAAGCAGAGGGGGCAAGACAAAACGCAGGCCGGGCCCGACCCCCCTGGCACCCCCCCCGCACGCTACTTGCCTGCAGTTTGTACAATGTTAATCATTTAGCTTAAAGTTATTACAAAGCCATAATATATTTCGAAATATACAAGTTAATATATTAATGTTTTACGCTAAATCTTTCTGATAATTTATGAAACCAAACCAACCGAATCCTTTAAAAATAAGCTGAATGGACATTTTGTCCATGTTTGTAAATGCAAGTGTTCCTCTAGGCCACTCTAGGGCGACTCTAGGGCGATGGTGAAGATTCATAAAAGGCTAAGAAGTAGTTTGTCTTGAATCGAATTGTTTTACTTAGTTTACCCATAGGGTGTTCACTAGTGTCTGCTATTGTCATCTATTTCTACATTATGATATCAACTCATTCAATCATTCACCCAGATGTCTAGATACATTTTCCCGGTCTTCTCGATGATACTTATGAGTTATGACCAGAACAAAGAAATTGTTTTCTTTATTTTGTTGTAATTTTAAGGTCGTGTATAATGTATGCTGGCAGGCCAGGGCCATAATTGGGCTGTAGAGCCAAAAAAAGAAGAAGATAATGTATGTATCCAGAGTATCTATCAATCTACCTATCATCTATTTATCTCTCTCTCTCTCTCTCTCTATATATATATATATATATATATATATTTAAATATAGACGTTTCGACCATCAGACGAGTCAGCTTCTAATACTTTACGCCCTCTTATTAATGTTATAAAACATGTTACATTTTGTATGGTGCATTTTGAATGGTACATTCAGACCCGCCGACCGAGAGGGTGGAATGGGGGGGGGGGCAAATGCCAGGGACCCGACGAGTTTTAGGGGCCCGGACTGAGCTGGCCAATCAACTTTTGAAAATATTATCATCAGCACGGGGGCCCGTAACAGCACTGCCCAGGGGCCCGACATTTCTATCAGTGGGCCTGGGTACATTTTGTATGGTACATTTTGTATGGTACATTATTTATGGTACATTTTTTATGGTACATTTTTATGGTACATTTTGTATGGTACATTTTTTATGGTACATTTTTTATGGTACATTTTTTATGGTACATTTTGGAAATCTCTTGGACAGTTTCATTTTATAATGTATTGTTATTCTTGTTATATTTAGTGACCTTCAACTGAATTAATTGACTCAAAAACATTGTTCATGCAGAAAAACAACAACTTGATAGCAATATTGTCTACTGAAATTTTCTGGGAGTATCCTAGTGAATCATTAGAACTGGGAGTAGCCTAGTGAGTCATTAGAACTGGGAGTAGCCTAGTGAGTCATTAGAACTGGGAGTAGCCTAGTGAGTCATTAGAACTGGGAGTAGCCTAGTGAGTCATTAGAACTGGGAGTAGCCTAGTGAGTCATTAGAACTGGGAGTAGCCTAGTGAGTCATTAGAACTGGGAGTAGTCTAGTGAGTCATTAGAACTGGGAGTAGCCTAGTGAGTCATTAGAACTGGGAGTAGCCTAGTGAGTCATTAGAACTGGGAGTAGCCTAGTGAGTCATTAGAACTGGGAGTAGTCTAGTGAGTCATTAGAACTGGGAGTAGTCTAGTGAGTCATTAGAACTGGGAGTAGCCTAATGAGTCATTAGAACTGGGAGTATTCTAGTGAGTCATTAGAACTGGGAGTAGCCTAGTGAGTCATTAGAACTGGGAGTAGCCTAGTGAGTCATTAGAACAGGGAGTAGCCTAGTGAGTCATTAAAACTGGGAGTAGCCTAGTGAGTCATTAGAACAGGGAGTAGCCTAGTGAGTCATTAAAACTGGGAGTAGCCTAGTGAGTCATTAGAACAGGGAGTAGCCTAGTGAGTCATTAAAACTGGTAGTAGCCTAGTGAGTCATTAAAACTAGGAGTAACCTAGTGAGTCATTAGAACTGGGAGTAGCCTAGTGAGTCATTAGAACTGGGAGTAGCCTAGTGAGTCATTAAAACTAGGAGTAGCCTAGTGAGTCGTTAAAACTAGGAGTAACCTAGTGAGTCATAAAAACTAGGAGTAGCCTAGTGAGTCATTAAAACTGGTAGTAGCCTAGTGAGTCATTAAAACTAGGAGTAACCTAGTGAGTCATTAGAACTGGGAGTAGCCTAGTGAGTCATTAGAACTGGGAGTAGTCTAGTGAGTCATTAAAACTAGGAGTAGCCTAGTGAGTCATTAAAACTGGTAGTAGCTTAGTGAGTCATAAGAACTGGGAGTAGCCTAGTAAGTCATTAGAACTGGGAGTAGCCTAGTGAGTCATTAGAACTGGGAGTAGCCTAGTGAGTCATTAGAACTGGGAGTAGCCTAGTGACTCATTAGAACTTGGGTTTAGCCTAGTGAGTCATTAGAACTGGGAGTAGCCTAGTGAGTCATTAGAACTGGGAGTAGCCTAGTGAGTCATTAGAACTGAAAACGCATTTTTTTTATCTAAAGCCTTTGAATTTAAAAGAGTAACAATCACACGATAAAACTAAATAATCTACTAATAATTAATTTACCTCCAATCGCGATACAGAAAAGGCACATATCAAATAAAAATTTTTATTTTTAAATGTCAATGTAAGGTTTGGTTTTAATGGGAGACGATCAACCATGAAACACTTCTATAAATGAACTACGTTTTGCTTTGAGACAATGAAAACATTTAACAGCTAAAGAGAATCAATATACATGTAGTTACAACAGCATACATGTAGTTACAACAGCATACATGTTGTTACAATAACATACATAACTTGAAGATTTTCAACTTAAATTAATTTAGAGTAGTCCTCGTTTAAATAAATATGCATATATATCTACACACATTCACATATATCTACATACATATATCTACACACATACACATATATCTACACACATATATCTACACACATATATCTACACACATACACATATCTACACACACACATATATATCTACACACATATGTCTACAAACCTATATCTACAGACATATATCTACACACATACACATATATCTACACACATATATCTACACACATACACATATATCTACAGACATATATCTACACACATATATCTACACACATATATCTACAGACATATATCTACAGACATATATCTACACACATACACATATATTTACACACATATATCTACACAGATACACATATATCTACACACATATATCTACACACATATATCTACACACATATATCTACACACATATATATACACACATATATCTACACACATACACATATATCTACAAACATATATCTACACACATATATCTACACCAGTCTGTCTTCTATCAAATTCATCTGTCATTTCACCGTCTGTCTTCTATCAAATCCATCTGTCATTTCACCGTCTGTCTTCTATCAAATCCATCTGTCATTTCACCAGTCTGTCTTTCATCCAGTCCATCTATCATTTCACCAGTCTGTCTTCTATCAAAACCATCTGTCATTTCACTAGTTTGTCTTTCATCCCGTCCATCTGTCTACGTATATCCAACATCCAACTCCGACTTACAGTATAACTACTCAACTACTTCGGTTCTACTCATAAGTCTCACTCGATAGTTAGCCATCTGGCCTTTCCCCTGGGGCATGGGTAGGCACCACGGAACACATAAATATCTTAAATTTATCAAAAATGGCCGGACAAAGAGCAGATAAATACAGTTTTTTTAATGAAATAATATAAATGTAAATGATATTGGTGTGAACAAGCAGTGAGTGCGTGACCTTGTATTACTAAATGTAAATGATATTGGTGTGAACAAGCAGTAAGTGTGTGACCTTGTATTACTAAATGTAAATGATATTGGTGTGAACAAGCAGTGAGTGTGTGACCTTGTATTACTAAATGTAAATGATATTGGTGTGAACAAGCAGTGAGTGTGTGACCTTGTATTACTAAATGTAAATGATATTGAACAAGCTGTGATTGTGTGACATTGTATTACATCATTGTATTTACCACCTTGGCCACAATGCACTACATGAGTCATATTGCAAACTTTCACCAGCACCTGAAAATTTTGATCTACCACATCAATGCAATTAATAGACTACATCGTTGCAAATAATTCGATTCAAATGATATACAACCCTTAAGCTGAATGAAGGATTTTCACATAACGTACACTACATGTCACGTAAACAAATCAAGTTGCACAATCAATCAAATGTCTGGCCAGGTGTTGCTCAGATAAAAACAAATAGTCCTGTGGTATTTTGTCTTACAACAAAGTGTTATTTATTAAAATATTGTTTTGTATTCTTTTAGGTGTCTGCAAATTTTGTCATTGTATGTGAAGTATAAAACTCAATAGAAATGTTTCCCAAGAAAAGGAATGCCATTTAGAAGTACATTCCACTTCCCTCTGTTTTACTGGTAAATGGAAACTCGAGCGATGAATTTGACATCTACTGATCTAGATCTGGATCTAAAAATAGACTGGTTTATAGTGTGTACGTGTGTGAATACAATGTGTATAACACGTGTTTTTATATGAGTTATATGCACTTCGGCTAGTAAAAACAGGAGTATTATTCAATGCTCGCCATAAATATAATAAAAACAGGACTTTTAGAGCATTTTCATGTATAGAGAGGGAAGTAAGTCATGTTTAATAACTGTTACAAAAATAAATAACGATTACGCCCCTTTGTTTAGCTTATAATCTATATATAATATATAAGCCCCTTAGGAGCCCTGAAGCCCGGCCCTGAGAGGTCCTATCGCGAAATGAACTTTTGATGTACACATGGCAGGCCAAGACCTATAAAATGATATATACATCATGGGTCTAGGACTTATGGTTGCTGAGATCTAGGGCGCTCCTTTGTTAATAGAGCTTATACAGTAAAAAAACGGTACTTTATAAGCCCCCTTTTACTGCCCTCAGAGGTCATATCGCGAAATGGACTTTTGATGCACACATGGCAGGCCAAGACCTACAAAATGATATATACATCTAGGATTTATGGTTGTTGAGATCTAGGGTGATGACAGACAGACAGACATACAGACAGACAAAACGGGGACAATAGAGCATTTTTTTTCGAAAATGATCTAAAAAAACCATTACACAACAGTAGAACACGACTCTCACAGTCACATAAACAACAGTAGAATACAATTCCCACAGTCACATAAACAGCAGTAGAACACAGTTATCACAGTCACATAAACAGCAGTAGAATACAATTCTCACAGTCACATAAACAGCAGTAGAACACAATTCTCACAGTCACATAAACAGCAGTAGAACACAGTTATCACAGTCACGTAAACAGCAGTAGAACACAATTCTCACAGTCACGTAAACAGCAGTAGAACACAATTCTCAAAGTCACGTAAACAGCAGTAGAACACAATTCTCAGTCACATAAACAGCAGTAGAACACAATTTTCACAGTCACATAAACAGCAGTAGAACACAGTTCTCATAGTCACGTAAACAGCAGTAGAACACAATTCTCAAAGTCACATAAACAGCAGTAGAACACAATTATCACAGTCACATAAACAGCAGTAGAACACAGTTCTCACAGTCACATAAACAGCAATGAAAACATTTAACAGCTAAAGAGAATCAATATACATGTAGTTATAATAACATACATGTAGTTATAATAACATACATAGTTACAATAACATAATGTAGTTATAACATGTTGTTGCAATAGCATAAATGTAGTTGCAATAGCATACATGTAGTTACAATAACATACACGTAGTTACAATAAAAACATATATTTTCAATAGTATACATGTAGTTACAATAAAATACACGTAGTTTCAATAAAAACATATATTTACAATAATATACATGTAGTTACAACAATAAACTTTTTTTATGTAACCTATGTCTTTTTTTTTTCGTGTCACCAGAAAAGAAGCTTTAAGATTTTCAACTTAAATTAATTTAGAGTATTCCTCGTTTAAATAAATATACATATATATCTACACACATACACATATATCTACACACATGTATCTACACACATATATCTACACACATATATCTACTCACATACACATATATCTACACACATATATCTACACACATATATCTACACACATATACCTACACACATATATCTACACACATATATCTACAAAGATACACATATATCTACAAACATACACATATATCTACAAACATACACATATATCTACACACATACACATATATCTACACACATATCTACACACATAACCATATATCTACACACATATATCTATATCTACACAAATACACATACATCTACACACATATATCTACACACATACACATATATCTATATCTACACAAATACACATACATCTACACAAATATATCTACACACATATATCTACACACATATATCTACACACCTATAACTACACACATACACATATCTACACACATACACATATATCTACACACATATATCTACACACATACACATATATCTACACATATATCTATATCTACACAAATACACATACACACATACACATATATCTACACACATACACATATAAACAGCAGTAGAAAACAGTTCTCATAGGCACATAAACAGCCGTAGAACACAATTCTCATAGTCACATAAACAGCAGTAGAACACAGTTCTCATAGTCACATAAACAGCAGTAGAACACAATTCTTACTGTCACATAAACAGCAGTAAAACACAATTCTCAAAGTCACATAAACAGCAGTAGAACACAGTTCTCATAGTCACATAAACAGCAGTAGAACACAATTCTCACTGTCACATAAACAGCAGTAAAACACAATTATCAGAGTTACATAAACAGCAGTAAAACACAATTCTCAAAGTCACATAAACAACAGTAAAACACATTATTCACAGTCACATGAATAACAGTAGAACACAGTTCTCACAGTCACAGTAATTTAATAAAACACTGTACAATAAACATAGTTATTTCACTTCGTTTTATTTGAAAATATTATTTCTAAACGTAATATTTACTTATAAAACCTAAACAATTAATAATTAGATAATTTTTTTTGCAAAAAAAAAATAATAATAGTGTAGAAACAATTTAACAAAATCACGTTAATAACATGAGTCCTACCATACAGCTCCAAGACTACTGGTATTTTAGAAAGTTAATAGTTCTGCAGTGATATTTCCAGTCAGTAAATTATTGGAATTAACCACTGTGGACACAGTAGAATTTTTTTTTGAGCATCAGGAAGTTGTTGTCAACGTTTTTCAACTATCTGCACCAGAAGATACCAGCCGTGTGACCCACATTCCAGCCTTGTGAGACACTACCAGCCGTGTGAGCCACATTCCAGCCGTGTGAGCCACTACCAGCCGTGTGAGCCACATTCCAACCGTGTGAGCCAATACCAGCCGTGTGTGTCACATTCCAGCCGTTGAGCCACTACCAGCTGTGTGAGCCACAACCATGTGAGCCACATTCCAGCCGTTGAGCCACTACCAGCCGTGTAAGCCACTGCCAGCAGTGTGAGCCACATTTCAACCGTGTGAGCCACAGTCCGACCGTGTGAGCAACATTCCAGCCGTTCGAGCCACTACCAGCAGTGTTAGCCACATTTCAACCGTGTGAGCCACAGTCCGACCGTGTGAGCAACATTCCAGCCGTGTGAGCCACTACCAGCCGTGTGAGCCAACACAAGCCGTTTGAACTACATTCTAACCGTGTGAGCCACATTCCAACCGTGCGAGCCAATACCAGCCGTGTGAGCCACATTCCAGCCGTGTGAGCTACTACCAGCCGTGTGAGTCACAGTGTGATTCACATTTCAACAGTGTGAGCCACGTTCCAACCATGTGAGCCACATTCCAGCCGTTGAGCCACTACCAGCCGTGTGAGCCACATTCCAGCCGTGTGAGCCACTACCAGCTGTGTGAGCCACATTCCAACCGTGTGAGCTAACACAAGCCGTGTGAACTACATTCTTACTGTGTGAGCCACATACCAGCTGTGTGAGCCACTACTAGACTTGTGAGCCACATTCCAGCCGTGAGAGCCACTTTCCAGCCTGTGAGCCACATTCCTGCTTGTCACCGGCCGCAGGTTTAACAACCCTGATTTAAAAAAAAAAACTTACATATCAGTAAAACAACATAGGTGTTCCAATCCTTGCAGTTTACGTTTGAGTTAGTTGTCAGCTGATGACGACAATCTAGTAATTTTTTTTGTTATCAAGTAATAGACACTGTCCTTGGTCAGAGTGAATAGAGAAACAAATCAGCTGTTGATGTATCAATGATATCTTGGATTAAATAAAATCAGCTGTTGATGTATCAATGATATCTTGGATTAAATAAAATCAGCTGTTGATGTATCAATGATTTCTTGGATTAAATAAAATCAGTTGTTGATATATCAATGATTTCTAGGATTAAATACTTGACAAGTATGCAGGGCTTAATCTGCTACAGCATGTGTAAACTGCGTTCAGAAAATGTTTTCTGGCCAGGAATATATGCCAGTTAGTCTACATTTGTTAATCGATAGTACTGTATAATAATTAGCTCTTCATTTCTATGGCAACAGCTACATGTTTTTTGTCGTCTGTGACAATACTTAGTTCTTTTTGCAGAATCTCTGATCAGATTAAATCAGATATCAAGATCTATATCGTAATATTGACCAGATTAAATCAGATATCAAGATCTATAAGGTAATATTGACCAGATTAAATCAGATATCAAGATCTATATGGTAATATTGACCAGATTAAATCAGATATCAAGATCTATAAGGTAATATTTACCAGATTAAATCAGATATCATGATCTATATGGTAATATTGACCAGATTAAATCAGATATCAAGATCTATATGGTGATATTGACCAGATTAAATCAGATATCAAGATCTATATGGTAATATTGACCAGATTAAATCAGATATCAAGATCTATAAGGTAATATTTACCAGATTAAATCAGATATCATGATCTATATGGTAATATTGACCAGATTAAATCAGATATCAAGATCTATATGGTGATATTGACCAGATTAAATCAGATATCAAGATCTATAAGGTAATATTGACCAGATTAATCAGATATCAAGATCTATATGGTAATATTGACCAGATTAAATCAGATATCAAGATTTATATGGTAATATTGACCAAATTAAATCAGATATCAAGATCTATCTCGTAATATTAAAGTTCCATTAGCCCTGAAGGGCCATTGGGACAGATGAAGTTTACAATTCATCTGTTTCAGTAACCACGGCTATAAAGGGAATATGCTGTTAGCACAACGCCCAGCCGTCTTTACTCCTACAAGTTAAAATCAGGTACCTTTTAAAAGCTGGGTGGACTTGAGTACTTTCACCAGGACCTGAAAAAATCCTAAGGTTTTGACTGAGATACGAACCCAGGACCCTTCCGGTTGACAGCCTAACGCTCTACTCCACACGAATAACCCATGTTTGTTGCCTTGTTCTTACATGATCAGACAACAGTTACATTGTAGATATTGTAGATATTGTAGGCCGCTGTGAAATTATTAAAACGCTGACCGGTCCTTGGCGAGAAAAAGGTTGGGGATAAATCATTGAATGTACACAAATATCTTTTGCATTCATTGATATGACTTTACCGGCAAGTATTATTTGTTTATATTGTATAGGACACTATCAGAACCAGACTTGATCATTATATGAGATTCTTGACCGGCAAGTATTATTTGTTTATATTGTATAGGACACCATCAGAACCAGACTTGATTATTATCTGAGATTCTCACATTATTGATCCTCCATCCCCCACCCTTCGTTTTCCTTCATATTTTTATGTGTCTCTAATTGAGTTTCCAATACGTCATGACATTCAATACATTTTATGCTTTTAACTGTAGTATGTGACCCAATAGATTGTGTTATTTTTATAACTGTAGTATGTGACCCAATAGGTTGTGTTATGTTTATAACTGTAGTATGTGACCCAATAGATTGTGTTATGTTTATAACTACTCCTACACGTCAAACAGATTAAAAGAAAGTATTGGTAAACTCCCTTAGTAAAACTATGTTGAATTGTATCCCTTTGATATGTTTCGTCCCTAAACATTTAGTCTGCAGTACGTGTCACGTGATTTCCCCAGTGTTTCAAACTGTTTGTGCAGTCAGCACACGACAGTCTGTTACAAACAATAAATATCACCTGCCGCTGTTTAATGAAATAGAATCCCACTCCAACATTTTATGAGGGAATGTTTTGTTGCTGAGTCTGTAAGGTTAAATACCGATAGCTGCACCAAGGGCATAAATAGCGCCGCCCGGTGTGGACTCTAAAAAATGTTGCCCCCCCACCCCTTTTCAAAATTTAAACATCTTTAAAGTGTCACAACTTGGAAACCAAACTGAATATATTGAAATGTAGAATACAAACATGCTTTGATATTCGAACATATGGCATGTTATTTCTTTGTTTTTGTATTTTTGAGTACTTTCCTATGCTATCGCTATGCCAGTTATAACATTTTTCTGTTCAGTGAAAGTGTCTGGTATTATTTCTCTGTGCAGTGAAAGTATCTGGTATTATTTCTCTGTATAGTGAAAGTGTCTGGTATTATTTCTCTGTGTAGTGAAAGTATCTGGTATTATTTCTCTGTGTAGTGAAAATATCTGGTATTATTTCTCTGTGCAGTGAAAGTATCTGGTATTATTTCTCTGTGTAGTGAAAGAATCTGGTATTATTTGTGTAGTGAAAGAATCTGGTATTATTTCTCTTTGCAGTGAAAGAATCTGGTATTATTTGTGTAGTGAAAGTATCTGGTATTATTTCTCTGTGTAGTGAAAGAATCTGGTATTATTTGTGTAGTGAAAGAATCTGGTATTATTTCTCTTTGCAGTGAAAGTGTCTGGTATTATTTCTCTGTGTAGTATAAGCAGGGGTGGGGTGTCGGCAGAAATATTTGCCGACACCCCACCAGTGTGGCATTCCATCAGCCGCCGACACCAACGGGTGCCATTTGATGGTGTCATGCGATGGTGCCATGTGATGGTATCATGTAATGGTGTCATGTGATGGTGTTATGTTATGGTGCCATGTGATGGTGCCATGTGATGGTGTCATGTGATGGGTGCGTCTTCTCATTGAGACTCTAAACAACAACTATTTGATTTTCTTGTTCAGTTCGGATTAAAAAACACCTCACTGTACTTACTTAGGCTATGTTAGATAACTTTACTGTACTTACATAGGCTATGCTAGATAACTTCACTGTTCTTACGTAGGCTATGTTAGATAACTTTAATGTACTTACTTAGGCTATGTTAGATAACTTTACTGTACTTACGTAGGCTATGTTAGATAACTTCACTGTACTTACGTAGGCTATGTTAGATAACTTCACTGCACTTACGTAGGTTATGTTACATAACGTCACTGTACTTACGTAGGCTATGTTAGATAACTAAACTGTTCTTACGTAGGCTTTGTTAGATAACTTCACTGTTCTTACGTAGGCTATGTTAGATAACGTCACTGTACTTACGTAGGCTATGTTAGATAACGTCACTGTACTTACGTAGGCTATGTTAGATAACTTCACTGTACTTACGTAGGCTACGTTAGATAACTCCAATGTATTTACGTAGGCTATGTTAGATAACTTCACTGTACTTACGTAGGCTATGTTAGATAACTTCACTGTACTTACGTAGGCTATGTTAGATAACTTCACTGCACTTACGTAGGTTATGTTAGATAACGTCACTGTACTTACGTAGGCTATGCTAGAAAACTAAACTGTTCTTACGTAGGCTTTGTTAGATAAATTCACTGTTCTTACGTAGGCTATGTTAGATAACGTCACTGTACTTACGTAGGCTATGTTAGATAACGTCACTGTACTTACGTAGGCTATGTTAGATAACTTCACTGTACTTACGTACGTTAGATGCTTTGGCCAATGGCAAAAAAAATGGAATATCTAGTTTGTGCAGATCTGTCAAAGGATCCATTCATGTTTTAACTTTTATAAAAGTTACACGGAACTAAATACAGCCCCCCCCCCTGTAGCGGATAAAATGCCGCCCGTGGCAAGCCCCACTCCCCCGTCCACCACAACTGTACCTGCGGTGTTTTTCCACAACTGTACCTGCGGTGGTTTTCCACAACTGTACCAGCGGTGTTTTTCAACAACTGTACCTGCGGTGGTTTTTCACAACAGTACCTGCGGTGTTTTTTCACAACTGTACCTGCGGTGTTTTTCCACAACTGTACCTGCGGTGTTTTTCCACAACTGTACCTGCGGTGTTTCTCCACAACTGTACCTGTAGTATTTCTCCACAACTGTACCTGCGGTATTTCTCCACAACTGTACCTGCGGTGTTTCTCTACCAAATGTCCCTCCGCAGCGTTCGAGGCTGGTCTCAATATCAATAAGAACAAAGCCAAGATCCTAAAAAATAAACTAAGAGAGGCCGCCCAGGACACACCTGGTGGAGAGACCAACAATCCTGCATGCTGACACCACAAGATGGGACAAACCTGGTGGAGAGACCTCCAATCCTGCATGCTGACACCACACATCTATGGTGGAGAGACCAACAATCCTACATGCTGACACCACACAGCTTGGACACACCTGGTGGAGAGACCAACAATCCTGCATGCTGACACCACAAAATGGGACAAACCTGGTGGAGAGACCTACAATCCTGCATGCTGACACCACAAAGATAGGACACACCTGGTGGAGAGACCTACAATCCTGCATGCTGACACCACAAAGATAGGACACACCTGGTGGAGAGACCTACAATCCTGCATGCTGACACCACAAGATGGGACAAACTTGGTGGAGAGACTTACAATCCTGCATGCTGACACCACAAGATGGGACAAACTTGGTGGAGAGACTTACAATCCTGCATACTGACACCACAAGATGGGACAAACTTGGTGGAGAGACTTACAATCCTGCATGCTGACACCGCAAGATGGGACAAACTTGGTGGAGAGACTTACAATCCTGCATGCTGACACCACAAGATGGGGCACACATGAAATAAACTGGAGAAGATGGCAAAGGACAGATGACCCTGGAGATCTCTTGTTGGTGGCCCCCATGCTGTTACGTGCTTATTATTGTGTGTGTGATAACTGTATACTGAACTTGACTACAACAGTCATGGGAGAGGACTCTCTAGTAGCCTACTCACGTGACTAATATGTTTAGTTTCCTCCATCGTTTCCTCTAGTAGTTTCTCTCTAGTACTCACGCTGCTAATAAGTTTACTTTCCTATAGTAGTCACGCTGCTAATATGTTTACTTTCCTCCATCGTTTCCTCAAGTAGTTTCTCTCTAGTACTCACGCTGCTAATAAGTTTACTTTCCACGCTGCTAATAAGTTTACTTTCCTATAGTAGTCACGCTGCTAATATGTTTACTTTCCTCCATCGTTTCCTCAAGTAGTTTCTCTCTAGTACTACTGCTAATAAGTTTACTTCTCTCATAGTAGTCACGTTGCTAACTGTATGTTTGGTTTCATCAGCGATTAACATGAGCACCGTAAGAAATGTGTATAACGTAACCATTCGAGATTCCTGAGATGTTTGTTCATCAGGAGGAAACATCAGTTAACTGTTACATTTGTCTCTAGTCATTATTTTCTGATCCCACAGGTTTAATCAACTTTGAATGTGGTGAGAAATATACCTCAAAGCAAGTTTCATTTTCTTTTATAGAAAGTAAGTCTCTGTAATCCGTTTGACAAACCAAATGTCTCTGTCAGTGGCTGCTAAGGGCTACAGGTGGCTACTCGGGTTACTTCTGTTGCACTCTCTCTCTCATACCGTTTGAAATTGACCTTAGATAGTGTCTTGCCTCATCCCTTCCCTTACCTTTCATCCATTAACTATTTGCGGTATTTTACTAGACACGCCCTACAGGTTTCACAAGAAACGATCGATCGAATCACTACTGCAATAAAAGCAGTATATGGGTGGGGGCGAGGGTCGGACAGGATATCAGGTGAATACACTTGGTGTGTCTCGACTAATCATGTACCCACAACTCCAGGAATCACTAGGAAATATAGAAAGTAATGGCTTGTAGTATAAAAAGTTCACACAGTACACTTCAACTATGTTGTTTACTCTATGATCTTTTGTTAGCTTCATTGTTTGGTTAACGTACACGTATAAAATGAAACTCAAGTCAGTCTGAGAAAATGATTTAATAATAATAAAATAAATACATTTGGTGTGTCTTCTTTTTCTGGTGATCGTAATACATGTTGCCCAAGTCTAAGAAACATTTTATCCTACATTGTCAATCAATTTGTTAATTTGTTTATACTATGTTTGCACTTGTCCCCCTTTTTTTTGGTATTAAAACATGCTAATTTTTTATAGAAAACATTTAATCTATTAATAGAACTATAAGATAACAATGAACTTTTAATTCATTCTCGACAACACATTTATTAATAGTACACAGTAATTTCTCTCATATCATAACAACTTATATACACTTCACTAAACTACACTAACACTACTCACACACCATACACACACTAAACAATAACGCATTACCCATACACCAACAAATATCACACACAAACAACAACGCACACACTAACAATAGCATACACACTAGCACACACACGTTAACAATATCAGACACACTAAAAATATCTCACCTCATACAAACAATAGCATATACACTAAGCAGTAGCACACAAACATTAACAATAACACACACACAAACAATAACATAATTACACTAATAACACACATACACAGAGCCAGAACACACATACACACACATACCAAAGACATAAGTACTGACGACACGTCTGTGAGGACGACATTATGATATTCATAGTCACCTTTGCCGTGTGTTTGTGAATGCTAACAACCTAGACATCTTTTGAATGACTATCCGACCCTTACTTGAAACATTTACATAATGAAGTCATTAAAAACTTTTGTTCTAAATGGGTGCCAATGGTTTAGTAACATTATTTATTGAGCCAGTCACTCTTAAAGTTAGACGTATGTTTGAAACTGTTTAATAGGGCGACATTTGTTGAGACAGTCACTCGTATAGTTGATAGTTGAACCTGTTTATTAGGGCGACATTTGTTGAGCCAGTCACTGGTATAGTTGATAGTTGAACCTGTTTATTAGGGCGACATTTGTTGAGCCAGTCACTCGTATAGTTGATAGTTGAACCTGTTTATTAGGGCGACATTTGTTGAACCAGTCACTCGTATAGTTGATCCTGTTTATTAGTGCAACATTTGTTGAGACAGTCACTTGTATAGTTGATAGTTGAACCTGTTTATTAGGGCGACATTTGTTGAGCCAGTCACTCGTATAGTTAGACGTATGTTTGAAACTGTTGATTAGCGAGACATTTGTTGATCCAGTCGCTATGTGTAGTTGGTAAGAATACAATTGTTGACACATTTTAAATTTACCTTATTGACTCGACACAGTTGAAGATGGCTATACCAAACTATCAGATTTACATTTGCTGCAAACTATTTTGTGGACTAAACATCTTATAGCGTTGTCTCATTAAATGTTTCATTATTGTTACTGCCTAGCAGTCAGTCTAGCATATCAAATCGGACCACTGAGAGCTTGGACAAAGTAAATTCATTAATTTCATTCCAGGGATAGTATTTACACGCCAAGTACTACGAAAGCACGCCAGAGAGTATGTCTGGCTCGTCCTCTCTGACTCGTCAAACATGTAAAATGTCTACAAGTATTTGTGTACTTTAAATACTAAGTATAGAAACATACGGTACTGGTACGCGCCAAAAATTGAGTTCATTTTTCATCAATTTTGGCAAATGGAAAAAATTGTAATGTATTTGCCGTCCCCTACTTGTTGATTACAGGGTTTATATTTCACACAAGTCTGTTTATATTTCACACACGTCTGTTTATATTTCACACACGTCTGTTTATATTTCACACAATTCTGTTTATATTTCACACAATTCTGTTTATATTTCACACACGTCTGTTTATATTTCACACAAGTCTGTTTATATTTCACACACGTCTGTTTATATTTCACACACGTCTGTTTATATTTCACACAAGTCTTTTTTTTTATTTCACACAAGTCTGTTTATATTTCACACACGTCTGTTTATATTTCACACAAGTCTGTTTATATTTCACACGTCTGTGTTTTTTAACAAGTCTGTCTATATTTTACAAAGTCTGTCTATATTTCACACGTCTAACTTGCGGGTGTAAATATGTTTATTTCATCACTATGACCCAGTTAGTAAAAGTGTGTCAACTTATTTATTCGTTCACTGTGCTAATGTGAATTGATGGTTGCCACACACCCACTTACTTCACAGCTGCTGTGCCATAAGCATATCACTGACAGATACACTCTCTTCCTCGCTCACTCTGTCACACACACTCTGTCACACACACTCTCTCACACACACTCTCTCACACACACTCTGTCAGATACACTCATTGTCTCTCCTAAATGCCATCTCTCTGTGTGACTTGTACATTTATTGATCAGTCATCACAAGTAAATATATATTTGTACTTGTATGACGTGTATGTGTATGACATGTATGTGTATGGCGTGACTGTATGAGTGTGTGTGACATGTGTGTGTATGACCTGTGTGTATGACGTGAGTGTATGAGTATGTGTGACATGTGTGTGTATGACGTGTGTATGACATGTGTGTATGACATGTATGTGTATGACATGTGTGTATGACATTTGTGTATGACATGTGTGTATGACATGTTGTATGACATGTGTATGGCGTGACTCGTATGAGTGTGTGTGACATGTGTGTGTATGACCTGTGTGTATGACGTGAGTGTATGAGTATGTGTGACATGTGTGTGTATGACGTGTGTATGACATGTATGTGTATGACATGTATGTGTATGACATGTGTGTATG